>CM071930.1:42570752-43170752 GCA_016081115.2 Rehmannia glutinosa
GGTCAGTGTCCAATCAACACTGATCCTACGTTTCTTATTTTGGGCTGACGAACTAATTGATTGACTATTTATATCAAAACAACTTTGTTTTTAAATTGAGATATCCACTATTTGTTTTAAAAAAAATTGGGATATCTATCGACCGTTTCAAATGTAAAATATTTATCATACTTAACTAACTGTTTTTCAAAATATAGTTCGTCATAATCGAACTAAACATATTGAGATTCGATATTTTGTTTAAAAGGAATTGAGTTTTTAACAAAAAAAAAACTTGAGATGTGTTTAATTCCGTCTCAAGGATAACTCGCGGACTTTTTAATCATTAACCGCTGAGTATTTTACCTCATTTTGAGCTTGATTATGACATAATGTATATTGAATAAGGTCTACGTTTGCATTTTGCACGTTTTTAAAACTTAGGGGCGAAAAATCGGATTTTTGGATCAAAATTCGGATTTTGAAAAACCTAGCAAGACAGTGGGCTGATGGGGTTGAGGGTAACCGGTCGCCCTCAACGTCGACCGGTCGCCCTCAACGACAACCGGTCGCCCTAAGCCATTTTCAGGATAAAATGTGTTCTGTCCTCAGCATTCTTATTTTCACAAGTTTTCTTCTATATTTCGTCCCCTTTGCAAATTTCACACACATTTCACTTCAAATGTGTTTTGTTTCATAAAATTCATATTGTGGGGATTATCTAGCTCGATTATCATCATCATTTCTCATCTTTACCGATCGAATGGTAAGAATTTCACTCTCTTTAGCTCAATTGGGTTGAACCCTTGAGAACTTGGTTTAAATGTATATTTCTTGATGAAAATTATATATGGTTGTGATGAGCTTATTGATTGTTGATGAATTATATTTGTTAAATTGCATTTGGTGATGAAAAAAAAAACTTGGCTTGATTACATTTACAAGGGCTATATATATCTCTTTCAATTTTTGACGTCCGCCAAGTGTTCGATAAAATATCTCAATGAAAAATTCATCTCCTACATGATTCTCTCGATTTCAAAAGTCTCTTATATTTATAGAGATCATGCTTTTGCAAATGAAATGATTTTTCATAAGCTTCTACAAGTCGTATGATCGACTCTTTCCTCATATTTGGTCTATAAGCTTCAATGTTCAAATAGCTCGATACATCGGTTTAGTTACGCACTTTGATATGATGGTTTTATCGTGCTAACATTCTTTTTTATGATTCCAAAGGGGGATAAACAGGTTATAAGCTCATTAGCTCATAAAAGCTAAGTTAAGTTAAACAAAAGAAGCTATAAGCTATGACTTCCTAAAGTCATAAGTTGTGCATTATACTTAGTCCAATTGTTGTATGATGGACTCATATACTTGTCTAATGATGTTTTGTTGACAGGGGGAGCTTATAAGCTCTTGTACTTAAGATCAATATGTAAAAGCTAAGCTTTTAGCTTGTGGTTGATTGCTTTTACATTACTCTTGTTGTGCATATTGATAGGGGGAGCTTTTACTATATATGTTTGAATATCTCTACTCCCATCCTTGTGTTTATATTGCATGGAATGTTGTCGCTCACAACGGATAGTTCTCTTTAACCGGTAAAATTGTTTTGTTTTCAAAATCGACCTCGTTAAAATTGTTTTGGTTTGTAATCATCAAAAAGGGGGAGATTGTTTGATAAATGGTTTTATCATGATTTTGATGATTTTGTTTCTATACCAAAACAATGGTTTTAAAGGTTGTCCAAATACTCCTAAATGATTTAAAATGGTTTTAATATTTTCCGGAGTATTTCTTCAAGTTTTATTTTCGACAAAATTGGACAACACTTTTAATGATTTTTTCTTAATGTATTTTTACACCAAAACAATGTTTCTAAATGTTGTCCTAATACTCCCGATTGGTCTAAAATGTTTTCACTATTTTTCGGAGTATTTCTTGAAGTTTATTTTCGATATAAAATTGGACAACACTTTTGTTTTGAGGTCAACCTACGGTCGCCGCATATAGGCAACCCGTACTGAAAGTTGTGCAAAAACAAAAACTTCATGTTTGCGAAAATTGGTGAGGGTGATCGGTCACCCTATAGGGCGAAAACTTCATGTTTGGGAGCAAAAATTGAAACAACTCCCGCCGCCCGATTTTCTAGTTTGGCGACCGGCCAACATGAACCCTCAATGTTTGACCCTATAGGTGGGATTGATTTCTAACAACCGATTTTAATTGCAATTTTTTTTTAGATATCGATTCCAAGAGTTATCAAGTATCAATCATCTCCTATAAATGTAGAGGAAGATTTGAAGCACAACAAGAGAGAACAACACAACACAACAAGATATACTCACGCAAACACTTGGTCTTTCATTGTTATTACTCTTGTTGTAATTTGCCTGATTATCACTTTCACATCCTCGAGGTCTAGGCTATTCTTTTACACTTGCACTTACTATTGTATAATTCATTATAGGTAATCTTGGATATTTCCTTTGGGAGCAAAATAATCTTGATTAATTGAAATTTTTGTAACCAAGAGTATATCAAGTTCAATCATCTCCTATAAATAGAGGAAGATTTGAAGCACCAAGCGCAAACACTTGGTCTTCGATTTTTAGTTTGTGTGACTCTATTGTATAATTCATTATCGAGCCAATCTTGGATTTTTTTAATCATTCAACACAAGATATCCTTGTGAGTGTTCTTATGGTAAGAACCTACGGTGATCGAATCTTCTTTTTTGAGGTGTTGTAAATGTTGAAGATACGATTATTTCAAACTCTATTTCGTAGATTGTGGTAATCTTCAAGAAGAGATTGCCTCTAATGTTTGACAATTAATTTTGGTAATTAATAAAATTCTTTTTCTTTTTGAAATCCATCCCTGGATATCTTGGGGTGGTAGAGGACAACTTTTCCCTAAATTGTGGGATTGATTTCTACATTCCGACTTTATTCACCCCCTCTAGATAATCTTGATTTTAATTGCAATTTTTTTTTATAAGAAAATAGATATCAGATTCCAATAGTTTTTATATAGTCCATTTGATATTTTTTATATTTATCAATCATCTCCTTAAATAGAAATTACTTTTAAATATAAACATTTTTTGAAGATTTTAAGAAATATTGAAAACAACAATTTGAAATTTGAAATTTCAACACAATTAAAGATATACTCATATATATAATACAAACACTTGGTCTTTCATTGTTATTACTCTTTGTTGTTTGTAATTTGCATTGCCTAAACATGATTTTTGTTATCACTTTCACATCCTTGAAATTTGAAATGGTTTATAATTGATTGCTATTCTTGATTAAATATTCAACATTTACAATTAATATTTTTTTCAAACTTTTATAATTCATTATCGATAAATGTAATCTTGGATTTTCACAAATCTATCACTAATCATTCAACACAAGAAAAACTCCTTATTTGTGAGTGTTCTTATTTATCGTAAGAACACAAATGCGTTGGGTGATCTAAAATTAACCATTTCTCCGTGTTAGGTGTCCAAGAAGATTATTCAATCGTAATCTTCTTATTGAGTGTTGAAGAATTTGGTATGAATTTATACTTGGAATTAGTCCAACAAGGATTTGAAGATTTTTCATGGTAATCTTCACAAAAAACTAGTTTATTCCAACAACATGTCCAAATATAACATCGAGATTGTGGTAATCTTCAAGAATAGATTTAAGTGGTAAAATTCAACCGTTCTCAAAGGTGGTGTTGAAGATTTTTCCCCCAGAACTTTGTGGTGCTTTTGGAATAGGTTTAGTGAATTGAACACATTTCTACAAAAAAAAAAAATTTTTCAATGGTGTTGTATTATTATTTTGGTAATTAATAAAATTCTTTTTCTTTTTGAAATAAAATTTAAATTACAACAAAACAAATCAATAATCCCCTATCATCATCTCCCCAAATCTTCATCAACCCCAAATGGCTTGCATTTTCATCCCCCATATTCGTCTACCTTCGCCACAAGCTCAGGTGGGGCCTGAACCTCTTAAATCTTAAAAAAAAAAGCAAGGCTCATAAAAATTTCAAGAGTTAATCAAGTTTTTTTGAATAAAGCTCTTCATTTGTAATAATTAACCTTAGCAACTTCTCTTAGTTCTTTCATCTTTGAGTGGCAGATTGTGTGTTGTTTTTGTTCCTTGTTATGAACATTCCAACAAGATTAACCATCTTTGTTAATTCTTGCATTACTAGTGAACATAAAAATGTAGAATACCAATATTTGTCTCATTTATTCAGGAAAAAAATGTTGCACTTTATTATTGTCTTTGAATAGCATAAATACTCTGTGATTATACTTACTTTATCGAAAGTAGCGTAATGGACTTTAGTGTGTTTAGCGTCCCTAAAAACAGTGCAAGACTTCTTTGAAAGTTTGGTGTCTATGAGATAATTTATTTGCACTAACAAATCCAAAACTCACATTCACAACTAGTAACAGTATCTAGAATCATCTCTACAAGAAAAGCTCTTAAAAACTAGATTTCACAAGTAAAAAGCTATAAGTGTAATTTGACACACATAGACCACTGTAATTTGCAAAAGAATATACATATATATAAAAATATTCATACATAACATTACATATATGATATATTCATATAAGAAGAAAATAAATTTTTATTTAATATGAGATTATATTCATAATAGTTTTTATATATGTAATATTATTTTTTATATTTATTAACGTAATTTAATGTTAATAGAAATTATTTTTATATTTATCAATGTATTTTAATATTCAACTTTGAAAAGTTTACATTTGGGCTATCCAGATATGAATTTGTCCATTTGATATTTTTGATATATGTGTATACATAAATAATATAATATTATTTTTTTCCAATGAAATATTTTATTTTTCAAGAAATTATGTTGCTAAATATAAACATGATTTTTGTTTAATTTAACACTTCTAACAACTATTCAACTTTCTAAACTCTAAAAAAACTATTGAAATTTGAAATGGCTTTATATTATTGATTGCATTGAAAAATAATATGATTAAATATTCAACATTTACAATTAATTTATTTTTTTCAAACTTTTTTACTTTCTTGGCATAGATAAATAAGTAATATATATAGATACAAAAGTTCACTATTTCACAAATCTATATTATATTATCAACCAAATATATTGTATTTAAAAACCTGAAATGATTTTTTAAAAAAGTTCAAATAGTTTTATAATAATTTATTTTTATATTATTTAACCATATGATTTATAATCAAATTAATTTTTATTGCAAACACCATTATATTATAATTATTTATTAAAATTCTAAACTTTTTAAATCTAAAGCAATGACTAAAAATATTTTTATAAAAATTGTCTTTCTGGACGACTGAATTCAAATAGATTTATGTTAACTCAATAACTTAATATCGGATGGTAAACTCTTGAAGAACCTTTGAGACTGAGTCCTCTGGCATTGAATCAAAAATTCTTATTTTTATTCAATTAGAAATGCAACTTCCTCTTGTGAGACTCAGCCTCATACATCAAAATGCAAATAAATTGAATTTAAAAGATTTTTATTTTTTAAAAAAATACCAAATATGAGAACTGGAATATAACATAAAACAAAGATAGTATAACAAACAGGCACCTCTTCACCTCCAATCCAAAAGGATGGTCAAACTCTTGAAGAACCTTTGTAGACTGAGTCCTCTGGCAAAACTTGAATCAAAATTCTTATGTTGCAATTAGAAATGCAACTTCCTCGTGAGACTCAGCCTCATACATCAAAATGCAAATCCAAATGGAACAACGAATTTTATTCATTTACACAATTTACTAACAAATCAAACAAAAAACCTAGGATATATAGGAAAGTACCAAATTGTTGCACTTGGCATGGACCAAACCACTGTAGAGGCGGCGGCGACGAGTGGGACACATAACTTAGCAGCGGCGGCGACGAGCGGGGCAAATAACTTAGCAGTGGCGGCGTCTCATCAATCAATTTTAACAGGTCACAGTATAATGTTGTCCAAGCTATGTTTTATTATCTCCTATTTCTTAATTAATATACTTAGTTCTCCTACACATACAAATAACTTTTGGAAAACAATTTTTTAATTCCGAGTATTTACTACTACAACTTTGAAAAAAGGAAAACAGGCTATAAATTACATATTTTCATACTTATTAGGAATCTAAATATGGCTAAAAATTGCAAAATGGGCGATTCCAAGGTTTTATTCCAACCATTTTGTTTGTATGAAAAATTAGTTTTTAAAGATCGAACACAAATACATAGGCTTGAATGTATTTTTTTATGATTTTGAGGTATGATATTTTTTTTTTTGACTTTGTCAATACAAAATATTAAATAGTATTTTTTTGTGTATTGTTTGATGCTATATTAAAATTATTACAATGCGAGAGATATGATTCGTGAAAATTATTAGAAAAATGTGCATGTCACAAGACAAAAACACGCCTCACAAATATACACTGTTTCTTTGTATTATTTAAAAAGATTTTTTCATAGTTTTATAATAATTTATTTTTATATTATTTAACCATATGATTTATAATCAAATTAATTATCGTTATATTATAATTATTTATTAAAATTCTAAACTTTTTGCAATGACTCGCAAAAATACGGAGAACTGAATATAACTAAACAATAGTTTGAGATAAGGAGGAGTCCTATTTGGATGAGGTTTATCTAGAAACATCTCTTATGAGGACTCTAAAACAAAATCGAGATATGTGATTGAGATATATATTGATATATCTCCCTATAATTTTTGTTTTTTGACTTTGTCAATACAAAATAAAAATATATTTTTTGTGTTTTTTGATGCACATTACAATGCGGGAACAAGAAAATAATCTCTCTCCTAAATTGGAGCATCACCAAAAAGTTCTACAAGGGTTTAAGGTGTGCGCATCAAGGTGAATAATTCTAGTAGTAATTGCACCAAAAATATGGTTCGTGATCTCGTTCGTAGTTTATTCGTGGTTCAACCAATCTACGGGGTTCGTTCGTTTTATTCACCAATCTACAGGGTTCGTTCAATCAAGAATCAAGAGGAGGCTTATAGATGGGCTTAATCCTGGCTATATGGATCGACAATTCTGCTGCAAATACGTACACACGATCCTCTTTATATGTGCAAATATGTGATTTATATTTTGACTTATATTTACTAACAACATTAATAAAGTATAATTGCAATTGTTCACGATCATATAATTACGGAAATAAAGGAACTTTAAAATCCTTACACTAAAATGATTGCAAAAGATCTATATCTATCTATCTATCTATATCTATCTATCTATCTATTTATTATTTATACTATCATAAAAGTATAAATGTTTCTTCAAATTTTCGATTGGACAAAAATATCCTTTTGGACATGGTAATATTTTAGGATAACTAAGTAATTTGATATTTATTAAGCTTCTATTTGTTCAATTATAAAAATGTCCTTTTATATTCTACACTTTAAAAGTATTTATTCTTTCATCTATAACTCCTTAAATATTTTGAATTTTCAAATAATATTAGATTCATATTAAACTATATTTCGAGAGCTTTCTAACTGTATGTCATAAGCATATACAAGGACTTCACATGAGAAAATTTTAACATTATAAAGTTCAACACAATGTAGAAATTAAGAATTTATGTTTTTTTATAGTTTTATTGTTTATTTAATCTTTTTTTCATTATATGGGGGATGTTCATTATAACCAATTAATTTTTCAGAATCTGAAAATATATTCTTTTAATCATAACACTAAGAATACTTTAAATTTCTTATAAAATCAATTTCAAATTTAAACTAGGTTTCAAAATCTTCAACCATATGCTCTAAACATATACACAAGTCGTTATAGAAGAAAATTTAACTATTAAACTTTTAGTATGATGCAAAATTATGTATTTCTTATATTCTTTTAAATTTTCTCAATAATTTAAAATGTCTATTATAATTTATAAGAAAAAAATAAAAATTATTTTATGTGGTTTTGATGTTAAATAAAAGGTAGAGAAAATACACAATTCCTTTATGGTCGAAAAATTCTCCATCAATTAGTAATATGAAATTTGAAAATTAATTTATTGATGGTGGTCAAAAAAATAATATTGAAAACAAGAGAGTTTCATATTTTATTTTTATTGCATTTTCATGTATATTTTATTTTAATTAGCCATATCAGTAAAATAAAAAATAAAAAATAAAAGGAATAGCATCAACATTGAAAAAAAAAAGCGAGTAAGAACCAAAACAAGTTTGTCATGGTAAAAAAGTTACCTTTTAAATTTTAACTATATGCGTTAATATGACTTTTAGTTAATTTTCTATATATAACATTATAAGTAATTTGATATTTATTAAGCTTCTATTTGTTCCATTATAAAACAAGTGTCCTTTTATATTCTACACTTCAAAAATATTTATTCTTTCATCTATAACTCTTAAAATATTTTAAATTTTCAAATAATATTAGCTTCATATTAAACTATATTTCAAGAGCTTTCTAACCGTATGTCATAAGTATATAAAAGGACTTCACATGCGAAAATTTTAACATTATAAAGTTCAACACAATGTAGAAATTAAGAATTTATGTTTTTTATAGTTTTATTATTTATTTAAACTTTTTGTTTAATTATATGAGAGATGTTCATTAGAGCCAATTTATTTTGTAGAATCTGAAAATATATTTTTTTAATCATAACACTAAGAGTACTTTAAATTTCTTATAAAATCAATTTCAAATTTAAACTAGGTTTCAAAATCTTCAACCATATGTTCTAAACATTTGCACAAGTCGTTATAGAAGAAAATTTAACTATTAAACTTTTAGTATGATGCAAAATTATGTATTTCTTATATTCTTTTAAAGTTTCTCAATTATTTAAAATGTCTATTATAATTTATAAGAAAAAGATCAAATTATATTATACATGATAAAGAAAAATAAAAATATTTTATGTGGTTTTGATGCTAAATAAAATGTAGAGAAAATACATAATTCCTTTATGGTCGGAAAATTCTCTATCAATTAGTAATATGCAATTTGAAAATTAATTTATTGATGGTGGTCAAAAAAATAATATTGAAAATAAGAGAGTTTCATATTTTATTTTTATTGCAATTTCATTTATATTTTATTTTAATTAGCCATATCATTAAAATAAAAAGTACAAAATTAAAGCAATAGCATTAACATGGAAAACAAAGTGAATAAGAACCAAAACAAGTTTGTCATGGCAAAAAAGTTATCTTTTAAATTTTAACTATATGTGTTAATATGACTTTTAGTTAATTTTCTATATATAACATTATAAGTAATTTGATACTTATTAAGCTTCTATTTGTTCAATTATAAAACAAGTGTCCTTTTATATTCTACACTTTAAAAGTATTTATTCTTTCATCTATAACTCTTAAAATATTTTGAATTTTTAAATAATATTAGCTTCATATTAAACTATATTTCGAGAGCTTTCTAACCGTATGTCAGAAGCATATACAAGGACTTCACATGAGAAACTTTTAACATTATAAAGTTAAACACGATGTAGTTATTAAGAATTTATGTTTTTTATAGTTTTATTATTTATTTAAACTTTTTATTTAATTATATGAGATATGTTCATTATAGCCAATTTATTTTTTAGAATCTGAAAATATATTTTTTTAATCATAACACTAAGAATACTTTAAATTTTTATAAAATTAATTTCAAATTTAAACTAAGTTCAAAATGTTCAACCATATGTTCTAAACATATACACAAGTCGGTATACAAGAAAATTTAACTATTAAACTTTTAGTATGATGCAAAATTATGTATTTATTATATTCTTTTAAATTTTCTCAATTATTTAATATGTCTATTATAATTTATAAGAAAAAGATCAAATTATATTATACATGCTAAGAAACAATAAAATAAAAAATATTTTTTTGTGGTTTTGATGCTAAATAAAAAGTAGAGAAAATACACAATTCCTTTATGGTCGGGAAATTCTCCATCAATTAGTAATATGAAATTTGAAAATTAATTTATTGATGGTGGTCAAAAAAATAATATTGAAAACAAGAGGGTTTCATATTTTATTTTTATTGCAATTTCATGTATATTTTATTTTAATTAGCCATATCAGTAAAAGAAATAGCATCAACATGGAAAAAAAAAAGCGAGTAAGAACCAAAACAAGTTTGTCACGACAAAAACGTTACCTTTTAAATTTTAACTATATGTGTTAATATGACTTTTAGTTAATTTTCTATACATAACATTATAAGTTTTAGTTTCTAATTTATTATTTTTTAAATATATTATGATTTCAATCTTTCAATTATTTTATATCCTATAAATATTAAGAACAAGAGCAAAAAAGTGTTAAGGTTTATTATGATTTCAATATTTCGACTTATCACTTTTTCATAGTTTTATTAATACCTGACTCTCGATGAAAATAATGGATTAATTGTTTTATCTTAGGTTAAAGTTTATTATTTTTAAGACACTGGAAATAGGAGGACTACAAACATTAAGTTTAAGTGTTAATGATAAAATATTGAGTTTGTTACTAGAATTCAAATAATATATGATTTTTTCATATATATTATGTTTTATTTTACATTTCTTTAATCGAAAAACTGAGATAGAATAAAAGAAGTAAGCACATGAAATATAAGAATTTGATTAACCTTTATTTTATTTTATTTTAATTGAATAATAATAACAAATAAAATGATGATATTATGATGGATTTGGGTATAAAATTTAATCAATTAATTTTTTATTAATGCGATAACTTGCATGTGATTTATTAATCATTAGCTTACGATTTATAAGCTAAATTATTTGCCTGGTTATGTAAAATACATCCGATGCTAAAAGAATTCGAAAATCATGTAAGAGGAAAGATCTTTCTAGCCATAAAAATGAAATAAAAGGTCGATAAATATGATTGTAAGCTAATATAAAATTTATTTCGTCGTTACACCAATTGTAAAATTTTTGTTGAGTTCTTTAAAATGATTATTTAACAATTCTTATCGATCTATAATTAAAGTAAAGCAAAATATATATTAAATACTGTATAATATTTAAATTTAATTAGATTTATTTCTTTCTAATCACTTTTTAATATTTTAATATTAATTAATAAAATTATTAAATAATATAATTATTTTAGTAAAGTCAAATCACGTATGAAAATTCAATTAAAAAAATATGAAAGTATGTACATCTAGTTGACAAATTCTTGCTTCAAGGCCCTCAATTGTGCGCATGTTGAAGTACTATTATATGTCAAATTCAATACTACATAAAAACTAAAATCAGAATACTAATGGAGAAAAGAAAAATTGGGGAGAAGAACACATAAGTAGAGATGATAGAAATAGAGAGGAAAAAGGGTTTGAGTAATTGTATTAATTGTGCAAGTAAAGAGGAAAATCAACCCTATATACTAAAAAAAAAAAAAAAGCAAGCTGCCACATGTCTTCACTTGAGCAATTTGGTACACGTGTTAATACATTATTTTTCCAAATACATGTGTCACCTTCATATTTAGCCACATGGCAAACCATGTCACCACCTTATTCTTCCAATTATAAATTGATTTACTATATCAATTTACTATCAATTTAATAATTAATTTCCTATTTCCGTACATAACTATTAAAATCCAATCAAACGTTTAATCATCAAATTAAATAATCCCAAAAATCAAGGATATAAAATCAGGAAGTTATTTTTAAGTTTGCAAATTAATTATTATTTAAATAATATTATGATACAAAAAACAAGGATATAATTTCAATTATTATCTCTAATACTTATTATACTTTTAATTGTGATTTAAATCATTTACGGGGGTATACAATTATATTAAATATATTTTTTAAGCATGTCAATGATTCTTTATTTTTACCATAACTAATTTATTAGCTTTTGTGCAAAAGCAAACTACAACCAAGTATTTGAAATTAACACAAATAAACAAATTTATAGAGATTTTTCCCCTTCCCACAAAACATTCAAAGATTGAAATTGCACTCTTTCAACCATTTAAAACTAATACGGCCTGAAAATTCGTTGTTGTGACGAGGTGTTACACTTTCAAATAGAACAAATAATGTAGTTTACAAAAAAGTTTTTTAGAAATTGAAGTGAACGATTGTATGATACTCTTCTAAAATTTGAATTTCTTTTTTAGTATTTTTAATTAGTATTTTGAATCTCTTATAACTATTAGAGTTTGCGAAACAAATTTTATTTTTTGACAAATCCGTGTAACACACGGGTGTTGTTCTAGTATATTATATATATAATTTAGGATTGGCCAAAATCACACAACAGAACACCTTTACAATTAAATAAATTATATATATATTTGAAGGTTTGGGGGGGGGGGAAGGTATTTGATACAAAATAGATAGTAAGGGGATAAAATGAATTTTATCCTATTAATTATTATCTTTCAACATTATAATTTCTGTCAAATCATAGCCTAAATATTTATACGCGAAAATCTTAAACAGATATGTGACTTAACATATTCTTGATGCAATAACGAAAGAGTCAACTTCAAATACTTCAACTAATTGTTATTATTATATTATCATTATTATTAGGGGATAATTACAAAATCTACCATTGAGTTTGAGTTAACTGCAAAAAAAAAACACCACATGTGTTTGAAAATTACAAAAAAACCCATGAGGTTTCATATGTAATATACTTTACCACCTTCATAAGCAAAAATATTTCAAACATCCCCCTTATATTTTTAAAAATATTGCAATTACCCCCTTAGATTTAACACAATCAAATTTCAAGGGGTATTTTGCAATTTTCAAAATCTTTGGTTTATTTTTCGTAATTAACCAAAACCTCGAGTAGTTTTTGTAATTATCCATTATTATTATTATACACAGGTAGCTTGAAACCTCGTGATACATCCACTCTCCTATACACAAACTATTTCCTTCCTCCTTCGGTGGTTGTGTTCAGATTCTTCCTCTTTTGCTGGAACAACTTCTATATCACCCTGCAATTTTAGCAACAGAAATATTTTTATCATTTGATTCAAACTAAAGAAAAATTAATCAATTTTATTAAGCAATCAAAATCTATCATAAATGTACCAAAACGACCACAAAAATTTGCTGGAGTGCTGAGAAAAGATATCTTTTGTTCTATTTTGTTTGAATGAAAGTAAATCAAAAATTATTCATTACACAAAACTGATTCGGATCAAACTAAAACGAACAACTAACCTTCCAAATCAAGTTGCCAACCAAGGCTTGAGGTTCCCATTTTCCCATGAAGAATGTACATACCCCTTGAGAACATCAGATTCCTTTAGCATTTCCTTTGCGCAAGCCACAGCTAAATGGTTGCAGTCAACTAGCTCGATCATTTTGAACGTTCTTGTACGTTTAATTTGCGATGGGATCTCTTTCAATTTGTAGCAGTGCCTAACGATTAGCCGCTGAAGCCTTGTGAAGCAACCATTATCAGCTCTCCAATTGACCAGATCACTATCTTCAAGTAGTAGAAATTTAAGTTGCAAGAATTCCCCTTCACGTGTTTCCCATTCCGGCCCTTGAAAGGCATAACATCGCAGTTTAAGCACTTCAAGATTTGGCAATGAAGCAATCGTTCTCATGTACTCCCAGGGATATCCGAAGCCACTTAGACTCAAATTCTTAAGACCAAGTGGGAAAATTGTAGTCGAAGCAGGGGTGCCAACAATTTGAGATCTGGGGTTTGGATTCACAACTACACATTTGAGTGATTCTAGAAAATGTAGTTGGGAAATTTGATCAAAGAAACACAAGGGCTCAGCATCATCAGGCGCCAATTCGATTTGAACTCCTAACTTTTTTAGATTAGGGAATCTTCCAAGCACCTCGATGGTACAACTGTGAGCGCTCACATCTAAAAGTTTTACGAGGTTTTGTGAGCGAGTGCCATAATGGCCGTCACATGGAATTGGAATGTTGGCCCCCATGGCATGAAGATGCTTCAATTCTTTCATATCCCATATTTCCATAGGGAGATACGATAGAGCTCCAAAGGATTTGATGCTCACATGTCGACGGACAATCAAGAACTGAAGGTTCCAGAGTTTGGATATGGTAGGAGGGAGGTTTCCATGACAAGTGAGAGCAAGATATCTTAACTGAACCAGTTTTAGTACTTCAATGGGGAACTCGTAGAAACGGATCGTAAGAGCATCCAATACCCTGATCAACTTTAAACCAGAAGATATTGGTACTGGATATTGATGAGTTGGACCAGTACATAGGAGAGAACGTGTCGTGGAAGCACAATGGGCTTCCATTGATTTATACACATCTTTGATGCCAAATAAAATATTTTTGTAGAAGCACAATCGAAGTTGGCTTTTTATATCTTGTGCTAAACCATCAACACGACTATTTAAGACATGAAAAAACTTGTTTTTCCTAGCCTCTCTGACACAGAGATGCCAAAAGACAGAATGGAGTTGGCATGTTTTAATTCTTTGTACTGAGCTTTGTTGGCGGACCATAACAAGATTTTTGGAAACAAGCTCCTCCAAACACTCCATACCAAGATCTTCTAAGGTACTCCACCAATTTGGCTCAAGAAATCCCTCAGAACCCCACAACTTAATGAGCTTGGAGGTGGGGATCTCATAATTTTGAGGGAAAACTCCCATATAAAGAAAGCATGCCTTTAAATGTTGAGGTAAGTACTTGTAGCTGGGAAATAGTACCTTAGATATTCGATCATTTGCTTCAATGAAAACTGCATTTTCTTTCTCCGCTACCTCGTTCCAATACTCTGGTGTCTTCTTGGCTTTGGAGAGGAGGTCCGCAACAGTGACGATTAAAAGAGGAAGACCTTCACAATTCTCGGCAATCTTCTTTCCAGCTTTCTCAAGTTGAGGATGGCACAACTCCTCACCAAACACCTTTTCACAAAGAAGATCCCAACTTTCTTCATTGTTTAAGAACCTTATATTAGTGATACGGAAGATCGGATTGCTAGCATCTTGAGCTACTTCTTCAAGCCTAGTCGTGAGCAAGACTCGACTCGCATTATTATTGTCTGGAAATAACCTCTTGAAGTCTTGCCAAACCCGTTTGTTCCACACATCATCCAACACAATGAGATACCTTCTACCCTTCAAACTTGTATACAAGTAGTCAGCTAATTCCTCATCTGTTCTCATAAGCATTTTATCATTCACTTGAGCTACAACTCCTTGTAGGATGTCTTTCATTTGACCTTTTGGTCCTACTGTCACCCAAGCACGAAACTCGAAATAATCTGTAATAAATGGATCTTCAAAAATTTCCTTGGCAATGGTAGTCTTACCAATGCCCGCCATCCCAACGAGCGAGACAGTTTGGATTTCCAACTCCCACCAATGTCTAAGCCGATCAATAGTTACTCCAAATTCATCAGAAAATCCAACCATCTTTGACTTGTTTCGAACAAAACCAGTTCTGGATGAAACAACATCGTCTTTTTCAGGCAACGGGTTGCGCAAATCTCTCAAGTACGCCTTCTTCATCTTCTTCACTTTTTGGATAGACGAATCGATATCTTGTTTTAATTCCTGCAGGTCAACGGAGAATGACAATGGATGATTTTCATCTCCAAGGACCTGATTTGACACATGGGTTTCGAGTATATTTTCTAAGTTACATATTGTCTCTTTGATTTTTCCATCCAAAGTATTCACTCTCTCCCTGCTGCGTGTATCAAATCTTTTGAGAACTTCTTGTAAGGAATTAATCTCCTTGTATGCAGATTCCAGGATTTCAAGAGGGGGGGGAAAAATCGAGATATAAGAAGAATTTAAAAGCCGCTCAAATGTCTGCTTAAGAGAAATCACAGCTGCATAATCCATCTGTAATCTCTTTTTTTCTCAGACAGACCTCACAACTAATGGTAAACTGAAACAATTATGTAGATTTCCTTCAATCGGGATAAACTAAAGCAGGTTGTTTTTGACTATTTGTACAGATGTGACAAATAATTCAACTATAAGAAAATGATAATTACTGTGCAACATTTTTTTTAATAAATTGAAAGTAGTAGTTAGAGAAGAAGTGATAAATTTCAACAAAACTATATAAAAGATACAGGGTTTCAATAAATGTGCAACATGTTGAATAAATTATTTTCAATATGAAATGGCCAAAAAATTGTTTATATTTCCATCTTGGATAGCCTCGTTCACAACCCAAAACATGTAAAAAATACATTCAATTCCTAAATACACATCAACCTTCTTTTCAAAAAAAAAAAACTATTTACTTAATACACCCCAACATTTCCCAATTTACCCTTTTTCAAATTAAAGGATGTCACGGTCCTGCCGTCAAGAACAGTTTTTAATGGCGCGATGCAACAATGATTTGGAAATTTAGGATTGAGAGTAAAAAATAATAGTTTTCGTGGAGAAAAAGAAGAATGTGGATGTGGTGGGGGACAAGATTATATGGTTTAAAAAAGAGGGATGCTGTGTTTTTATATGGGTAAATCTCACTTTGCCCCCCGATATTCTTCTTGAGTATCATTTTATTCCCTTGTATTCTTAACTGTATCACTTGACCCCCCTTATACTCTTAATTAGTATCACTTTACCCCATTATGCCTTTAGAATATTATTTTATACTCATATACTCAAAACAATGACCCTTTTATTCATATCTATTGGTTTTATTAAAATAACAAAATCATCTTAAATGTATTTAATATTAACAAACTTGTACTTATTTTCTAAATTAAATTTCACAAATTTATTAATTAATACTTGATATTAAATTATTTTACATTTAGTTACTAATTATTTAACTTTAATATAATCCATATTAAATAATATATAATAAGATTTTTCTATTTGCTAATGCATTTATACTTTTAATTTGTTATTGATCACAAACTTAAAATTATACAAAATATAATATAATTTTATTAAAGATGTGAAATATTCTTAATAGTTTTTCAACTATTGATTGGATAATCATAATTTAATAGAAGTTATGTCAGATAGAAAAAAATAGTCATTTTAACGGCTACTTTTTTTAATAAAGAATATTATTTAAAATATAATACATAATTTTAGATTTATTATGAAAAAATGTATGAAAATAGTAGTTTACAGAAAATAGCCTACAATACGGTTTTTTATTAGGAAATATTTTAATTTCAATGAATAGCAAATAAGTTTTTCAAAAAAAATTATATGCGTTTAAGTTCATAGTTGTTGAATTAAAAATAATGGTAGGGACAATTGGGTAATTTAAAAAGGAATAGGAGTATTAAATGTTATTTTAATTGTATAAGAGGGTAAAATGATACAAATTGATAGTACAAGAGATAAAATGATATTCAATAAGAGTATAAGGGGTCAAGTGAGATTTACCCTTTTTATATTTGTATCAGTATGTGTAAGTATTACTATTTGTTTAGAGTATAACTAAGAAAATGTTAAAGATTTCTTAGAGTTTTTGACATATTTATTTAGGAGAGGTCTCCTGTGAGACCGTCTCATTGATTTGAATCCGTGAAACGGAGCCCATTACCTAAAATTAACATGCCCCTTCTATCTTTCTCCATATACTCACGTATCATACTCTCTCTCTCTCTCTCTCTCTCTCTCTCTCTCTCTCTCTCTCTCTCTCTCTCTCTCACACACACACACACACACACACACATTTCACTTCTCCCATGGTCCCCCTATCTCTCCTCAAATCTCACCCATGGTCCCCCTCTATCTCTACTCGTCCAACTCTTCTCGTGGTCTCTCTCTCTCTCTCTCTCTCTCTCTCTCTCTCTCTCTCATGTCCCTCACCCTCTTTCTCTCTACACGCATGAAACAAAGAAATAACATGGAGAAAATAAAGTATCACTTTTTATGAAAAAAATATCACATTAGACTCGAAAAATATCACTTTTTATTAAAATAAAGTATCACTTCTTATGGAAAAAGTATCATTATCTATTAAAAATAATCACTTTTTATTATAACAAAGTACCAATTTTTATAGAAAAAGTATCACTTCTTATTAAAAAAGCATCACTTTTTATTAAAAAATATTATTTTTTATTAAAACAAAGTATCGATTTTTATAGAATTAAATATTATTTCTTATTAAAACAACAATAATTTTTATTAAAAGAAAAGTATCACTTTTTATTAAAAAGGTATCACTTCGTATTAAAACATTATCACTTATTAAAGTAAATAATACTTCTTTCTTAAAATAATTACTTTTTTAAAAAAAGTTCAATTTTACTTGAAAAATATACATTTTTAGATATTTTTTCTAAAATTTGGATATTGTGAGATTTTTGTAAATAAAACTTGCGTGTATAGAAAGAGATGAGCGATAGAGGACCACGTGAAGAGAGAGAAAGGAGAACCAATGAGAGGAGCGAGAGAGATAAGGGAACCATGATAGAAGACATAAGAGAGAGAAGAAATGGGGGCCAATGAGAGGAGAGAGAAAGAAGTGAGAACATAAAAGAAGACGAGAGGGAAGAGAGAGAGAAGAGAGAGAGAGAGAGAGAGAGAGAGAATGGGGTACTAATGAGAGGAGAGAAAAAGGGGGCATGAGGGAGGAAGACGTGAGGGACGGAGATAGGAGCGGTGACTAGTGAGAGGAGAGAAAAAAAAAGGGGTGCCTAGAGAGAATAGGGGACCACGTGAAGCTCCATTTCACGTATTTAGACCCGTGAGACATTTTCACACAAACATTTGTGATTTATTTATAATCGTAATTAATAAATAGTAAGTGATATGCAATTAATATATTATATAATTATTTCATATAATATAATGAAAAATAAATTAATCTTTTGTTAGGACAATGCATTATTGATCTGGTCCGACAAATTGAACCTGTAGGACAATAACTACAGACAATAAGAGCAATATGGTCATTAATCCAACCGATCAAAAAAAAAAACAAATATGGTCATTAATCCAATTACAAAGTATTCAATGCGAAAGTACATTGAGAATGTTCTCACATAAAAGGCCAAAATTATGATAGGTAGAGAAATATTTTTTTAGAGGGTGAATGTGTGAACCGTTTGAAAAATTCTAACTCCAATTAGGTGTGTCCATACCTACCTAATTACACGACAGATCAATTATAATATGTATTTTACATGTAGCGTAAAATGACGAAAATGATAAGAAAATCTACGGGTCATGTGAATGTATCAAACACATTGTTGAGAAAATGTTTTCATAAAGAAAACTGGTGTCATAGAATTGTATAATATTTGAATGTCGATTTCATCTTTCCTCTTTTCCTTGGCTCTGAGGACATTGACATTAAGCCATTATTTACTATAACATAAAAATAAATATATTATACTTAATAATTTATAATTAAACCTCTACAAATTAATATCCTTGCTACTAGAAAAATTTATTAATTTACCGATAGATATTATATTAAATGATGTATATATTAATAATCAATTATGAAAGAATTCAAGGGTGGGAATGTATATATTAATAATTCAAGGGTGGGAATTACGTGCGCAGTGCAACGTGATGTACAAAGTGTTGTAAAAACCAGATGTGTCATATAATGGAAGACTTAGACAAAAAACATGATGCATAATAATTTGAAAGATTGAAAAAAAGCGCACAAGGTTTAAGTTTTTCCACAAGTATAAAATTACTTTTACGATATTCTTAAGGCAAAAATCCTGAGTACAAAATACAAAACTAAAAAAAAAAATAAGTAAAAATCTCCCTTTGTAATCTTGCTTCATAAAATTACATACCACTGTAAAAGAGAGATTCATTGGATTTATTCATTCGAGCACTCCACTAAAGTAGGCTCTCTAGAAAAATTACAAGAAAAAAAACATTGAAAGGAATATGTTGAAAAAAGTGCATGCAACACTAAAGACAACACTATAGGCACCTTTTTGTAAATTCATGTAGGAAGAATTTTATAATAAGGTCCAAATTTAAAAAAAATATTACTATAAGATTTAAAAAGTTTTAACTTTCTCAAATCAAGACCCAATTTTTTTTTTTTTCTCAAATTGGGTCCTCCCTCATATTTTGGGTTCTCACTTCAAGATCCAAAATTTTAATATTCTCAAATCAAGACCTAATTTTTATTATTTTGTCAAATTGGGCCCTCCCCTAAATTTTGGGTTCTCACTCTAGGTTTTAGAATTTAACAAAAAGAGAAATATTAATCATGTAATTTATCACATCAGTCACAAAAAAATATTTTTCTTCCTCTTTTCGCTTTTCTCGCTCATTCTTTTTTTCCTACTTCATACTTATTGTTAATTTTGTTTAACGTGCAGAGATCTGTACATCTAAATGTATTAAGCTAACAAGACGAAAAAAATAGTAATTAAAATATTTGCCGGTTACTAAAAAAATAAGATATCCAAATTATGAATTAAAAAGTAGTAAAATATTTTTCGGTTACTAAAAAAATAAAATAGGCAAATTATAATTGAATTTTAAAGTTTAAAACAAATATCGAGTAGGGAAAAAGGGATGAGCAAAAAAATGAAAGAGAAAGAAAAACATTTTTTGTGACTGTCGTGATAGATTACATTAATATTTCTCTTTTTATTAAATTTTAAAACCTGAAGTGAGAACCGAAAATTTTGGGGGAGGGCCCGATTTGAGAAAAAATAAAAATTGGGTCTTGATTTGAGAAGACTGAAATTTTGGGTCTTGAAGTGAGAACCCAAAATTTGAGAGATGACCTAATTTGAGAGAAAAATAAAAATTGGGACTTGATTTAAAAAGGTTAAAATTTTGGGTCTTCAAATAATAGATTTTCTTAAATTTGGACCCTATTATGAAATTCTCCCATTCTTGTAATATCAAAATTGACTCCCTTTGTTATGCAAAGGCTCTCAATAACTGCACTGTTATTAGGCTCTAGCTCTCGGCGTATCAAAAACTCAAGAACAAAAGATATATAAAGTTGTTGCAAGTTGTGATGCTAGTACTCGGTGAAAGACACTAAAACAGGTAACCGCAACATGTTCTCGATTTATTTTATACATTTCTCTTATTGACTCCTCTTATATGGCTCAGGCTCAGGCTCAGGCTCAGGCTCTCGACACTCTAATAACTGAATAACAAAAGATATCTATGGAAATGTATTGCAAGCTGTGATCGAACACTTTGTTCAACACACTGAAATTAGGGGCATCAATTTATGATATGACACGATATTCCGACACGAGTCTAACATAAATTTAGCAGGTATAGGTACATGTACAACCTTTAGCAAGTTCGGGTCAAATTCGGGTCAGACACAATTAACACAAAAAAAAGGTCAGGTCAGGTCAACACAATCGACCTATTTAACCCATTTAATTATATAGTGACATGTTTTGTTTTCCATATTTTGTGATGTTTTAGTTGGTTATATGATGTTGGACAAATTATTGACTGCATTTTCTAATAATTTAATGGATTTTTTATTTGTAATTTTAGCTTTTTCTCCATTTTTTTATTTTTTTTTCGTGTCAATTTTAAATTATATAGGTATTTCGTGTCATGTCGGGTTACCCGTGTCATAAACAGGTTGTGTTTGTGTCGTGTATCTTGACACGAATAATTAAATGTGTCGTGTTCGTGTTCGTGTCAAATGTGTAATAACAATACTATAACACGACCCGTAAATACGAAACACGATAAGATTGACACCATTAATTGAAACTACTATGCACAATTCATTCTTGAGTTATTTTTTGCACTCTCTTTGTTGACTCTCTTTTATGGCTGAGGCTGAGGCTCTATGGTGGCTTGCAAGCTAATCTAAAAAACCTAGGTAAGTACTCATATCATTTATAGTTTAGTTAAGAGAATATCAAGTGTCGATCCCACGAAGACTACGATTACTAATACTTATTGTTTTCTCATTATCTAACCTACACTACAAGAAAAATTCCAAAAGACAACACTTATCCACTAAATTGTTGTCTTTTGAAATACTAACAACTGTATTTCAAGTTTAGCTTAAGTTTGAAATTATTACATATATTATTTTAATATTTCTTCTAAGTTTCATATACATATAATCCTTTCTTACTATATATACATTTTATTTGTCTTTGTATTTCTTATTACAGGTGATATAGATTTTATATAAGATATTCAATAATAGAGCTTATAATATAAAAAGAATTCCACGACGGAGAGACAATAATTTCATTATTTGTTTAGATAGTTATATAAAATTATTGCTTATGATCTGAGATCTAAAATAAGTAATATTTTTTAATCACAACAATTTTCTTTAGTCTTTCTTTATTATCTTCTTCACATTCAACTTTTTTTAGTGCATTTCAAGCCTAATAAAACCAATAATACAAAATATATAATAAGAATAAATATATCTCTTGTGTCCTCTAGTCTTTCATACCTCTATGTTAAAAATAAATTTTAAGATTCTTCTCATTAGTTTTAAAATAAAGCTATGTTCAAGGTTTATCTTAATTTTAAATAATTTTTTATTCTTTTATTTGAGTATAAGTCCTTTTATATTCTTTCGATTATGTTTACATCTTATAATTCAAATTTAAGTTTATCTTATCATATTGATTGAAGGTATTCAATCAAAATAATATATATTTAAAATAATATAAATGTACAAGCTTCAAAGCTATAGCGACTATTATAAAAAAACTTAATAAAATTTCTTTAATCCCAAATATAACTTAAGAAATTGAAATTTTAAAAAAGAATTAATAAATGAGTTTATTAAATATTGAAAAAATTACTAAACATTAAGAAATGTATTTTAATTATTTGAATATAAAACATGTTAGCTTGTTTAACCTAAACAAATTTGGACCTATTTTCAATACAAATAAGTAAGTATATCTCCATTATAGTAGTGTCCACGGATATATATATATATATATATATATATATATATATATATAGGAGAAGATCTTGTGAGACCACCCTCCTAGGTAAGACCATAGGACCAAATCTACACCATCAAAAACATAAATCAATGGTCAAGATCTAAAAATCTATACAACTTTTCATATGAAAATATAAATTGTAGGGGTAAAATAGGAATCCAACAAATTATATATAGTAACCGCTTTCTAAAAATTAGGAACGTGATCTTATATTGATCACGTCCCCATAATCAAGCGATTCACCTTTCATTTCTCTCCCTTCCCATTCGAACCTACAAATTATTCAAATATGGCAACATAATCATGCAATAATTAATGAAAATTATACAATTACACTAAACTAACTATACATTAAAACGTTACTAAGTATACATAAACAATTAACTAAGTATACAATTATACTAAACTACCTGTACATTAAAATATTACTAAATATACAGAAATATTTAACTAAGTATACAATTACACTGAACTAAATACACAATTCCACTGAATTACTTATATAACTAAGTATACAATTCCATTGAACTAAGTATATAAATCCATAGAACTAAGTATACAAATTCACTAAACTACTTACTAAACTACTTATATAACTAAGAATATGATTCCACTGAACCAAGTATACAAATCCACTGAACTAAATATACAATAAAACATGACTAAGTATACAAGTCCACTGAACTAAGTATACAATAAAAGGATTGTTCACAAATATGGCGGAAAGAAGTATCAATTTTGAAAAAAAAATTTGAAGTTGATGATTTTTCCTCCCTAAAAATCGGGTAACTGAAAAGGTAGGATTATGTTTCCTTAAAAATAGCTAATAACCGTCCAATTAACAAAACTGATTAAATATAAAAGTATAATTATACCCTTATAAGCCTAAATTAACTAAATGATCTACACCATCCAAAATTTTAAATCAAGAGTTCATAAGTATTCTTATGGACTAACCTAAAGGGATTGGTCTCATTTGAACCAATCCCTATATATATATATATATATATATATATATATATACATTGTAATCTAAAAATATATATTTCAGTAAGTTTCGAACGCTTTTGACTAAAAATGCATAAATTTTAAATTACACGTACATACCCACATGGATATAATATACTTGATAAAATTTTCAAAAATATATAATTCATGCTTATTGAAAGAGTTCAATTTATTTATATTAAATCATAAATACTTGTTTTTGGACTAAATTAATTTCATATATAGTGATTTTCAAAAATGTTCAAACTCTACTAAAGGAATAAAATATTTGCAATAGGAGTAAATTAAATAAGTATTATTATTTAAGGGGTAAATAAAGTATTTTTTATTCAAAGGTATGTTTGTAAAAATTAGATAAGTTAAGGGAATTAGTATTTTGAACAGCTTTCTTCATATGGATCATCAAAATCCTAGAAATAATTTTTTTTTCTTTTCACTTGCCCAATAGATTCACCATTTATTTTTCTATTGAATTATCATATATATTTTAATTATTGAGAAAATTAAAAAATAATCATACATATACAATTTTACATATTACTAAACTTTAAATGGCTAGTATCCTCTCTTACAAAATTTCCTATATATGCTAGTGATATGTCGTTAGAAATCTTTCAAAAAAACTAATATTATTTTAAAATTCAAAGTATTACAAAATTTATAATAGAAATAAAGAACACATTCAATTTTTAAAGAAAAATAGAAATACAAAAAGACTCTTATCTTGTAACTTACCAAACAAAATTCTAAATACAAAGATAAATTACTTGAATGACCTTATAATTATTTATGGAAGAGAGATAATTTTGTCTAATCAAAAGTTTCAAGAAACCTTTCAAGCCATTCACACTTTTATAGATAATAATAATAATAATAATAATAATAATAATAATAATAATAATAATAAATAAATAAATAAATAGATAATAAATAATAAAATAAAATAAAATAAATAAATAAATAATAGTATAGAAGATTGTAATTCCTTCGAGGAAATTTCTCCTAAAGACGTATTATTTCTTCTTTTGTTTTCTTGAGCTTCTATTGGTTTCTAATTTTACTCTATTCCCATTCATATGATCTAATAAGTACAAATATAAATTTATTTTGAAATTGGAGTCAGGGCCGGTCCTAACTATTCGGGGGCCCATGACCAAAAGAAAAAAAGGAACCCCCATAAAAAGAAAGGAAAACACAAATTAATATTTTATATGCATACATTTTAAATATATTTTTTTAAAAATAGAACCTACCTAATGCACACTAACACACATACATGTTTTGTATGGAGTATCCAACTTCAAATTTTATTGAAAAAAGTTAATAACTTTATATATTCCATATTGCAGCAAAAGAGAAGAAAAACCACGCATTGATCGCATTTTTTTTATCTTCTTTGTAATGCTCGTGTGGATTTAATTGATATTTTGAATCTACCAATATAACTCTCATGCATTGCTTGATTAAGAACTAAAACTAAACATTTATTTGATTAAAAGAAAAAAGAAAATTGATAACTTACATATTTATGCATCAATGATGAAACGGATTCACTGAAATCGCAACAATAGGATGACTTTTCCGATGAATAGTGATTGAGTTGTTGAGGAGAAGAATGAGATAAAATGAGGAGAAGTTATAACTGCGTGACTTGCAGATGGAAAAAAGAGAAAATATTTTAATTGGGAATAGGATTCTCCAAAGAAAAAAAAAACATTTCATATATCTTTTTAATTTTATTTGTTCTTGAATAAAAACAAAATCTGATGGGAAAACAATAATGCTTCTTTTATTTTGACTTTAGATACTATTTGTTTTTTTAGGCCATTTAAAAAAAACTTAATAAAATATATGGTAAATTTTATTTTACCCCTTGTACTCTTGCTAGTTTTTACATTACCCCGTTTTACTCTCAATTGTCTCATTTTACCTCATTGCACTCTCATTATGTCTCATTTTATCCCCTTGTACTCTAATTTTCTCACTTTACCCCTTTACACTTTCATTTGTTTCACTTTACCTCCTTACTCTCATTCTAAAATAAGTATGCTTATACTTGAAGAAAAAACACTAATCCCCCCAAACTATGCTATTTTTTGCACTTTACCATATAAACTAATTTCTTTTATACTTTACTATACAAACTATATAAGTTTTGCACTTTGCCCAATAGCGGTCATCGCCAATGGAATATTTTCTGAATATCTCGGCACGTGCCCTCCACGTGAGCGGAAAATCGTCTTTGCCTAATGTTAGGAAATTTATTTTGTAGATTTTGATGATACCATGTAAAACTTAAACTAGAAAGTTGGCACTCATTTTCCTTGTAATTTGTATTGTAATAGATAGGGCTGGAAAAGCTGAGTCAAGTCAGCTATGCCTAGAAATACAAGAAGTCAACTGAAGACTGAAGTGAAGACTCCGCTGCAAGACAGCTGAGTATGGCAAAGAAGAAAAGTCAAGAACTCGACTGAAGGTGTATCAACTGTGAAACAGCTGTGTGAAGAGTCAATCAAGTCAACTCAAGAAACCAAGTCTCAAGTTGAAGTGATAGATGAGTCATCCAAAGATTGGAAGCTAACTCAAGTTACCTGAGGAATAAAAGACTACAGTCAAGTCAAGACAACTGAACGAGATCCGTTGATGAAAGTCAAGAATATTACTCAGAATGGTAACATGTTAAAGTTGTCAGAGATAAAGTGTTAGTTCCAGTTGTGTGCAAAAGGAACAAACCAATGGGAAGCACTGCACTAAGTGTCAGAAACGCTGCAATGTTGCAAGACATTAAATACGAGGAAATGTCAACATCAAGGACTGCAACAAGACAAGCCAACAAACACAAGTGACTTTTGAAATTAGCCTATCTCTTCAACGGGCAAAATTTCAAAAGTTCACTATAAAAGGCTGAGGAAACTCATTGAGAAAATGTTACCTTGCACACCTGAGAAATCGAGCAATATTCAAGCAATTAATCTGCAAATATTCTCAAGTATATTAAGCAAATCCTCAAGCCTGAAACTCGAAGGAAATCGATCCAACACAAGCTGTGAAGGAAAGACAACTTCAAATCTATTGAAGAGGAAACTTTTGAAAAATCAAAAGGGGTCTACTCTCCAAGGAGGATTGTAGGATGATTCAAGGTCGAACCAATATCAAGTGATTGGAGGGCTTCGTGATCAAATCCAAGAGCTTGAGAAAGTGAGCTGAAGTAGCAAGGCAACTGCCCTGTGAAGAAGCTAAGTCGCAAGAGAAGCCAGTTGTGTGACCAAGGCTGTCTGTAGACTGTTAACCACGTTGTAAACTGATCTGTTACATAGTGGATTCCTCTAGAAGTTGGAGAAGAGAGGATTAGAAGAATTACCCCTTCTTCGAACCTCTATAAAAATTAACTGTGTCATTTATTTTTCAGCACATTTATATTTCTGCATACTTACATCATATATGCTGATAAACTCATATTTGATATCCAATTGATTAATAACCAAGTGTTAAAACAAGCTTAAAACAATTCAAAGAGTGTTAAGTCTTCCACTGATAAAACCAACACAACCAAGTTAAAGTTCAGGTTAAACAGTCGAGTTATTTTATCAATAGCTCTATTGAGTCTGTTGAGTGGGTAACTTAGCTGAATAACCAACTTAGCTATCCCTCAAGGACAAAGTTGTTTGAGTTAACTCTGTTATAATTTTAAAAGGACTAAAATCGAAAAGTTGGTAAGGTTTATTCAACCCCCCTTCTAAACCTTACTCACACCCCTTGGGACCTACAAGTGGTATCAGAGCGATTGGTTTATTGAGCCTTCCACACTGGTTACTGAACTAGATCATTATCTTTTCAAAAAGGTTTTAAACACTTGCATTTTCAAAAATTTTTATTTTTAGCAAAGTTATTATCATGGAAGAATATTTGACACGCATTTCTATGTTCACTGTTGAAGAATTTGATGATTGGAAAATCCGTATGCAGGCTCATCTATCTGCTCTACACGATGAAATATGGCTTGTGATAGAGGATGGGCCACTGCAAATATTGAAAGTGAACACGGCTGCAATAAGAGCAACTGCAGCTGAAGGAGAAGAAGCTGCTGCTGAAGCAAGACCAGCCATGGTTGAAAAACCAAGGACTGAGTGGACAAATGAAGATAGAAAGAGATACAACTTGGACAGTGTCGTCAAGGACATACTCTACAAGACTTTGGACAAAGCAATGTTCAACAAAGTCAAATCCTGCATATCTGCAAAAGAAATCTAGAATAAACTGACTTTAATTTGTGAAGGATCAAAACAAATTAAAGAAAATAAATTATCTGTTACTATTCAAAAATTTGAAAATTTCAAAATGCTTGCAGGTGAATCCACGGAACAGTTGGATGCCAGATTCACTGAGATCACAAATGAGCTTCCAACTCTTGGGAAGGAATACACACAAAAGGAGATGTGTATGAAGATACTAAGGAGCCTCCCAGTTGAATGGGAAATGAAAACTATGGCTCTGAGACATTCCATTGACCTCTCAAGAACATCCAACCATGAGCTATTCTCAGACCTCAAATCCTATGAGTTTAAGTTGAGAAGAAAAGAGCAAGAGGAGATAGCTGTACCCAAGACAGATAGTCAAGGATGGAAAGAGAGCTGAACCCAAGAAAGCCATAGACCAGGAGGAGATTGCCCTAATGGTTAAAAGATTCAACAAGTTCTTGAATAAGAACTATAAAAGAAACAAGGGTGAAACCTCCAGGAGACATTAAGCTCCCTCTAAGTCAAGGGAAGATAGGCCACCCAAGAGAGCCGAGCATCAAAGGGTAGAATATCAGAGAGCTGATAACCCAAGAACAGAAAGAGCTGATCAAAGGGCTGAGAACCTGTGTTGGAACTGCAGACAACTAGGACATTTTTCAGTTGATTGTTCGTATCCACCAGTCAACAAATATAGGAATGAAGAATAAAGAAAAGTCTTCAGAGAAAGAAGACAGGAAAAGAAGAAAGTCATGTTGGCTGCTGAGACTGCTGAGACATTTAAGTCTAAAGAAGCAGCATACTCAGAGAGTAGTGAAGCTGACTACTCAAGTGACTCTGAAGAAGAGGTCATGATCTGCCTTATGGCTAAAGAACAAGATCAACCAGACCAAGAAAATGAGGTACACTCTAACTCATCTCATTCAGATTCAAGTGATAGTGATTTTGATACACACACTTCATCACCCACTGATCTTTATGATTCATTAGACAAAATGATGAAAGATTTTGAGCACATTAAATCCTCACACACACTTCTAAATGAGGAAAACAGTCAGCTCAAAAGCCAAAACTCACAGCTGATTAAGGAGTTGAGTACTCTAAGTCACATAGCTGATGAGAACACAAAGTTGAAGGCTAAGAATGCCAAAATGATAGTAGAGATAGCGACTATAAAAAAGAGGGAAAAAGACCTCAAAAATGTGCTTGCCTTATTTACCAATGCATCCAAATCATTGTATGATCTTATCATGAGTCAAAAAGAATGTGGAGATAAGACAGGCATATGATTCAATTCCTTTGTGCACAGTCAAACTCCAAGAGTGATTTTGGAAAAAAGGATCTTCAAGCAATGAAGCATCTCAAAAATCCAAAATACCAAATGTTGCACCCACATTCACTCCTAAGCACAATCACAAACAAACTGGCCTTGGATATAAAGGGAAAGGAAAACAACTAGTTGAGTATGTTGAGAGGACAACTGAGAAGAAATCCAGCAGAGTTTCTCAGCAAACTCCAAACAGAAAACACTCTGTGAAAAGCAAATAGAGGTACCAGAAATCCCAGAAATTTCATCAGAAAAATACATATATGGTAGAAACTATCCAAACCAAGCTGATTGGTACAATGTGAAATATGAGCAAAGACCAATGGAATACAGGCCTAAATGGCAAAGACCTAAACCTCAGCAAATGTCATTCCTAAGGGAAAAGAGGTATTCAACACATATATGCACCCAGGCACTACACTCAGAAACATCACAACTATCCCAAGAAAGCAATTGCTAAAATACACACACAGGCATATAGACAAAAGAGACAGCTGTATGAACCTAAAACCCCCAAGCAATTTGCTAATGTGCACTATGATTATGACACTGATAGATGGCAACCTCTTAGAGTCAAGTCCTTTGGCTATAGGTGTTAGATAAATGTTTTTATCAAGATTTTGATGATTTTGTTTAAATGAGTTTTTATACCAAAACAATATTTTTATATGTTGTCCAAATACTCCTAAATAATTTAAAATATTTTTACTAATTGTTGGAGTATTTCCTAGAGTTTTTAATTTGATTAAAATTGGACAACACTTTTGATGATTTTGTTTATATTGGTTTTTACACCAAAACTATGTTTATAAATGTTGTCCAAATACTCCCAAATGATTTAAAATGTTTTTACTAATTTTTTGGAGTATTTCTTGAAGTTTATTTTTGAAAAAAATCGGACAACATTTCAAATTGGAGGTCGACCGGTCGCCCAAATGGTCGACCTGTACCTGAAGAAAAGAAAACACGAAACAGAACATGCAGGTCTTGAAAAAAGAGGGAGGGGGACCGGTCCAGGGGAGGGCCGACCAATCGCACCCCTGGGCGACCGATCGACCCCCCCTCCGACCGGTCGCACCCCCCTGCAACCCCTACCTGGATCGCACTATTTTTTTCAAACGGTCGAAATCTTCAACAGGGCAACCGGTCGCCCTATGATATTTTGTGACAGCAAAATGATGTTGTTTAAAATTCTTGACAACAAGATTTACTTTTGATTTTTGTACAATATTTCTACATCTTGTGATCTTCTTTTTGTAGACAAAAGTGAAGATAGAGGAGCCTATGTTGGGAGCCTATGTTGGTGAAGACTTCCCTATAAATAGAGGATGAATTGAAGACACAAAATAATACATACAAGCAAAACACACAACAATAAATCTGCAAATTTTTCAAGCTTTCATTTTTACTTTCTTGTTGTAATAGCCTAAGTACTTTCACTTGCACATCTTTGAGGTCTAGGCTTTTTGATTTTTGATTACACTGCACTCAATCTTTGTATTGGTTTCATAGAGTTGTAATCTTGAATTTTGTCCATCATTCAACACAAGACATCCTTGTGAGTATTATTGAGGTAAGAATACACTTGGGTGATCTAGGTGATAGGTGTTTGAAGAGTGTGGTACTCTTCAAAGGTGGTGAAGGAAGATTGTGGTAATCTCCTTGAAGGTGTTGTAAGAGGATTGTGGTGATCCTCAAGGTGTTGTATTAATTGTGGTAATTAATAAAATCTTTTTTTCTTTTTGAAATCCATCCCGGAGATACTGGGGTGGTAGAGGATTAGGCCCTAGGTGGGTTGAACCTCTTTAAATCAACGAGTGTTGTTTAATTTCTGCATTTACATTCTTTTCATTTGCTTGTTGATTCGAAAAAGAGGGTGATTTGCGAAAAATTGGCATAATCTATTCACCCCCTCTAGATTATCGTAGCCACTTGGACTAACAATAGGTTGGTTGGATCATCTTATAGCACTAACCCCTCAGGACCCAGACAAATATGGGTACTTAAAAACTAATTTCCTTGATAGTAGGTTCAAGGAACAGCTGAGTGCCAAGGAACCTGGTACATGATAGTGGTTGTTCCAGACATATGACAGGAAACAAGAAATATCTGTCAAGATTCAAGGAGATTAGAGGTGCAAAAGTCATATTTGGAGGAAATGAAGCTCTAGGGGAAATCAAAGGCACATGATCTATCAAGAAGAATGGACTGGAAATCACAGATGTTGCTTATGTTGAAGGCCTCAACTTCAACCTGTTAAGCATCAGTCGACTCTGTGACAAGGGCTAAAATGTTGTATTCAATATAGGAGTGTGCAAGATCAAAGATGCTAAATCAAATGAAATAGTGCTACAAGGATCAAGACAGAAGAATATGTATGTGGTAGATTGGTCTACTGCTACACCAAGCACTTGTCTGTTAACAAAGAGCATAGCCGAATCAAGTTGGTTGTGGCACAAGAAGCTGAGTCATCTGAACTTCAAGACAATCAACAAGCTTGCAAGGAGTCATCTTGTGGAAGGATTGCCAGACTCAGTGTATAAGAAGGAAAGTGTATGTGATGTATTCTAGATGGGAAATCAAATAAAATCTTCATTCAAGGATAATCCAAGTCCTTCTTCAACAAGGATATTACATCTGTTGCATATGGATCTATTTGGTCCAGTTGAACCAGCCAACATAAGTGGAAAGAAATACACCTTAGTGGTAGTAGATGATTATTCAAGATATACATGGACAATCTTCTTGTGCAAAAAGAAGGAAACTCTGTAGAAGTTACCTTAGCTGATGAAAAGAGTTCAAAATGAAAAGAGCCAAACCATTATAAAGATAAGGTCTGATAGAGGAACTGAGTTTGTCAATGGGATAATTACTCAGTATTGTGTTGAAAATGGTATCGCTCAGTGAGTTATCGAAAAGAACTCCACAAACAGAATGGAGTAGCCGAAAGAAGGAACAGAACTCTCAAGGAAGCTGCAAGGACCATGTTAGCTGAAGCTGGATTGCCTAAGAGATTTTGGGTTGAAGCCATTAACACAGCATGCTATACTCAATATGCATGATGGTGAAAGCATATCAAAAATGGTGGAAAGACTTAAAGAGGTTGAAAGCATATCAAAAATGGTGAAGCAAGCAAGAAAACAATACTTGTGAAAGACTTTGAAAATTTCAATATGCATGATGGTGAAAGCATATCAAAAATGGTGGAAAGGCTTGACAACATTGTCAATGCTCTTGTGGCTCTTGGAAAGGTCATCTCCGAAGAAGATAAGGTGACCAAAGTCTTAAATGCCTTTCCCGACTCATGGTCCGAAAAGGTGACGGCAATCACGGAAGCTCAAAATCTTGAGACACTCAAGTTTGATGAGCTCATTGGGAACCTCCTTATTTATGAAGTATATCTCAAGGAGAGGAAAAATTCTCAACCATCCACCTCTAAACCGGTGCAAAATATTATTAAAGGCTTAGCATCTTCTTCTAATAATGTTTATTATGCTAGTGATGAGGATGATGAAAAACGCAGCGACTCTTGTTAGAAAATTTGCAAAATTTGTAAACAAAAATAAAGCAAGAAAGCCATGAGACAATTCTTGTTTCAAATGCGGAAAATCCGGGCACTACATAACCGATTGCCCAAAATTAGCGGAAGAAGAACAAAAGAAGAAAAAGCCTTTCCCGAAAAAGAAGGCGTTAAATGCGGACGTCAAAACTTGGGATGAATTACTTGAAACAACCGATGAGGAAGGAGAATCCGAACATGGTATTATGGCTATAGACGATGAAAATACCGAGGTACGCTCTAATGCTTCATCTTCTTCCCTAGTTGATGAATTACAATGTGATTTTGATGAATTGCAAAATGAGTTTCAAAATTTGATTATTAAATACAAGAATTTGAAAAAGGAGCATAAAGAGCTTAAACTAGAAAAAGATAAATTATTTACTTCTTATGACTCTCTTGATAAAGCTCATGCTATTACTCTTACTATGGTCCGTACACTTGAAACCGAAAAACAAACGCTCACAAATGATATTGAAAATTTAAAAAAAGATGTGCATCAATTCAATTTAAGTACGGATAAATTCACAAAAATTTTAGATGCACAAAGAGGTGAGCATTCTAAATTAGGACTTGGTTACAAACCTTTTCAAAATGCTTTTAAGAAAAAAGACCAAGGTCCAACATCTGTACGTGCTAGTAGTCCTCGTATTATTACTTGTTTTTATTGTGGTAAAAATGGATACTATGCTAGCAATTGTAAATTGAAAAATAATTTTAGCTATTATTGGAGACCTAAAGGTCTCAAGGCTAACCCCCATGGACCCCAAAATTATAGGGTACCTAAAAATAATTCCATTGTAGGTTATAGTGGCTATAACAACAATGGAAGATTCAAAAGGGCTCGTGGACAGCGGATGATCACGCCATATGACCGGAAAGAGAGAACTTTTTACCAACATTAAGCTCCAAGAAGAGGGTATGGTCATGTTCGGCAATGGCAAAGGAAGAATTCTTGGAAATGGAGAAATTGGTAAATCTTCTTTCTCTCTTAGTAATGTTCTTTTAGTAGAAGGGCTTAAGTTCAATTTGATAAGTGTTAGCCAACTCTGTGATTCAAATTATAATGTTGTTTTTAATAAAGAAAAATGCCTTATTTCCAAAAATGATAAAATTATTTGTGAAGCAATTAGAAAAGACAATCTTTACAAAATTTGTACAAGTGATTTGGTTAGTCAAAATGTTTCTTGTCTTGTCGCCAATAATGATTTAACTAGTTTATGGCATAGGCGACTTGGACATGTTGGATATAAAAATTTGCAAACTATTTACAAAAACCAACATGTAAAAGGACTACCCAAATTGAATTTTGAAAATCTTGGCTTATGTGACACTTGTCAAAAGAACAAATTAGTTAAGAGTAGTTTTAAGCCTAAAAATGAAATTTCCACTATCAAACCCCTACAAATGCTTCATCTTGATTTGTATGGGGATATTGGTACGGCAAGTCTAAGTGGAAAACATTATACTTTTGTTATAGTTGATGATTTTTCTAGATATACTTGGGCTCTATTTCTTACAAATAAAAGCGATGGAGTTAATGAGTTTGTTAAGTTGTGTAGACTCATTGAAAATGAAAAGGAAGATACTATTAAGTCTATTCGAAGTGATTGAGGTGTAGAATTTGACGGCGAATTTAGAGTCTTTTGTGAAACCAAGGGATATAGTCATAATTTTTCGGCTCCAAAGACACCTCAACAAAATGGAGTAGCCGAAAGGAAGAATCGGACACTTCAAGAAATGAGTCGGTCCATGTTAAATGAATTTTCACTTCCAAAATATTTTTGGGCCGAAGCCGTAAGTACCGCTTGCTATGTCATTAATCGAGTTTATATTCGTCCTAAAATGAATAAAACTCCATATGAGCTTTGGAAAGGAAGAACTCCAAATATTAGTTATTTCAAAATATTTGGATGTAAATGTTTTATTTTGAATACTAAGGATCAATTAGACAAACTTGATCCTAAGGCCGATGAAGGAATTTTTATGGGGTATTCAATCAAGAGCAAAGCATATCGAGTTTACAATAAGACTAGTGGGGTTGTTGAAGAATCCATCCATGTCAAATTCAATGAAGCTTCGGGTGTTGAAAGGATATCCAATGATGAAAGTGATGAAGAGGATATTGTTGAACCCATTGTTCAAGATTAAACTCAAAATGATCAACCTTCAAGCTCAAATGTTCCTCAAGAAGATAAAGGTGATACTTCGAATCTTCCCGTAGCATTGAAATTTAAGGGAGATCACCCAAAAGATCTTATTATTGGTGATCCCCTTGATAAAGTAATGACTCGAGAAAAATTTGCCGAGAAAGCTCTTATATCTCAAAAAGAGCCTAAAAATGCTAAGGAAGCCAATGAAGATGAGGATTGGTTTTTAGAAATGCAAGAGGAGTTGAATCAATTTGAAAGGAATGATGTATGGGAATTAGTACCTTGTCCTCCATCTCAACCCATTATTGGTACAAAATGGGTATTTCGGAACAAGCTCGATGACCAAGGCAATATTGTTCGAAACAAAGCAAGGTTAGTAGCTCAAGGTTATTGTCAAGAAGAAGGTATTGATTATGATGAAACATTTGCACCCGTAGCACGTTTAGAATCTATTCATATTTTACTTGCCTATTCTTGTTTTAAAAATTTTAAGCTTTACCAAATGGATGTAAAATCCGCATTTTTAAAAATGGTATTATTCAAGAAGAAGTCTATGTAAAACAACCTCCGGGGTTTGAAAATTTTTCTAGGCCTAATGATGTTTATAGACTTAAAAAGGCCTTATATGGTTTGAAACAAGCATCCCGTGCATGGTATGATAGACTTAGCTCTTTTCTTTTGCAAAATGGTTTTACAAGAGGTAAAGTTGACACTACTCTCTTTGTTTTTGAAAAAGGGCAAGATTGCTTATTAGTGCAAATTTATGTTGATGATATTATTTTTGGTGCCACTAATGAATCCTTGTGCAAGAAATTTTCTAAGTTAATGCAAGGTGAATTTGAAATGAGCATGATGGGGGAGCTCAACTTCTTCCTTGGACTTCAAATTAAGCAATGTCAAGAAGGAATTTATATTTCTCAATCAAAATATACAAAGGAGCTTTTGAAGAAATTTGGCATTGAAGAAGGAAGAACAGTCTCTACCCCAATGGCAACAAACGTCAAAATTGACAAAGATGAAAAAGGCAAGTCGGTTGATGAATCCAAATATCTAGGTATGATTGGTAGTTTACTTTATTTAACCGCAAGTAGACCGGACATTCTTCATGCCGTATGCCTATGTGCTCGTTTTCAAAGTAATCCCAAAGAATCTCATATGAGTGCCGTTAAAAGGATTTTTCGATATTTGAAAGGCACTATTCAATATGGTTTATTCTATCCAAAGAATGAAAATTTTTCTCTTAAAGGTTATAGTGATTCGGATTATGCGGGAAATATTGATGATCGGAAAAGTACTTCCGGATCATGTCAATTTTTAGGCGATTGCCTAGTATCTTGGTTTTCAAAGAAACAAAATTGTGTTTCACTTTCAACGGCCGAAGCCGAATATATTTCCGCGGCATTTTGTTGTACACAACTTCTTTGGATGAAACAAACGTTAGCGGATTATAAATGTTCTTTTGAGAGTGTTCCTATCTTTTGTGATAATATATACGCTATAAACATTGCTCAAAACCCGGTTCATCATAACCGTACTAAACATATTGAGATTCGACATCATTTTCTAAGGGATTGTGTTTCAAAATGAAAAATTGAGATATCTTTTGTACCATCTCAAGATCAATTAGCGGACATTTTTACAAAACCGCTATCTTCCGAGACTTTTGCGTCAATACGAGCTCGGTTAGGCATAATGCATATTGAATGAGGCTTACGTTTGCATTTTGCACGTTTTTAAAACTTAGAGGCAAAAAATCGGATTTTTGGTTGAAAATTCGGATTTTGGAAAAATTGACAGACAAAATGAAAGGGTTGAGGGCAACCGTCGCCCTCAACGCGACCGTCGCCCTCAACCTCGACCGGTCGTCCTAAGCCTAAAATTGGATTAAAATCGTTCTGTCTTCAGCATTCTTCATTTTAACTTATTTTGGCCATTTTTCGTCCCCTTTGCCAAAATCACACAAATTTCACTTCAAATTTGTTTTCTTGCATATGTTTTATATTTTGGACTTCATTAAGCTCGATTATCATCATCATTGCTCATCTTTACCGAATAAATGGTAAGAATTCTACTCCATTTGCTCAATTGGGTTGAACCCTTGAGATTTTGACTTATTTGCAAAATTCTTGGTGCTAGTTTCATATGAATGTGATGAGCTTAATATTTATGATGTATTGAATGTTGTTTGAACTGAATTGGTGATGAAAATTTTTGGCTTAAATGAATTTCAAAGGCGTTATATACTTCTAGTTTTATTCGACGCACGCCAAGTGTTCGACAAAATGTTTCAATAAAAGATTCATCACCAACATGATTTTCTTGATTTGAAAAATTTTATAAGTTTATAGAGATCATGTTTTATCAATCAAATGAGCTTTTGCAAGTCAATTGATCAATTTTTCCCTTTTATTTGGAATTTAAGCTTCTATTTTCAAAACGCTCGATAAATCGATAAATTTGCGCACTTTGATATGAATATATGATGTTTTTATCGTACTAACATTCTTTTTGATGATTCCAAAGGGGGAGAAACAGGAAAAACGCTTATACGCTCAAAGAAGCGAAAATAAGCTTGCAAGAAAAGCTATAAGCTAGGGCTCTTAAAAGCCATAAGCTGTGAATATTGCTTAGTCCATTTGATGTATTGTGGACTTTTATGCTTGACTAATGATGTTTTTGTGACAGGGGGAGCTTATAAGCTCATGGAATTCAAGCTTAAGTTGTAAAAGCTAAGCTTTTAGCTTTTAGTTGTTGCTTGTATACTTGTTCTTGATATACATATTGATAGGGGGAGCTTGTGCAAAAATGATTTTGAAAAATTTTTGCTCCTATCCTTGTGTGTTTGTACTTATGATGAATCTTGCTTGCAATGGTTGATGCTTTAAGACCGAAAAATTGGTTTTGTTTTAAAATCAACTTCCTAAAATTGTTTTGGTTTGTAATCATCAAAAAGTGGAAGTTTGTTAGATAAATGTTTTTATCAAGATTTTGATGATTTTGTTTAAATGAGTTTTTATACCAAAACAATGTTTTTATATGTTGTCCAAATACTCCTAAATGATTTAAAATGTTTTTACTAATTTTTGGAGTATTTCCTAGAGTTTTTAATTTGATTAAAATTGGACAACACTTTTGATGATTTTGTTTATATTGGTTTTTACACCAAAACTATGTTTATAAATGTTGTCCAAATACTCCCAAATGATTTAAAATGTTTTTACTAATTTTTTTGAATATTTCTTGAAGTTTATTTTTGAAAAAAATCGGACAACATTTCAAATTGGAGGTCGACCGGTCGCCCAAATGGTCGACCTGTACCTAAAGAAAAGAAAACACGAAACAAAACATGCAGGTCTTGAAAAAAGAGGGAGGGGGACCGGTCCAGGGGAGGGCCGACCGGTCGCACCCCTGGGCGACCGATCGACCCCCCCTCCGACCGGTCGCACCCCCCTGCAACCCCTACCTGGATCGCACTATTTTTTTCAAACGGTCGAAATCTTCAACAGGGAAACCGGTCGCCCTATGATATTTTGTGACAGCAAAATGATACTATTTAAAATTCTTGGCAGCAAGATTTACTTTCGATTTTTGTACAATATTTCTACATCTTGTGATCTTCTTTTTGTAGACAAAAGTGAAGATAGAGGAGCCTATGTTGGGAGCCTATGTTGGTGAAGACTTCCCTATAAATAGAGGATGAATTGAAGACACAAAATAACACATACAAGCAAAACACACAACAAGAAATCTGCAAATTGTTCAAGCTTTCATTTTTACATTCTTGTTGTAATAGCCTAAGTACTTTCACTTGCACATCTTTGAGGTCTAGGCTTTTTGATTCTTTATTACACTTGCACTCAATCTTTGTATTGGTTTCATAGAGTTGTAATCTTGAATTTTGTCCATCATTCAACACAAGACATCCTTGTGAGTATTCTTGAGGTAAGAATACACTTGGGTGATCTAGGTGATAGGTGTTTGAAGAGTGTGGTACTCTTCAAAGGTGGTGAAGGAAGATTGTGGTAATGTCCTTGAAGGTGTTGTAAAAGGATTATGGTGATCCTCAAGGTGTTGTATTAATTGTGGTAATTAATAAAATCTTTTTTTCTTTTTGAAATCCATCCCGGAGATACTGGGGTGGTAGAGGATTAGGCCCTAGGTGGGTTGAACCTCTTTAAATCAACGAGTGTTGTTTAATTTCTGTATTTACATTCTTGTCATTTGCTTGTTGATTCGAAAAAGAGGGTGATTTGCGAAAAATCGGCATAATCTATTCACCCCCTCTAGATTATCGTAGCCACTTGGACTAACAATAGGTTGGTTGGATCATCTTATAGCACTAACCCCTCAGGACCCAGACAAGTATGGGTACCTAAAAACTAATTTCATTGATAGCAGGTTCAAGGAACAGCTGAGTGCCAAGGAACCTGGTACATGATAGTGGCTGTTCCATACATATGACAGGAAACAAGAAATATCTGTCAAGATTCAAGGAGATTAGAGGTGCAAAAGTCATATTTGGAGGAAATGAAGCTCTAAGGGAAATCAAAGGCACATGATCTATCAAGAAGAATGGACTGGAAATCACAGATGTTGCTTATGTTGAAGGCCGCAACTTCAACCTGTTAAGCATCAGTCGACTCTATGACAAGGGCTAAAATGTTGTATTCAATATAGGAGTGTGCAAGATCAAAGATGCTAAATCAAATGAAATAGTGCTACAAGGATCAAGACAGAAGAATATGTATGTGGTAGATTGGTCTACTGCTACACCAAGCACTTGTCTGTTAACAAAGAGCATAGCCGAATCAAGTTGGTTGTGGCACAAGAAGCTGAGTCATCTGAACTTCAAGACAATCAACAAGCTTGCAAGGAGTCATCTTGTGGAAGGATTGCCAGACTCAGTGTATAAGAAGGAAAGTGTATGTGATGCATTCCAAATGGGAAATCAAATAAAATCTTCATTCAAGGATAAGCCAAGTCCTTCTTCAACAAGGATATTACATCTGTTGCATATGGATCTATTTGGTCCAGTTGAACCAGCCAGCATAAGTGGAAAGAAATACACCTTAGTGGTGGTAGATGATTATTCAAGATATACATGGACAATCTTCTTGTGCAAAAAGAAGGAAACTCTGTAGAAGTTACCTTAGCTGAGGAAAAGAGTTCAAAATGAAAAGAGCCAAACCATTATAAAGATAAGGTCTGATAGAGGAACTGAGTTTGTCAATGGGATAATTACTCAGTATTGTGTTGAAAATGGTATTGCTCATGAGTTATCAGCAGCAAGAACTCCACAAACAGAATGGAGTAGCCGAAAGAAGGAAATGTAACTCTCAAGGAAGTCGCAAGGACCATGTTAGTCAAGCCGGATTGCCTAAGAGATTTTGGGTTGAAGCAATTAACACAGCATGCTATACTCAAAATAGATGCATGATAAACAGGCAATTAACAAAAACTCCCTATAAGATTTGGACAGGGAGAAAGCCAAATGTTGGTTACTTGGGATATTTGGTTGCAAATGCTTCATCCATAACAATGGCGAGGATAATTTGAAGGCTTTTGATGTTAAAGCTGATGAAGGTATCTTTTTGGGATACTCAGCTGAGAGCAAAGCCTATAGAGTGCTGAACAAGAGGACTATGGTCACAGAAGAGTCTATACATGTGGTTTTTGATGAACCTAATGTGAATGGAGAAGACATTGAAGAGTTAGGCGATAATAAGTCAATCACCAACTATACGAAGAGAGTCCTTATGTTGAAGCTGAAGTAAGAGCAATCAACCCATATGAAGATGAAATAGCTGAATCTCAAAGGCAGCTGGAAAATCTACAATTGAATGAAGATGAAATAGCTGTTCCAGACAACTTAGCTGCGAGACGGCTGAATCCAGCTGACTTGCTTCAACCTGATGTGAGATGGCTGAGAGACCATCCACCAGAGTTAGTTATTGAAGATGTTAGAGATGGCATAAGAACCAGATCCGATCCAGAGCATAGCATGAAGCAATGTTTACTTGTTTTATTTCCCAAATAGAGCCTAAAGATGTATCTCAAGCATTGGAGGATACACATTGGATACAAGCCATGCAAGAAAAGCTGAATCAATTTGAAAGAAACAAGGTGTGGGAATTGGTGCAGAGGCCAACCCATCAAAATGTCATTGGCACAAAATGGGTTTTCAGAAACAAGATGAATGAGGAAGGATCTGTGGTGAGAAACAAAGCAAGGTTGGTAGCCAAAGGGTATTGCCAAGAAGAGGGTATAGATTTTGATGAAACCTTTGCTCCTGTTGCAAGATTGGAAGCAATAAGGATGTTTCTTGCCTATGTTGCACATAAGAACTTCACTATGTATCAAATGGATGTGAAGAGTGCATTTCTAAATGGACTGCTAGAGGAAGAGCATGGTATGATACATTGTCTCAATTTCTAACTGACAATGGATTTACTAAAGGCAAAGTGGATAGAACTCTCTTTAGAATTCAAGATGGAGAAAGTATACTTCTTGTTCAAATATATATGGATGATATCATTTTTGGATCCACAAACAAGAAGTTGTGTGATAAGTTCTCGAACCTCATGCAAGGTAAATTTGAGATGAGCAAGATGGGAGAGCTGACTTTCTTTCTAGGACTTCAAGTCAAGCAATTGAAGGATGGAACCTTCATAAGCCAAACAAAATACACCAGAGATTTAATGAAGAAATTGGGTATGGAAGAGAAGTCTTCTGTGAAAATACCAATGAACACATCAGTCAAGATGGACATGGATGCAGATGGAAAGGTTGTAGATCAAACCAGATATAGAGCACTTATTAGATCATTGCTCTACTTAATGACCAAAGAAAGACCCATCACCTTTGCGGAGGTGTATGTGCAAGATTTCAATCTGCACCAAAGGAGAGCCACATGACTGCAGCTAAGAGAATCGTAAGGTATTTAAAGGGATGCCAGGAAGTTGGCTTATGGTATCCAAAGGAAGGTGGATTCAAGCTTATTGGTTACTGAGACTCAGATAATGCTAGATGTAGAGTTGACAGGAAGAGTACTTCAGGTACATGTCAAATGCTTAGAAATAGATTGGTTTCTTGGTTTAGAAGGAAGCAAATTTTAATAGTCACATCCACAGCTGAAGCAGAGTACATAGCTACGGGCAGCTATTGTGCCCAAGTCTTATGGATGAGACAGCAGCTAAGAGACTATGAGATTGAAGAGAAAGAGATTCCAATTATGTGTGATAACACTAGTGCTATTGCAATCACTCAGAATCCTATGTTGCATTCAAGAACAAAGCACATTGATGTCAGATATCATTTTATAAGAGATCATGTTGAAAATAAAGACATCACTCTGGAATATATCTCAACTGATAAGCAGTTAGCTGACATATTCACCAAGCCTCTATGTGAATCAAGATTTGAAGAGCTTAAGAATGAGCTAGGGTTAATTGAGCTGAGTTGACACTCAGAAGACTCAATCAGTAGGGATAGAAAATGAGAAAATGAGAAAAGAGCAAGTTTCACACATCAGCCAAGTGAAACAGCCATATCGGGAAGTCAGCTGTATCGAGTTAGCTGATAGCTGAGAAAAGAGCAAGTTTCACACATCAGCCAAGTGACAAAAACGCAGTCGTTTTAAATGAGCGGGAATATTTTTAAGGATGACGTCAGTGCAATAATGATGGGTACAGTAAAAAGTTGCACATTAATCATATGATTGGCTATAAATGCTGCTGCATTTAATGCGGGGAATTAAATGCGGTTTGACGTCTTAATTTGAACCTTTGATCTCGATCAAAAATTCTAAATTCGTAGAACTGTCCTTTCATAACCCTTATATATGCGGTTTTCAGTTCTCTCTCTCTTACTGGAACTGTTCATCTTCAAAGCAAAGGCGAAGCAAGTTCTATTCTCTCTCGGAAACCCTAAGTATACTCAAGCGAGTTCTTCAGTTTTTAATCGGTAAAACTCTCTGAAAATGGCACCAAAGATCGACTACGTTAAGCTCTCAAAGCAAATCCACTTAGGATCGTCCGTAGACTTCGAAGGAATGGTGAAGCAGGGTTCTGATGAAACCCTTGTTAAGAAGATCGTTGAAATGATAGAAAAGTCAGGTCTCAAGGCCTTTCTAACCATGGAATACTCTCACACTTACCTAGAAGAGGTAGCAATGTTCTATGTCAACGCGGAGGTGCAGGACGAAAAAATCAAATATTCTGTCCACAGCAAGGACATCAAAATAAGTGCTAAGGACCTTGCTGAGCACTGCTTATTGCCTTCTGAAGGGCTAAAGGAGATACATGAGGCTGATGTAGACTTGGCTGCTGCATGGAAAGAAGTAGCCAAAACTGAGTGTGCTACTAAGGTAGTCTACACACACCGACAAGAAATCACCGGGCGACTACCATAAGTTGATGGATGTCGTCTCCAAATGTGTAGATATGATGTTTGGCAGCTTCAACCAGCTGTCAAAAACTAAGCTGATCGTCATGGCTGCGATCATGCAGGGAAAGAAGGTTAATTGGGCCGAGTTCGTCTACAGCAGACTCTGCCAGAATGTTTTGAACAAGACCTTCAAAGAAGATGGTTCCTTTGGATGTTCTCTTGGATATGGCCTTGTGATTGGCCATCTGCTAGAAGTGAAGGGTATTGCCCTTTGTCATGGCAAACCCTTCCATGTGGAAAAAAAGATGTTTAGGGCAAACCTCTCAGGTGCCCAGAAGAGACCCCATGCCAAGAGGACTGATACAAGTGAGGGGGAATCAACTGACCCCGAAGACACAGCTGCTACCCCTCCTCCAAAGAAGAAAGCTGCCCCTGCAGCTCAGAAGAAGAAGGCTGCCCCTTCAGCTAAGAAAAAGGATGCACCTGCCCCTGCAGGCGAGTCCTCTGCCCGTGCAGCCAAGTCACCTGCCCCTGCAGCCGAGACTCCTGCCCCTGCAGCAGAGACTGAGAAGGAACCTCAAATTCCTTCTCCAGCAATAAGGAAGAAGAGGACTGCCAAGATGAGAAAGGCAGCTGCCTCTAAGAAAAACCCAATAGCGTTCACTGTTGACGAACCAGAGGATATTGAACCAGAAGTTCCTCTGAGGAAGAAAAGATTGTTCAAGCGATCTAAACTTGAGAAGAAGAAGGCTGAATCTTCTACCGAGCCAGCAAAAGAAATTAAGACTGCTGACATTCAGGAAGAGCAGTCTCCTGAAGTGATTGATGAACCCGCAAAGTCTACTGAGGGCGATCAGCAGAGACCTATCGAAGACACAGTTGTACGTCAGACAGCTAAGGGAAGTAAAGCAGCAGAGACAACTGAAACTACAGTTGAAAAAGTTGTCTCTCCACCGCTCCTGATGTTGCTTTGAAGGCGAGGAGGAGCAGAGTCTCTTGCCTTCAATTCCTAAAAAAGGAGGACAAGAAGTCAAGGATGATGATGATGATATAATCATGTACTCTCCACTGTATCCAGACATCCAGCGATGCCTACGAGAGTGGAGGGCATGGAAACTTGATCACTCAAGGGGGCCCTTGATGAAGAAAATTGCATGGATATTCTTCACATCATCAGGGAGAAAGAAAAAGAAAAAGCGGTTGAGGAAGCACAAACACTTGAGAAAGCCAAGATGTGTGAGTTTACTGGTTCTCACGACCACACTCATACACATCTCGATGGGTTCTCTGAAAGTGATAAGGATCCCACCTGCTTTGCCGCAGAAGAAGTCGATATGCGGCAGGCTCGAGGAATCCAGCTAATGCAAGAGCGAAGAATTGTCGAAGGACCAGGAGAATCGTCTCAATCTCTCCTGCAGGCCGATCCTCTGGGAGTGACACAACACATTGCCTTAGTCGTCGCTGCAGCCACGTCCCCTGTACAATCAGAGGATGGATCCAAGGGCACTGGCGATGACACTAGGATTTTGGGCACCCAAGTTGAGCCAACCCCTAAAGAAGGTGTTTTACCACCAGCCCCAGCGGCTGAACACTCAAAGGAAAAGGCCGCGAGTCAGGAGCAGAGTGACCCCACTGTTAGTCACTCAGCTGGTGCGCCAGCTGAGGGGAAAGCTCTCTCCACCACAGCAGGTTTGGAGGATGTTGTGTAAGACTCAAACTTGCAGAAAAAGAGGCGAAGTGGAAACAGAAAAAGAACCACAACAGAGTGACATTGACGAAGCTCGGACAGTTGCGTCTGTCCCAGCTGAAGTGTTAACTTCTTGAAGGCTAATGACACTGTTCTTACAGTCGAGGCACAAGATGGAGATGCCATGGGAGTTAACCCTTTGGGCAGTGAAAATGCAATCCAAGGAGTTGAGACTCCTATGGATGCCATGGTCGAAGACCCTAAGACAGCTGCGACTGTCGAATGGAATGTAGAAGACCCTAAGACAGTTGAGACTGTCGAAGGGAACACTGAAGGCCTCGCAGCAGTTGAGTCTGCTGGAGGTATTGAAGGCCTAAGGGAGGTTGAGACTTCCCTGGGTAAGGGTCAAGAGACACAGAACATTCCTCCCGTTCAAAGTGCTGAAATAGAAAAGGAGATAAGCGCACTTCATGACTCCCAGGAGAACTTAGATATATCATTCTTGGGGTCAGAAGATGAAGCTGAGTCCACTCCTGTTGCAAATCCTAAGGATCCAGCTGAGGATGTTCTCAAAATAAAGAGCCAGCTAAGTGACAAAGTGGCTCGTACAAAATTTAACTTCGATGATGAGCCAAGTCCACAGGTCTCATCATCATCCGATAATGCTGATGATACAGCAGAGGAACAGGTCTTCATTTAGAAAAATAAATTGAGACCGAAGAAGTCATATAAAACAATGAGGCTTAGTCACCGGGCAAAGCAATCCAAAAGCCCCAAAAAATGGCGAGTCAACTACGTGGGCTCCCGGCTACAACGAAGAACGACTACACCAGCTCCGTCACAGGCTCCCACAGCTGTGAACGTTGCCGATAAAGCTACCGCGGCTGAGGCAAATAGATTTGAGTCATTGCAGGCACCAACCTCGCAAACCATCCCATACGTGCGCGATGATGCCTTTCAGGAGATGTTTTCTTTCACAAAGATCCTACCAAAGTTAGAAGAAGAGACCGCCGCTGAACAACGATGATTCACTGTAAGAGAAGATCCAATCATTCCCACTGACACCATTGTTCCAGCAGATTTTGACTTTGATGAAGAGTGGTCTGCAACTGAATCAAGTGAGACAACTGAGATTCGTGAGGTCTTCAATAAAATCTATCAAGAGATTGAGAAGATTGAAAGACATCAGGCCTCACTAGACTTAAGACTGGACAACAGGGATGCTACCCTCACAACCGACTTGAGAGGGATAGTAGTACGGATCGGGGAAATGGTCTCAACAAAGAAATCAAGCGCCATGCGACTCGAACAAGTTCGTTATTTCAAAGCATTATAGGGCAGAATGCTCGTCTGGAGTGCTGACAACGTTGATATCAAGCAAAGGATGCAGGCTTACATCGAAAGGCTACACGAGTCTCACAAGACTGAAATGGAGCTGTTGCAAGAATTCCAGAGAAAAGAAATTTTGCGGCTTAAGAACACAATGAATGAAAAATTTAGCCTCCTCATGGCTGAAATGAAGTTGGTAACAGCCGAGTCCAAGGCAACTCGCTCAGAATTTTGAATAGCTTATGCACCAGCTGACTCCAAACAACATTCAGCTCTAAGCAGACTCGACTTCATGCTCGCAGGCATGTTCCATGGGGTCCCTCTTTCCTTTGATGATGCCAAAAAGGGGGAAGAGGAGTCCCTAAGAAAATTAAAAGAAGAAAAGCTAAAGGAAACTGCAGCTGAGGGGGGAAAGTTCGTAAGATTTGATGTTGATGATAGCTGAAACCCCTCAGCAGGGTCAAATTACTGCATCCATCCTGAGCAAACTCCCCGTAATCCTACCCATTGAGCACTCTGTTGTGCCAATGTCGGAGAAAAGAAAAATCATTGAAGCAGGGATTGAGAAGTTCCCTAAAAAACAGGATGCGATTCCTGACAATGGATCTAAGCCTAGATCAGTTGAAGAATTCAAAACGCTCGAATCCAAGGCTATTTCCAAGGAATGACACTAGCCCAAGCCTGGGATTTGTACTGGGAGAAAGGTCTTGCGTTGTGTGAAGAAGCTGAAAAGCAGCAGACTTCCAGCAGTCACTCAGCTGGTAAGCAGGAGAGTCCCGTGCAGTACACACCCAGAGGAAGAGGAAGAAGTGGTGGTGGAAGAGGTTCCCAACCTCGACCAAAACCCAAGAATGTTGAATATATAGACCCTGAAAAGAAAGAGATGATCTACTGGGCTGGGTATGACGAATTGGCCAATCTAGAAGTGGCAAGAAAGAACGCGGAGGCAGTAAGAAGACAGGAAGAGGAGAACCAAAGGCAAACACAACAATGGCTCGAGAGGAAGCGAAGGGATGATACTTCTAAACGAGCTTATGAAAAGAAGAAGAAAGTTGGAGAAGAAGAAAGAAAAAGAAAGAGAGTTGATGACTTCGAAAGAGCTGAAGAAGAAAGGAGGCAGCGAAGGCGTTGAAGTGTTGAAGCGAACCCCTTCATGTATATTACTTATGTAAATACATTTTTGTAAGTCATCTGTAATACTTAGTGATTTTCCTTGTAATTTTTCACTTTGTATTTACTCTTGTATCTTAGCATAGATATGTGTTTTGCTTTGATAAAGAATGTTATGATACCAAATGTAAACAGCTATGTAAAGGACAAGAATGCTATGATCAATAAAACGATCTATTCCAAGCATACATTCTTTGTTACTGCATTGTGTTTGTATGTATCTTTACTGATTATATTTTGGTTGAATGTTTTTAAGTTTTGGCATCATCAAAAAGGGGAAAATTGTTAGGAAATTTATTTTGTAGATTTTGATGATACCATGTAAAACTTAAACTAGAAAGTTGGTACCCCATTTTTCTTGTAATTTGTATTGTAATAGATAGGGCTGGAAAAGCTGAGTCAAGTCAGCTATGCCTAGAAATACAAGAAGTCAACTGAAGACTGAAGTGAAGACTCCGTTGCCAGACAACTGAGTTTGGCAAAGTAGAAAAGTCAAGAACTCGACTGAAGGTGTATCAGCTGTGAAACAGCTGTGTGAAGAGTCAGTCAAGTCAACTCAAGAAACCAAGTCTCAAGTTGAAGTGACAGATGAGTCATCCAAAGATTGGAAGCTAACTCAAGTCACCTGAGGAATAAAAGACTACAGTCAAGTCAAGACAAATGAACGAGATCCGTTGATGAAAGTCAAGAATGTTACTTTAATGGTAACATGTTAAAGTTGTCAGAGATAAAGTGTTAGTTCCAGTAGTGTGCAAAAGGAACAAACCAATGAGAAGCACTGCGCTAAGTATCAGAAACGCTTCAATGCTGCAAGACATTAAATACGAGAAAATGTCAACATCAAGGACTGCAACAAGACAAGCTAACGAACACAAATGACTTTTGAAATTAGCCTATCTCTTCAACGGGCAAAATTTCAAAAGTTAACTATAAAAGGTTGAGAAAACTAATTGAGAAAAGGTTACCTTGAACACTTGAAATATCAAGCAATATTCAAGCAATTAACTTGCAAATATTCTCAAGTATATTCAAACAAATCCTCAAGCCTGAAACTCGAAGGAAATCGATCCAACACAAGCTGTGAAGGAAAGACAACTTCAATTCTGTTGAAGAGGAAACTTTTGAAGAATCAAAAGGGGTCTACTCTCCAAGGAGGATTATAGGAAGGTTCAAGGTCGAACCAGTATCAAGTGATTGGAGGGCTTCGTGATCAAATCCAAGAGCTTGAGAAAGTGAGCTGAAGTAGCAAGGCAGCTGCCTTGTGAAGAAGCTGAGTCGCAAGAGAAGCCAGCTGTGACACCAAGGTTGTCTCTAGATTGTTCACCATGTTCTAAACTGATCTGTTACATAATGAATTCCTCCAGGAGTTGGAGAAGAGAGGATTAGAAGAATTATCCCATCTTCGAACCTCTATAAAAATCAACTGTGTCATTTATTTTTCAGCACATTTATATTTATGCATACTTACATCATATCTTTTGATAAACTCATATTTGCTATCCAACTGATTAATAACCAAGTGTTAAAACAAGCTTAAAATAATTCAAAGGGTGTTAAGTCTTCCGCTGATAAAACCAACACAGCCAAGTTAAAGTTCAGGTTAAACATTCGAGTTATTCTATCAACAGCTCTATCGAGTCTGTTGAGTGGCTAACTTAGCTGAATAACCAACTTAGTTGTCCCTCAAGGACAAAACTATTTGAGTTAAATCTGTTATAATTTTAAAAGGACGAAAATCAAAAAGTTGCTAAGGTTTATTCAATCCCCCCCCCCTTTCTAAACCTTACTCACACCCCTTGGGACCTACACCTAAAATTCAAATAGAAGTAGTTGCACTTTACCATCTGAATTTTGTTAAGAATTTAACTTTGCCATCTGATCTTTGGGCAATTTTTATTTTGCCATATAAATTTAAGAAAATTAAAAATAATTATGTGTATATACATTTATTTATCTTATTTAATACATAAAAATCACAAAAATAAGTTTAAACAATATTGTGAGCGAATCAAAATATAAAATTTATCATATACCAAATTTATTTTTATATTATATATATGAATATTTTCTCGTATATATTACTTATTTTTGTATTACAATGTATTTTTTGCATACTAAAATTTAAAAAAAAAAAGTAGATATTATAATTATGATTACAATATTTATTTTTTATTATATTTTTTGCAAAATTTTAATTTACCGAAATACCGACCGAAATACAGGAAAAAAAGTATGGTAAAAGTTTGAGCCGAACAAATTATTTTTGTACAATATCCAGCACACGATGCATGCTGAATTAAATTTTCTGTTCAATTATGATTTTTATTCGTTGATATGTCAAAGTGAAATTGTGTAAAGTTCATATGGCAAATTTAAATTTTTTTAACAAAGTTCATATGATAAAGTGTAACAACTTCTATTTGAATTTTTGGCAAAGACGGTTTTACCCTCAACTGAAAGGGCTCGCGCCAGAATATTCTGAGAATATTCCAACGGCGATGGCCGATGTATGGCAAAGTGCAAACTTGGGAAGTATGTATGGTAAAGTATAAAGAAAATTATTTCATATTGTATTTATACTTTATATAATTTTAACTATCATTTTAATACTTAATACTATAATTATTTAAAAATATATTTTAATTATAGCTATTACTAAAATTTATACTATATGATTTTATTATTAGATAATACATCTTAATTTGAAAAAAACATAGTTTGACTCATATTAGTTCTTACATTAATGAATATAAATGTTCAAACTCGACTTTCTTTATTTAATTTCTTTTGTATGAGCATTTTGGGTATTTTGATGTTAATATATTTTATATTATTGATTAATAGTGTATGAATGACTTACAAACAAAAATAATTTAAAACATTAAATAAATATAAATGTACACACAACAAATAAATAAAATTATATTCATTTTAATGAGGAAGTTAACAAATTCGCTATTAATGTTCACATTAGCGAGGAAATTATTAAATTAGTTGCCCATAGTTTATACACATTAGTGAGGAATTAAACATCCGTTGCTAACAATAGCAAGAAAATCAATAAATTTGTAGCCAACATTAGCGAGGAAATTGAAAATTTCTTCGCTAAATTTTGCGACGAAATTCAATAATTTCCTACCAATGAAGATAGTCACGTACGCTCTTACAGTGACGAGACGTGCGACAAATATACTTCCTTTCTAAATTCCATATGTAAGGAATCAACAATGTTAGCGCGGAAAAATTTCCCTGCCAAATTACAAATTTCCTGCAGTGAGTCCCTTTTTCCTGTAGTGATCACGTCATTGAACGTGATTCTCACCCCTTAGATCATCATCTCCCGATCGTACATTGTAGCTTCTTTTCAAAAGATTTTCGGTGACAAATTACGTTCCAGACACAGTTGAAAACTTTATAATGCTTGGTTATATATTGCCATATTGGCAATTCAAACTATTTTTTATATGCAATAGTACGCCAAACAACTTATTACTTCATGCACATGCACGGGGTTTTGGTAGAATGATAAGTGAATAATTTGACTTTTTTCATTTTCAAAACACTTTTAAAGGCTACCTTCAAATAACATTTTCACTTAACACATCACGATAGTGCTATCACGATTTGCTAGTACTGAAGTGGCTTTCAATACTAGCACGAAGTATCAACAGCAAACAATAGTTAATAATAAAAGCACGTAACACAATTTGAAAGAATTGCACCATGTAGATATTCAAAATTTTCGAACAGGGTATAGATGTGATCTCAGATGTTATCACATCTATGTTCACATGCAACGGAAATATAAAAATGACTAAAACATAACACGTAAAAATTTATCTATAAGCAAACTAGCTTGTAGATATGCTAGTAGGGCGAAAGTCCAGAGCCGTCTCTGGGGCGGTCGAGGCGGCGCAGGACCCCCCTCCGCCGAGGGCCCCATCCCCAGTTTTTTTTTTAAAAAAAAATTGAATGTTTTTGTAAGTGGTATGTAAATAAAGACTGTTAAATGATATTAAAATGCTCGACATCCTGGTGGTTTTAATCTCTTTTCTTACTCATTGACGTCGCGGCTTCAAAACTTTTTTCTTTTTGTTTTTCTTTTTCCTTTCCAAAGTTCAGAGCAGCCCAAATTAAAGAATAAAAGGACTTACCTCAAATTAATTGTGGCCCAACTCAAAGCCAAATCAAAACATCAGATAAAAGAATGGGCACAGAGGGAAGAAAATAAATGAAAAACTCAAAGTAGAAAAAAAAACAGAGAAAAACAGAGACAAAAAAAAGGAAAAAATACTAGGAAAAACAGAGAAAAAAACAGGGGCATATATTTTTTCATCTCCAAGAAAATCATCAATCAAAATCCCAAGCAAATATAATTTTCTTTAAGAATTTTTTATCTTTAGTTCTGCTATTTTTCATTAGCATTAATTGTATCAATGTCTATTCTGTTTTGCAATGTGTTTCATTATCTTTTCAATATCTATCTTAAAGTTTCATTATCTTCTTGATCTCTATTCTATTTTACTTAAGAATATTTTATTGGTAGAATAGAACATATGAATTTGAAAACGTTGAAATTGAAATATAAAGTTTCGTTATTTTATGTTTCGATCAATGAAATTATTTTTTTAACAATGATTAAATAGATATTTTTTTAATTTTCATTTATATGGCTACAAAGGACCCCAAATTTTTTCCCGCACCGGGCCCTATAAAACATAGGAATGGCCGCGAAACTTCCAATGTTAAAACATTTGCCTGTTAGAATTAATAGATTAAATCATACCTTAGAATCATCACGAGAATTATCAAGAAACAAATACAACTGAATCTAGATCGGAAGTGTACCTTAAATCCATAAATCTGTAACATACACAATTGATACCTCAGAACCATGTTGACGCGTGTGAATCCTTAATAGGCTTAGCGTCTTCCACATCCAAATCATTTAGGTACTCCATTGATCTCTCTCTAAGATGGGGAAGAGAGAAGAGTGACGATTGATTTGACTTGGGGACCATAACCCTAATGAGAGTTCCTTATATACTAGGTCAATTAAGAGCCCATCAATCCTAATTGATTAGCATTGGATCTTTACACATTGCAAAGTTCATACTTATTAGATATCTTTAGAGCCTTATTAGATTAGACCACTTAATTGGCTCTATTCAATTAGATAGCCCATAATATAATTGTAATTACATATGTAAGTCCACATGGGAAATTAATAAAAATCCCAACTATCTCCCACTTGGACTACATATGTTACTAGAGACAATTATATTGTAAAATCCTGAGTACCGCCGAAAATGCTATCTATCCTTGAGATATTCCCTTAGATACAATCTGGTCCATATCCTATATCAGTGTGAGATAAAAGCGGCTTTCGCTACACTTAAATGGTAACTAGACCCATCAATGGTAACCACATCAATATATTCAATGATATATATCAATTATGGATGTGTAGCATGGAAATCATATGTAACATGATCTCCAACATGCCTATTTCCAACTGGTCCTAGTTTATTCTTTATGACATCATGCATTTTCAGAGTCCAAAACCAAAACTTTATTCTTTATTCTATAGAAGATAATTTCAAAATGTGTCTAAACTTAAAGAACACCAAATTATAAACTCATCGACGAGACCACTGCCGCCCGTTCGCTGGACAACTTCGTTCGGCCGCCAAGTAGACATCCACTGCTGCCCAAATCTGTCATCAGCCAATCCATCGGCCGATGACAATTTCTAAAAGAAACCGTGTCCCCACAATCGCCGATCGCTGCAAATCCGCCATAGCCGGTGATGAGGAAGAAAATGACCCAAGACCGCAAAAAACTAGATCGGTCATCTCGCATCTCGCCCGGCCCATCGCCGTTGTCCTGATTGTGACTGCACTTGCTATCGAAAAATAAAAACGGCCTCCACCCTTTTCTTTTTTTTTTTTTTTTTTGGAATCTGAAACTTAAAGGGTTGATGGGACCAATTGAAGGGTTCACGGGAACACGCGTGTGACGGGAAAACCGAATCGATTATCGCCATTTGTTTACGTCACATAAATTTGGCTTTCTCACTGCAAGCCTCAAGCCAAGATCCGAATTCTTAAATCTATATTGATCAATCAAGCCTTGAAGGGATACACATGGCTTATATAATCTTAAACCCAGATTCTTAACAAAAACTTAAATCTGAATACTTGATTCATCAAAATTCTTAGAACAGCAACATAATGGCTGTAAAATATTCAATAACATAATTAGAGAATTAAAAGAATTTCTTCTTTCAATTGACCAACAAATCTGAATAAAATCAGACGAAGAACAATAGATTAATTGTTCTTGATAATTCAACGTGAGAAGCTCTGATACCACTTGTTAGAACTAGTAAGGTGTACGTGCGTTGCACGTGATACAAATAATATTACGAATTTAATTAATATTAAATTCTTAATTAGATGGAATTTTTATTGATTAATCCTTTTGTATCTACTGTAATTGTCGTTCACGTATTTTTATTTTAATTTGAAATTTGCAAGATTAAAATTAAACTTATACATAATATAACTTAAATCTAAGTAGGTGTAATATGGTTAAGTCATTTTGAAGTGAAAGAAAAACACATACCGAGAACTTATATTATCATTGAACAGACAATAATGGAGATTTAAATACTAAAGAGTAATATAACTAAAGAAAAAGGGTTTTCCATGAACTCATCTTGTATCAATCATTTTCTTGTTTTATTTGTTTGACAGCCACATTATTCTTTTCGACTTTGAGAATTTTTATACAATTTATTTTTGAACCTTTTACGAGTGTCTTCATCATCATTTGAAATTTTGATTTCATTGCCATCTTCCTTGTATTTCTTTTGTGTTGACATTTGTATTAGATGTCTCTCTTTTTGTCCGTCTCCATAGCAGATTCTATCTTTCGAATCACTTCGGTTACAACATTCAATTTTCTATTCACCACTTTTGCATTTTCATTAAGAGCGATCAGAAAATAAAATCATTTTGATGCTTGGAAGCTTTGGCCTCCTTAATATTTTGGACTCATTTTCTCTTTGATTATATTAATACTTATTTTATAAATGAAGATAAAATAAGCCAATTGTATAATTTAAAATGATCAATATTTTAAAATCCCAAATTGAAATAAATTTATCATTATTATATCAAATAAGTGATTGATGAATGCACAAAATATTTAAGTTCTTTATATCTACAATTCGGTTAAATAATGTTAGTATTTGATGAATGCACAAAATATTTAAGTACTTTATATCTACAATTCGGTTAAATAATGTTAGTATTTGATGAATGCACAAAATATTTAAGTACTTTAAATATGACTAATACATAGGTGTTTTTTTCAACATCTTCCTCATTACATTTATCGCAAAGGGGGATTTTCTTTATTTTTGAAAATTTATGCAACACACTCTTTGCAAGATTCATACCGTAAGGACAATTTGTTTTCCACTTTTTCACCAATTCTTTTGAAATGATAATATATATTCTGTACATTTTAATTAGTTAGTATACTACACAAATAAAGGGATAAGTTTATATTTGGTACATAAATTATACATATTTTTTGCTTTTGGTATTCATAACTCAAAAAAAAATTTGAATCGATACCTAATATTTTCATTTTAAAGTGTCTTCAATACTTTTCGTAAATAGTTCATTAAAACTCCCTTCTCTTCGTCTTCTCTTCGTCTCAAAAAAAAAAAAAAAACCCTTCCCAATTTTATTTAAACTAACGATTAACCTGCTATAAAGGTGGCGAGGGAAAAAATAACTTGGTGGTTTTGGTTCCCCTTGTTTTATTTTTAATCACTTTCACCATATTTGGTCGGAATATGTCTAAATCGCGATTTTGAGCCTCACCATCAATTTCTCGCTGGAAATTTGCACATTTCAAGCACTATCGCATCACAACTAACTAATGGCAATGATTTAGCCAAAAACCTAGAGACTCAAAATCGTGACTTGAAGGTGGCGACCTTCATCAACTCATCGTTGGTGATTCCGGTATTGCTCCAGCCAGCCACAAACACCAATTAGGTGGCATTGTAGCAATTCAGTCCCGTAAAGTTTTATTTTTGTGCAATTTTTCGCATAAGTTATAATTTTATGCAATTTTGATCCCAAAGGCTACTTCACTATTTTACAATTTCAGGACAAAAATTGCACAAGCTTAACATTTATGGGATCAAATTGCGCAAAAATCAAAACTTAGGGGAAAATATATACATAGGATAATTACAGGACCAATTATAGTTAACACCATTTTATATATATATGACTAAAATTGCTACACATAATACTTATAGGACTAAATATGTCACCCCAACCCCTTATATACTTCAGGACCAGAATTGCAATTAAGCCTAAGTAAGAAATAAGTTTTTGATGGAATAGAAGTGATTGAACTTATAATATATTTCGAAAAAGAATAATATTTTGAAATCAAAAATTACGATGTTAGAAATGCCAGAGTAACTCATTATTTAGGTATGGAAAAGTTATATTTTTTGCAACATTAAATTTGCTTGGACTTTCGTATTCTTCTTCGCCAAATGATTTTGGATCGTTTATCCAATTGGTAATATATATTAATTTAAAATAAATAACTCACATAATAAGTGGTATTGTGGTTGGACGTTGACATATCCTCATAATTGTTACATGAAACCGTAACTGCAGTAGCCTTTCATATTCCATACTTATGTACATTGTTTTTCTACTATTCAATGTTATTATTATATATCGTAGTATTAATATTTAGCATACAACTTAATAGGAAGAATTAATTACATTAAGCACAAAAAACAATGGGAACTTATAAAAACCGCATAAGTAGGGAGGTACTATTTTGAAGAAAAAAATAAAAAATTTAAATAATAATTCTATATTATTATTTATGTACATATACAAAGGCAGGATAGAGTATTAATAAAAGGACATTTTATTAAAGTGCATATTATTATTCTTTGGTACATCCCCACGTATGAAAGTCTTGGTAGATCAAAAAACATCATTATCTTGTAAGATTATTAATTCCAAAATTAATATTAATATAGTTTAGAAAATAGAGCAAGTGATTTTAAATGAAAATTGTACAAACAAATCATATAATCTGGAGAAGAGTTACTTGAGAAATGAAATCCTCTTTATAATAAATTATGATACAACAAACAAAAGATAAAATTATACTAAATGGACCGATTATGTTGCCTATACAAAATAATTCGAGAGGAAAAAAGGGAAAGACACACATTTTTTAATAAATTATAGGAGGAATGCAAACATATATTATCATCGATTCCCAAATATTATCTATCAATCTCTTCTACAGTTTGCAGATTAATTTTACTGGAAATATGAAGGATGCTATCAACTTCTCTCTTTCATAAAAGTACAGAACACAGAATAACAACAAATAAGAAAAGACTCTAGTAAAAGGAAAATAATAATGGGAACTTGAACAAATTAAAGAAAAAAACTTCATGCCTCCATGGATATATATGGTCGTTAGAGTGCTCCAGTACGGTCTTTAGAAGATATCTAATTAAATGAGCATGGTATATATTACCTTCTAAAAGAATCGACCTTTATCATGGGGACTCCATCCCGCTGTTTTGCCAACAAATACTCATCGAGTACTCTTCCTGCCATACAGGGACGGACGCAGAAATTTGCTCTTGGGGGGGCGAAATTCAGGGGCGGCGCAGATGGTGCCGCTGCACAGGAGGTCCTCCAGCGAGGACCCCCGAAGTTGTTTTTATATATGTACATACACAATCAATGGCGGAGATCGGAACCAACCCGATCCCCCTATTCTTTTTTCAAAAAACATTTACTAGGTAAAATTTTTCAAAAAATTTTTAGTTAATATTTTTTTGTATTTTTTTTAATTTTTTTTATCTGGCCCACCCCGTAATAATCCCTAGCTACGCCATTGTATATCATGGCGTAACTAGGAATTATTACGATTTACGGGTAGACCGATACACGAAATTGGGGTGAGCCAGATAAAAAAATTGAAAAAATACAAATAAGTATTAACCAAAAAAATTGAAAATTTTGACCTAGTATATATATTATTTATTGCTCTAGGTCCCTCGAAACCTTGGACCGGCTCTGGCAAAATCAAATCTAATATAAATAAAAACAAAACATACAAGTTTTTATAACAAAATTACATGGAAATTGAGGGGAGGGGGGCAAGATATGTTGGTTTACATTTTTATATACTATATTAATTTATTAAATAATATATTATAGGGGTTCAATCGCAAGAAGAGGGAGGGCGGTTGCCGCCACCAGCCCCCCCTGTGTCCGTCCCTGCTGCCATAAGAGAAAAGGAAAAGCAATATTAGGATTCATTTCTAGACCTATTAAAAATGTCTTAGCCATGGGAAATAATTTTTCATGATAAAAATTAAACAGATAGCAAAGATGTGGATCAGAAAACCAACCACCAAGAAAGAAGCAACGAAACTGGACATAACTTTTACCTTGATTTTGCCTTTTTAGTTATCTAAAGTATCTTGAAGACTCAAATCTTCTTCTAGCCCTGTCACAAGAATTAATGATTGGCTTTGTCATTTCACCTCAATACCTTGAATAACAAATGCAAAATAGTTATAATCCAAGCATCACTCTTCCAATCACCACAATACTTGTAAATCAACAAAGATACATTTTATTATCTTTCGTAATTTTGTTTCATGAAAGGAATGGGCATTCACGAATAACTTTGACCACTTTAGCATGTTTCCTTAGCACAACAATTTGCCCCTTTGCCTTCTCAACAACCCATCTGTTAAATGATCAACTCTTTTACATTGAAGAGATGAGAAGGTGTAAAGTTTGAAACTTCGCCCATTAATTTTTTACTTTTATGTTAATACTAAATGCAAAAAATATTAATATAGAAGGATTATTAAATAATTAAAATAAAATTAAACAATTATCAAATTACATTATATGCCCTTAGAATTGTTTGTGGCAAAGGGTTATTTTTGGCAAATCAAAATTTTTAAGAAACCTTGAAACCTATTCACACTTTTAATAGAAGTATAGATTAATAGATTAATTCATACCCTAGAATCATCACGAGAATTATCAAGAAATAAATACAAAATTGAATTTAGATCGGAAGCGAACCTTAAATCCGTAAATCTGTAACATACGCAATTGATACCTCAGAACCATGTTGACGCGTGTGAATCCTTAATAGGGTTAGCGTCTTCTACAACCAAATCATTTAGGTACTCCATTGGTCTCTCTCTAAGATGGGGAAGAGAAGAAGAGTGACGATTGATTTGACTTGGGGACCATAACCCTAATGAAAGTTCCTTATATACTAGGTCAATTAAGAGCTCATCAATCCTAATTGATTAGTATTGGGTCTCTACATATTGCAAAGCCCATACCCATTAGATATCTCTAGAGCCTTATTAGATTAGACCACTTAATTGGCTCTATTCAATTAGATAACCCATAATATAATTGTAATTACATATGTAAGTCCACACGGGAAATTAATAAAAATCCCAACATTGCCGTCTTGTACAATCGATACAAAGACCAACAAGTTGAAAACAATAAAACTTCTATCTTAAGTAGATCTTGAATCTAGATAGTAACACTACAAATTTGAATTCTAAGAATAAAAGGTTGTTTAAAGCTTTGTTTTAGAAATGCCATTGAGAAAATGTGGAAGTAAACTTGGAAATTGAAGATAAAACAAAAATTAAGCATTTCTTGTGGAGGTGTTTGCAAAGTATACTCCCTGCTAATACTATCTTGATTAAAAGAGGAATTCATGTTGATCCAATTTGTGAGTATTGTGGGGAAGATCAAGAATCAATTGAGCATCTTTTCTTTTTCTGTGAAAGAGCAGTGCTAATTTGGAAGCTTGCACCGGTGGATTGGGATGGAATAATCCAGGAAAGAAAGGATTTTCAAAGTTGGTGGTCAAAAATTTGTTGAATGCCTCATGACTAGAACAACAGGGACAGAATTCATGTTTCTACATACATTCTTTGCTGGCTCTGGAAAACTAGGAATATGTGGAAATTTCAAAGGAAAAAAGTGTTAGAGAGTGAAGTGGTTTCTTTGGCAATTTTTGATTGGAATGAGGCAGACCTATTTTGTTGATTTCTTCAAGCTGGAACGGTCTCTTTAGGGATTTTTCTAGTCCAGTAAAGCTTGCTGCTCCCTGCTTTTCTTTTTTCCTTTTTTTTTTTTGGCGTGATGAGGAGTTGGTTTCTTGGTGGTTTTAAGTGTCTTCCCTTTTGTGTAGTGGTGGTGAAACTATATTGGTAATATCATTCCTCCTCCCACTTCTTTTCTTTTGGCTTTTTGTTGTGATTTGCTGGACTTCCAATGTGTTGGGCTTTGACCGTGTTTCTTCTAGGGTTGGCAATTCGAGTAGTCTTTGGGTTCGCGGGTCGTGTTGAGACAAGATAATTACACAAATTTAGCCAATCCAAATATGACCCATTTAAATATTTGGGCCAGATGGGTCAACCCGAACACAACATGTTTAATACATGGGCAACCAGACCCCGACCCGAAATGACTTGTATATTTTTCAGCATTAAATAAACCATCTATTTATTATAATTAAAATAAGGATTTTGGGTTATTTATATAGAATATTAAAAATATTACGAATTACAATCAACATATGCAAATCGTAATTTGGCTTGATAATAGATTTATTAGACTAGTAAGTTGCAGGTGGGTTGCACGTGATGCACCTGTTTATTTTATTTAATTTGAATATCATTTTCCTTGCAATAAAAATGCTTAAAATTTGTTTGTTGATTGTTTGTATTATTTTTAGCATTCAAATGTAGAAAATTAATAAGTAATTGAAGTTTAAAAAATGATATTCAAGAACTGGTTTTGTATCAATGCATATCTTGTTTTTTTTTTTTTTTTTTTTTTTTGAGTATCTCTCCTTCTTCCTCATACTCAACTTTGAGGTTTTTTTACCAATTCATTTTCAATGTGTTCTAAGTTTGAGTATAATTGGTTGACATATTGATGTCTTTTACTTATTCTCTATCTTAAAAATCGGTGTTATCTTTCAAATCATTTCGACTACAATATTAAGCTTTTCATTTACCAACCGTGCTTTTTTTTTGTTAAGGTAGTGCAAAAGTGAAATTAAGTTTTATGTTTTTTTATTAAGGCGATGCAAACGGGTCAATGGTTGGTTTTAAGTTGAAGTCCGATCACCACATTTCCGAAAAAGAATTTTACGCAATTAAAACAATAAACAAAATTCAAAGGTAATTAAAAAATATATAAATAAGATCCTAATATAAAATCATGACTACATTAATTCTTTTCTTGTTTGATCTTGATTGATGGAGAAGTCTTATTGTCATTTGACTTCAAGGATTTCTTTATATACTTCTTTTTAAGATTAATGTTAATAATATCTTTTCTTTTTTCGTTTATTTTATCAAAGAAACATAATATACTAATCTTCATTTTTGTAACTGATGTGTCAAATATATATTTAATTAGTTTTTCAAGAGAAATACTAAAATACCTTTAACCGAAAAACCTAATATATACTTTTCAATAAGATTATTAGTATATTTTAGGGGGGATACTAATACTTTTGCGGGAAAAACATAATACTTTTCATAAGGATTAATAAAAAAACTGCTCAAGATTTTACTGATACTTTTACAGGGATTGCTAATACTTTTCCAAAGGATCGCTAATACTTTTCAAGAAAAAACTTAATAATTTTGAGGGTTGCATAATATTACGTCACTGCCTAATACTTTTTAAGGGGACAATTAATATATTTTGGGTGGATTACTAATAATTTTGAGACAAAAAAATCAATACTTTTCGTGAGGGCTACTAAAATATTATTTATGGGGATTACTAATACTTTTTAGATGTACTACTAATAGTTTTCTGGGAAAAACTAATACTTTTAACGGCTCCTAATATTACAAAAATGCCACCGGTCCGGAGATTCTATGACACCACCCCAGAATATTACAAAAATGCCACTGGTGTATGAAATTATCAATAAACCCAGGCCGAGTTGGATCCGTCTAATGAAAAAGACCCATTAGACGGTCTAACCCAAATTTTTGTCTTTAAACTTTAAATATTAGGTGAATATGACTTTTAATAACTTTCTATGTCTCACATTATAACTTTTAGTTTCTCACTTTACTTTTTCTTAGAATGTGTTATGATTTTAGTCCGTCAATTATTATTTTTCCATACATACATGACGATATATTATTAGAAGTCTTAAATCTATGTTATTATACATTTAATTTAATTTAACAAAATAAAACATATATAGATTAAATAAAATAAGCATTAAGTGTCAAAATAAAGAGTTAAAAATAGTGTAATGATATAAAAGAGTAAAATAAGCATTAAACATTATACAAAATTTACAAGACAAACTAATAAATATCATTTAAAAAGACTCCATGCATCCACATTTGAATGTCCGGTTTGCTCCAATACAAAGTCAAACTATATATATAATCTTGTGGCTAATAGATTGTAATGATTGTTTCACAATATTTTTGAAATAGTAATACTTTCAGTATTATATTTGACCTAATTATCAAAATACAGAAAATAAAAGACATGTAACGTCCACTCTAATTTAAGATGCAATAGTATATAACTTATTTCATTAGTAGCATTTAAACTCAACTCCAAGATCTTATTTTCATAGAAGTAAGCTTGTGCTCATGAAAATAAATATACAAACTAATATGGTGAAAATATAATGTTATAATATTCTGCATAACTTTCTTTATTAGTTCTGTTAATAGAATTATAGAAATGATTCCCAATTATGAAGCTTGAATGACCAAAATAAATGATGATAAATTGAAATTATCTATAACTTCTACATATTTATAGTTTGAGACACATAGTAATTTCATTATATTTAAGCAACTCATTTTTCCTTTAACATTATTTAGTGTGATACTAAAGAGTTATATATTTAGTGTGAGTATCTGCTGGTGTAAGCTGTAAAATACATTTGTTTTACAATTATACAAAGATATACATGATTTGTGTTGTTCAGTCTAAACCACAAGATTCCTCTGTATTATGTGACCTTTATGTTGGATGGTATATTTTCCGTTCATTCATTTCATTTTGCAATCATACTTGTTACGCCCCAAATTTGCATCACCTAATATAATAAAATAAGTGGTAATGGTACAAAATAGTCATTTACAAAATGTAAAGATGAAAAATAGCCATCTTTTATAGACACATCTTTTTTAGCCATTTTGGGGTGTAAAATGACATTCATACCCTTCTAACATATTTGTTTGATATTTGAATTATTTCTCTCTCTTTCACTTATCTCTATGTATCTTCTTACTCTTTCTTTCAAATTTTTTTAAAAAATCGAACATGTATTTTTCATTTATAAATATGCAATATGGGTGTTGAATTATAGATATCTAAAAGAGGATTAATTTAATATATTATACATGCAAAACGGATTTAAAACGAAAAAGTTATGTGAATTCAAAGTTTTTTGGAGAAAAACAAAATAACTGGTTATAATAAGTGAGAGAAGATTGAACAGTAACTTGATATCGAGTTATGTAACTGTATATCCCAATTATTGGGTATCCAGTTATATTTAACTCGATAGACATATTATATCATTATCTTCACATTTCTTCACAACTCGATATCGAGTTACAGTAACTCGATATCAAGTTATGTAACTGGATATCCCAATTATTGGGTATCCAGTTACATTTAACTCGATATACGTATTATATCATTATCTTCACATTTCTTCACATTATTCGATATCGAGATACAGTGACTCGATATCGAGTTACACCAAAAGTAACTCGATTTTGAGTTACACATGTAACTCGCCAACCATCGTCTTCTTCCCCTCTCCCACTTTCCGCCATTAACAACATCCCAAACTCCCCATCAACACAAAATCCACTATAAAACCCTAGGATTTCTACAAAAACTACAAATAATCCTAACAATCATAACCTAAAACAACTATAGACAATATAAATCAACAAAAAACATGATTCGATCGTCGATTCGGTCGCCATTGTCCAAGTCGCCGGTTTTGTCTTTGTTGGGGTTTACTATGTTGGTTTCGAGTGTTTGATATGTTGGATTTGTTGTGACTCGAAAAAGGGGGGCTTAAACTACTAAAGGGCAATTATGTCATTTCGCACCCCAAAATGGCTAAAAAAAGATGTGTTTGAAAAAGATAGCCAAAATAGATTTTCAATTGGCCAAAAAGGCTAAAAAAACCGACTCATAAAATAATGTCCGATAAGTACCACCCAAGTATTCAAACTTAGGCTCATCAAGAGCTATTATATAAGTACAACAACTAAAATCATATATAAATACAGCGGAAGTTTATAATTCATGATATACAATTATACTAGAGTTGTAACTCACCTATCTATTACAAGATAAAATAATTATATTGTTCAGGCGCGTACGGATAAGCCCTTCAAATAGAAACTGCTATGTAGAGTGTAACACCCCAATTTTACAAAATAAAAGTATTCCGACTTTTATGGAAAACGTTATTATAAAACACGAGTTTTAACAAAATAACTTAATAAAACTAAACATCTAACTATAGATAAAAACCATTCACATTTCTAATGAAATATTATCAAATTATTTCATGACATGAAATAAAATTTATTCAAAATCCAAAGTTTTAGTGGGTCTTCATCCATCACTGATGTATCTTCAGCCCAACTCCTTAATCTGAAAAATTATAAGAATGAAGGGGGTGAACTTCCACTTGCTCAGTAGGGACCAACTTTTGTCAATGCATAATAAATCATACAAGCAAAAACACTTATAATAAAACACGTAATTTTTCCTCTTTAATTTCCTCTGTGATTTCCTCTAACTGACCAGTTAATAAATTTAGTACGGCGGGCTTAACCCGAAGATCAACTTCGATCCCGGACCTATTTATGGTCCCTGACTAGTTCCTCTGCATATCATATATAAATGTAAATACTCACATGAAACATTATATAAAGACAAAAATTTAAAAATTCCTACCTCAACTGTTTCCTGTAAATCTTCGTAGAAAATAAAATAATTATCCTAATCCTCTTGATTCTCGATTCCTACATATATTATAAAAAAATATAATTAATAAAATTATTTAAGAAATTTGGATGGGTTAGAAAAGAAATTAAAGAATTAAAATTGAAATAGGAGATATTGGATTGGGTTGGAAAAAATTAAAATATGGAAAAGAATTTAAAGATTTTTGGGTTTTGGGCTTTAAAAAGGCTTGATCAATCCCTCAAAAGGAAAAATAAATCATAAATTATATTTTCTCTCTACACGTTTCTATCTCTCTCTTTTTCTTTTTTATTTCTTTTCCTTTTTCTTTTCTCTTCTTTTTCTCTTTCTCCCCTTTCACCCTCTCACTCACGCTCAGACTCCCCTCGTCTCTGTTTCTCCCAGCCTCTGCTTCTGCTTCTTCTTCTTCCTTTTTTTTTTTCTTTCTCTTCCTACAGTACAGCCCAAAAATATTCCCCTCTCTTCCATCTCAATCGACCCAGCCTCCCTTCTCACAACAACACATACAGACGGCGGCGGCTCTGACGGATGGCGGTTTCTCCGGCGAACCGACGACAGTAAGGTGGTGGGGTTTCCAGGCTATGTGATTCTGAGGTATATCTATGTTTTGAAGAATAATTAAAGAAAACTCACCTTTGATTTTTAGCAAGGAAAGGAAAGTAGAATGGGATGAAAGATGTGAAAAAGAAGTGTGAAGAAGAGATTTTTATAGGAGTAGTAGGAGTAGGAAATTAAAATCTCAGATTAATTTTTACGTTAAAAAAACATATGCCTCTTCATCTGTTTTAATTAAAACTGAAAAACTCTTCATCTCTTTTTTATTAAATCTGAATCCTTATATATTCATAACTGATGTTTTGCATTTACAATGATTAATTATTGATAAAATAATATTAATAATAAAAAAAAATAGATTAATTAAGAGTTAAAAACCCTAAATTGAATCTGCCCTAATTTCAAAATTAGGGATTTGAATCCCCGATTATGAACCCTAATTGAAATTTTTAGCCCTAATTTTGTAGATATTACATAGAGTCATTCTAGATCCGAAACCTTGTATCGCTCATCGATCTCTCGAAAAGTTTTTAGAAACATCATGGAGGTGAGGTAAATGAGCTCAATGGGTTGGGGTAGAGGAATGCAATGTTTGTTTAATGAAAAATGAAGTGTTTTTTTGAGAAAAGTACTTAGTGTATATAAAAATATTTATGTATGCATGAGAATGATGCACATAAGAATTATTTGTGGTAATGATCAAGTACATATTGTAATTCAATAATGAGATATTAATGTTTGATTCTATCAGTGATGCAATGCACATTGGACAACAGTTTTTCAAGTGCGGTAAATATTTTACTTTTCAAACGACCAATAGATATCCCAATTTTTAAAACAAATAGTGGATATCTCATTTTAAAAACAAAGTATAAACAATTAACCAATTAGTTCGTCCGCACGAAATAAGAAACGTAGGATCAGTGTTGATCGGACACTGACCCTGTCCGTTCTTCTTGTTGCTTCCAACAATATTTGGCCGAAGCCCTGTCACCTTATCCCTCCCACTAGGCTCGACGTCTCTTTGGCATGGGCTTTTGCCCAGAGATCGTCATATTCATGAATATACCATTTTACGACCCAAGTTCTGTCGCCGTCTCCGGCCCAACCCGAAAATGGGATTAGGCATATGAGTAGTCAAACAAGGACCACAGACAATTTGTTCGATACATTGTCCACCCTACCCACACCTCAATAGACTCAAACAGTCAATATTTTTGTTAAAATGACATTTATTTGCCCAAAGGCCAAGTCAAGCAGTTACACAATTATAATGCAAATGAAAATATAAATTCATACCATGAATGATGCAATTTATGTTCTAAACAAACTAAATGACCTTGAAAGAAAGGAAATGAAACAATCATAGAACAATCTATTATTGTGAATTCGTGAAAATGATTATCGTGAAATTAGCAACTGCTCATAGTCGTGAAGTTCGTGAAATGGATAATGTCGTGAAATTTATGAAATTGCAAGCAAACCTAATTTCTTTAGAATGATGATGATTTGCCAACCTTTGACTCAAATGTTCCTTAAATGATACGCACAATGATGGTGCAGGTTGCAAATCCTAGTTGTCAGGTTCGATCCCGTCTTCTACACAAAAATGACATAGTTATTTATGTACGATTTCTACTTTATGGCAATACAAATTAATTTAATATTAAAGTCTTATGATTACTCGTGATTTTATTATACCCTAAAGTTATAAGCTTAACAAGTATCAAAACTTTATGAGTCTAGATTATAACCCTCTTATTTAAAATTTGTCTTTTAGTAACACAAATTATTACACTGAAGGATTAACCAATTTATTAATTGTTATTATATGTTTACTACTATTTTATTTAGGGTAAAATTCACTTTACCCCCTTCTACTATTGGTTTTGTATCAAACACCCCCTTCTACTATTAAAACCTTCAAATACCCCCCTAAACTAGTAAAGATATATTTGATAGACAAAAATACCCTTGAAATATATATAGTATTTAATTGCGCATTTTATCTCCCCTACAATTAAATTGCAATTAATTTAATTCAAGATATAATTAATTCGAATTTCATTAAGTAATTAAACCTAAAGTTAAATAAAAAATAAATAAAATAGCGAAAGATATTATTATCATTATATATGTATATATTATTTTAAAAAAATAATTATTAAAGTTCATATATTAATCGGTATTCTTAAATATTTATATTAAATAAGACATGTGATATATGTACAACATATTAACTAGAAAAAATTTATTTATGAACGAAAACATATATATATTTTAAAATATTAAACAAAAAAATTCCTATAATACTTTCTGACAACTAAATATTAATAATTGGGTATAATTTTTATCTAACACTAATATTAATTAAATCCTAAATAAATAGACATAATAGTAATAATTAAATAGAAAACACAATATTTTCTTTAGAAAATATTATCTCACTTATAATTACATTATGTTGTTTTTGAAAACTTCTTTTAAATTCTTATTTTTTAGCACTTCTTCACTCATTCTTAATTGTATTGATATTTTAGAATATATTTTATTTATTATTAATATTAATTTCTCTTTCAGACATAATAAATAATTATTAAATTGTAATTTTATCCATTAACATATTTCAGTTACATACGTGCGCCATACATAATAGAAAATATGTACTGTTAAATAATTTATATTATTTTGATTCAAAATTTATTAAAGTTATATTTGTTAATGAGTTTTCTCTATAATGTTAAAAATGTGACTTCTCTATAATATTAAATTCAAATTTTTAATTTATTTATTTTAGGTTAAATTTAAGATTATTTTTATTTATAAAATTAGTTTTGAACAAGAATTAGAATCAAACTAATTGATATTTAATTATAGAGGAAAATATATTTATAGTTTATAATAGTATGCAAATAAAATTTATTATTTTATTTTAAGTTAGGGGTATTTTTGTCTATCAATATAACTATTATAAATTTAAGGGGGTCTTTGAAGGTTTTCATAGTAGAGGGGGGTAATTGATACAAAACCAATAGTACAAGGGGGTAAAGTGAATTTTACCCTTTTATTTATGCTTATATTAGAAACGATTTAAGTCACTATTTATATCTTGAGATTATTATATAGATACATATAATCACATGTGATTTAATTACTGATAAATTAGTGGAAAAATGAGTTATACTCCAATAGTGCATCCTTATATTACGTCTTGTCTTCTACTATGTTGATTTGGCATTCCATAATTAGGAGACTATGAAGCCAATTGACACTAACTCACATAACAGTAGATATGAAGTAAGTTTTTTCTCTTTCAAAATTTTACAAATCCTGTTTTAAAAATTTCCTTAAAATTATATATATACACACTATATGTATATTCCCATTTAATCTTGGATGTAGTATAATCTTAGTTTAATCTACAGGTTGATTTTCAACTGTAACAGTTAATATATTTCATTTTTTTTTAAAAGTAAAATTTACTTCTCTTTTACTCATTTTTCTAAAGAGTCCAAAATCCACCAAGTTCCTCATTTTTCTTTGCCAGTCACCTACACCATAAATTATCCCAAGATCAATCTTTTAAGATTTTATATAAATAAAAAATAAAAGTTGTCAAACCAAAAATAACAAAAAAAATCTGCAGTCGCATACCGATTATGGGTGATCGGAAAACCTTTAACACACGAGATCGAGGGTTGTCTTGTTCGATTCTAGGACTCTCACACCGACCACCTCACAAGAAAGAATAGTGGTGAAAGAAGAAGAAGAGATTTTTTTTATTTTTTTTTATGTTAAGGGCCTATCGGCCGAGAGAGAAAAGAGGCGAGAGAATTTTGAGGAACGTGATTGATGATTAGTATGAAGGGAGAAATGAGGGATTTGAAGTTAAGTTTGTTCTTATCCTTTCATAGTTGGGTTGAACGGGGTCAAATGGATTGGATTAGATGATAGGCCTAATGCGAAGGTTTAGGTGATAATAATAAGTTAATGGGTTGAGTCAAGTGTTGTATAATGAAATTAAATTACTAATGGTTAAAGATTAAAACTAATCTAGTTTTAAGAGGCTAAAAATTAACTTAAATAGGCAAACTCCACGATGAAAATTAATCTAACCTAATAAACAATCCAACTCAAAAACTAAATGAAATTTCGATATATAATGCCTCAATTAATCCTTAACAGCAATAGTAAAATTTTCATTTATTTCAATACCCACATTTTATCAAATTTTACTCTTAAATTGTCCAAATCTACTAGAATCACTAAACTACATCGAATATTATATTACAATGATAAACTCAAAATTAGAATATTACACAAAAAAATAAAAATAAAGACAAAATAAAAAGTTTATACTTAAGTATTCTTTATAGAGTATTACGTAGTAATAAGTGGTCCGAAAAAGGGGGTCTTACAATACTCATATTTATAGATTATTCTACCATCGGTATTTTATATGTGCATGCATATTTAGATGTTGTTTCACAAAATATAGGGATGATTTTATATTTAATTCCTATAAAATAATAAAATAAATTAATATTTGATTGACTGTCATCTTTTAAGCCATATCGTTTCAGTAGGTTTTATTTCTTTTCATCATTTTTGCAATGAGAAAAGTTCGAAAAACATAATAAACAAAATATGTTCTCATAGCACCAAATTTTCTATAGCAAAAGGTAGGGATAATTTTATTTTTAATACTCCAACTATAGACACTTTTTCAATATTTTTATCACTTTGCCCAATGGGCTAGGCCCACCTCAACATATTGTCAGCTCTAACTAACGGCTAGTACCAGAAATGATTAAAAATTATAATTTTGATGATCATTTTTGATGAGTTGGGAGACATGGGTTAAAATCATCCCCAGCTTATACTATGTAATTCAAGCTTACACTTGTCCAATTAATAAAATCTTAAGTTAACAAAAAAACTAATCAAAAGTTTAGGCTGCGAATGGATATGGAAGGATTTCCATATTCGTTCCACTGGAGAAATTCTTTTAACCAAACATACAATTATTTATGAAAATTTTCAGAAAATATATTATTATCTCACTTTCACTTTTTCTTATTTTTTCTCTTACCAATCACATCTACACATTTTCTCACAAAAAACTAATCATTATTACATATTCTCTCACAAATTTCACTATTCACTCACTCGCACATTTCTAATTACCAATTCTATCCAATCATTATTTTACTATTTTTAAATCAAATCAACTTTCATTATTACTTTTCATCTCACATTGAATCACACTCTCAAAATTTATCTTTTTTCTTCCAAGTTTTTTTACCACTATACTTTAGCAAAAGGAAAATTTTCAAAATAAAAGCATATCCAATCGCACCCTTTGTGGTACGTAGAATTTGCAACTTATTGTGTTTTAGTTTTCCTAATTTCTTATGGTCGTTGCTAGGGCCATGTAAAATCTAATTAAAATTAATTTTCTTATTAGCTAGTTATTACTTACTCAAACTAAATAGCATAAAACCACCATTGAGTGCATCTATAAATCATTTCACGAAAAAGAGAAATAAAAATCAAATCAACCAAAAAAAGAAGTATTTTTATATTTTTCTTTAACAAAATTAATATTACAAAAAAATATATATTTGAAATCTAGTTTAATATATTTAAAAAAGTAAACATACTGCATGAAATAACGAATTGCCTTTTGTTATGTATTTTGCAATTTTTATGTCACATCAATTTATTCAAAATACATGAAAAAGGCTCTCTTAAACACTTGCAATTCACTAAAAATTAAAAAAAAAAATTAGCAGAAGAAAGAATACTGAAAACAAGACAAATTGCTGACCTATTGTCAAAAGGAAAATATTACTTCATCTGAATATTCCTGTATGGAGAATACCTTCACAACAACATCCTGTATAATGTAGAGGTTCATTCCATTTTTCTGTTTTCACCTCAATGCCTGATTTATCAAATTGATAAAAATTATAATATGAGTCTCACTTCTCCAATTACCACCATACCTACAAATCAACAAAGATAATTAATATTATAGTAAGAATATTTTGTGCAAGTAGTTCTAAATTTTAAAAATATACAAAGAAATGCATGTTTTGAAAATACATATGACAAAGAAAATAGTCACCAACAAAGAAAGAAGTAATAAAACTTGATTTTCTTTTCCTTTTTTAAATTAAAGGACTTGGAAAATTCAGATTTTCCTCTAAGCATTTCACAATGATATTTGTAAAGACTTGGGAAATTATGATTCATAAAGATTAATTTAATATTGGCCTTTCTGTTTTAACCTCAATACCTGAAAATATCAAAATAAAAAAGGTTATAATCTGAGTCTCACTTCTCCAATTACCAGCTAACCTGAAAATTAAATGAACAAAGATAAATTTTATTATATCAAGTGCATTTAAAAATAATTTGAGTATTCAATTAATATTTTATAGAAAAAAGCAAGAAGATTATATTGCAAGCATTTCTGTTTGTGAAAATACATCAAACAGGTTGCGTGCAATTTGTACTAAATCTCAAAAAGCCAGAACATTTAAATTAAAATAATCATCATTGAAGTAAAGCCGAACATAGGTCCAAGAATACCTTTTCTATAAGGTCCAATGGTGATTGATATTTAAAAAGAAGGAAATTACACAAAATAACGTTGGAAGTTTTTGAATGAAATGAAATGGGTACTTTTGTAAGTGAGAATAATAAAACTCTATTTTTTTTAATAAAAAACTAAGGGGTGCTATTCAGAAGAAGAAACTAAGATTCATAAGCTTTTCACAAGAATTTATCTAAAGACTTGGGAAATTAAGATTCATAAGGATTAAATTAATATTAAACTTTTTGTTTTAACCTCAATACTTGAGTCTCACTTCTCCAATTACCACCTTATCTGCAAATCAACTAAGATAAATTTTGTTATACCAAGAATATTTTAAGATCCTACAAAATATGAACTACAAAAAGATAGAAATTACACAAAATAGTGTTGGACGTTTTTCAGAATGAAATGAAATTGGGTAATTTTCTTATTTCAGAACTACAAGAGTAAAATGTTGTAACTCCCATTTGTAATTATTGAGTAATAATTTTGTAAAAACACATTAAAAGTCAATTTTTTTTAAAGAAAATAGCAATCGGTGCTATTCAAAAGATGAGAGTAAAATGTGAAGTTTGTAACTCCCATTTGTAATTATTGAGTAATAATTTTCTAAAAAAATATTAAAAGTCAAATTTCTTTAAGAAAATACCAATCGGTGCTATCTAGAAGATGAGAGTAAAATATGAAGTTTACAACTCCCATTTATAATTATTGAGTAATAATTTGTGCATCTTTTTTCAAAAAAATAATTTTAAAAACTAAATGCAAAGATGTTTACTCCAAAATTTACATGTTTGGCCTTCGAATATAATTAGAATTATGTTTGTAATTAGGGTCATAACCATTATATGTGTTATAGGGTCATTTTTGGTAAATAAAAAATTTCAAGAAACCATGAAAGTCATTCACTCTTTTCTATAAGGTCCAATGGTGATTGATATTTAAAAAGAAGAAAATTACACAAAAAAATGTTGGAAGTTTTTGAACAAAATGAACTGGGGTACTTTTGTAAGTGAGAATGATAAAACTCTGTTTTTTTTTAAGAAAAAACTAAGGGATGCTGTTCAGAAGATGGAACTAAGATTCATAAGCTTTTCACAAGGATTTATCTAAAGACTTGGGAAATTAAGATTCATAAGAATTAAATTAATTATGATACGATTATAACATGAATAATAAATTAGTCGACTTTAACCCGTTTATATCGTGTTAGATTCCGGTCGTATTTTCCTGTCGTATCAGAGATTACCACCCCTAGTTTCTTCCCTTGGTTTGTGGTTTGTGCAACCTAGGGTGTTTGCGAAGTGTGCCACGATCTTTTTTTACTTGTTTTTTGAGGGAAGTGTGCCACGATCTTTGTTTGTACATTCTCATTGAGTTTTCTAATGAAATAACATTTTCCATGTTGGGAAAAAAAACAAACTAGTTTGCTTTCACTCTCTCCTGCAATTGTTGCTTCTCAACACTTTTAGTATATGAAATTGGTTTAATTGTAAAATTGGTTCTGAAACTATAAGGAGCTAGCATTCTGGTCTTGTCAATATTTTAGGTAGCAATTTTGATCACGTAAGATTTTGTTTATATGCAATTTTCATTCGATAAGTTCTAAATTGTGCGATTTTGGTCCTAATTGGGTATTTCAGTATTTCATTTGTTCTCATAGTACCCTTGTCATTTAGTCAAAATAAACATACTACCCAAAATACAATTAAAAGTTACAGGACTGAAATTGTTATTTTGATTAAAAGAAAAAATAGTCGAGGTCATGAACTGCCAAGATAGTTACATGACTAAATTTGAAATGAAGTCTAATTATATGTAAAGTGTGAGACTGCTCAACATGATACTTACTTGGGCCTGGTTACTGTGTTTGATGAAGAGATATGAGTAGGACTGTTTCATGTTTTTGTCAGTGCTTGTGTCTTGGATTCAGGGGGGTTTAGGATTGGAGGCTGGATTCAGAGTGATCAGGCTCATGTGGTCTTGTACTGTTCCCGTTTTTGAGTCATTTATAATATCTATCGTTTCGCAAAAAAAAAAAGGGAAAATTGTATAATTCTTTATGTAAGAGATATTATAAATGAAAATTTGTTACATTAAAGACAAATTTTTGAGAACAGCTTCCAATTCCTACAATATTTTCACATTCATTAGACAAAGGAGACATACAATTTTGTTTTCTGCTGCACCAAGAGGCCAAGTTAATACCACGATAAAAACATCTACGAGTTGTACTTTAATTTTCTTACTATCTACACTAAAATATCTTCTTCCTAACTCAAGAATTGATTTCTTCAGGAAAAAACCTTATTCTGACGCAGAGAACAAGGAAACGACTGTGTTTAAATTTGTGTAAGTAAGAAACATGATTAATTTTTAAATCTACAACTTGTTGAACTGTGAAAGAGAAAAGTGAAAAAGAAGATTCCAATGATATTAATAAAATCAATAGTCCAAACTCCAAAGGCACCAACAAAATAGGGAATTAAACTAATCATAGTTGTTTTATATTAAGAGAGCAAGTTTTTTTTTTTTTTTGAGGGAAAAGAGAGCAAGTTAAAATGCTGATAGTTATGTTATTGAAATTAATAAAAGTAATATATTGTTTATGTTATCCATGTGCGGGCATCCTGACAGGTTCATTGACTTGAAAACAAATCTTAGCTGTATTGATTGTTAAATAATTACAAGTTGTGCAGTTTATTAATAATTTCATTCATGTGGATAGAGTACCCTATGAGAAAAACATTGAATCCAAGATCCAAACATATGCTTTCTCAGACTCAAAAAATGGTATAGCTATTGCTCAACCTGAAAATAATCAGTTGATAGAGTACCCTTTGAGAATTAATCGGACATGGCGGCTTATGCTGCCGTGGTTTCTCTTGTGCAGCTGTTGCAATCTGATCAATTTCCTGCTCAATATCGAAATCCACAGATTCAATCACTCTATGACAAGGTCTATTCTTTGCAATCATCTCTTGAGAAAATATTTCCTGTACACAAAAACATCAGAGATATCGTAAATGATTTGGATATCCAAATCAGAGATGAAATCTATAAAGCCCAAGACATCATTGAATCATTTATCTTCAAACAAAGCCTTTCACCCGAAATCACTGGAGACCATCAGATTTCAGCATCAACTAATTTCTTGCAGGATGTGAAAGAAATATTAGCAAACATCGATCCCCTGGAAAAAAAGCTGATGAAATCGCAGGTTCCATTAAAGAAGACACGAAAACAGGCGGTTTGTTGTCTGAAAATTCTCTGCCTTCAAAATCCAGTTCAAGTAGCCAGAGTATGAAGATTATCGGACAAGAGGGAGACTTTGAGCTGATAACTGGTGAGCTGCTCAAGGAAAATTCAAAACTCCAAGTCGTCCCAATTATTGGTTTGCCTGGGATCGGTAAAACTACACTCGCTAAAAGTCTTTACGATGATCAGAATTTACAAACTTATTTTCCGACTCGTGCTTGGGTCACGGTATCTCAAGAATATCAGGTTGGTGAAATTTTTACCAAACTGTTGAGTTCCATGGAAAGTAAAGGCCAAAAGGCAGGGGATAAAGTTATCCAAGGGAGTGTTGATCAATTATCCCTTCAATTACATCAAAGTTTATTCAATACCAAGTATCTCATCGTGGTGGACGATATGTGGGACGAAAAAGTTTGGGATAAAGTCAAACAATATTTACCGGACGAGAAAAATGGAAGTCGAATCATTCTTACTACTCGCCTCGCGACTATCGCGGAATATGCCAACCCAAATGGCTTTCGGCATAAGATGAGTCCTTTGGACCCGGAAAATAGTTGGATTTTGTTACGCGAGAAGGCGTTTGGAGGTGGTCCCGCCCTCGATTACTTGGAGAAAATCGGAAGGGCGATTGCCAACAATTGTGATGGTCTTCCCCTATCACTTACGGTGATTGGTGGTCTACTTTTCAAGGGGAAAAAAACAGAAGAATATTGGAAGAGTATTGAGGAAGACACATATGCTGCTGCTGCTAAAGGTGAAGAATCCTACTTGGAGATTTTGTCTCTAAGTTACAAACACTTGCCTGGTAAACTCAAAGGATGCTTTCTTTACATGGGAGCTTTTCCTGAAGATAGTGAGATTCTCATCTCCAAACTCATCAAGTTATGGGTTGGTGAAGGTTTTCTGAAACCGCCAAAACTACCACTCGCGAGCGTGGAACAGGTGGCGAGTCAGTACTTGAATGATCTTAGTGATCGAAATCTTTTCTCAATTCGAAAGAATAGTTCTGATGGCAGGATTAAATCCTGCGGCATGCATGATAGTTTACGGGATCTAGCCGTGCAACAATGTGGAAAGGAGATGTATTTTCATTCCATAAAAAGGTATGTCCAAAAAAACTCACAAGGCACAGAGAATCAAAGGCGTATATCTGTTCACAAAAATATTCTAATGTGCATGCAAGATGTTTACGAGTCCACCAAATCGATTAAACTTGCGCGTAGTCTTGTTTATGCCGGTCCCCATCATCATCATCCGTTACCTTTCAGTTTAACTTTTGACCTCCTCAGGGTATTAGATGCGTTTACAGTATATTTCATTGAGTTCCCAAATGAAATAGTTAAACTGATTCACTTAAGGTACCTTTCTCTTACCTACAACGGTAAGCTTCCCTCGTCGCTGTCCAATCTCCAAAAGCTTCAAATACTGATAATTCGCCGACATCCCAAAATCATATTCATCGGCGCGTCGTTTCTGCCTGCGGAAATTTGGAACATGCCTCAATTAAGGCATCTTCTGTTTACGGAAAGCGATTTGCCTAATCCTTGTGAATGTGCAATAATTCCAACCCAGAACAACTCTGTTCTTCTTGAAAACCTTCAATCTCTTTCGAATGTCAATGCCGCTTCTTGTACCAGAGATGTTCTTCAAAACATGCCAAACTTGAAAAAGTTGGCAATGTGGGTTGAGAAACCAGGTGAAGTAGGGTTTTATCTGGACGAACTTCAACAACTTGAAGCATTCAAATTCACCGTCCTGAATCCCATTCCGAGGGATAGGGTTGACTTCCAGCCGGAGCTATTTTTCCCAAACACACTGAAAAAGTTGACTTTAAGTGGTTGTTGTATTCCTTGGGAAGATATGACAGTTATCGGACAATTGCCGTTTCTTGAAGTGCTGAAACTGCGGGAGCTTGCCTTCAAAGGCGAAGTGTGGGTCCCGGAGGAAGGCGAATTTGGTGAACTGAAATTCTTACTGCTTGAGTACCTGGATTTGAAGTACTGGGGAGCTGATCATTCCCATTTCCCAAGCCTGGAAAAACTTATTTTCAGGCATTGCTATGAACTGGAGGAAATCGATGATGACATTAGCACAATTGGAGGGCTTAAACTGATCGAAATGGTCGACTGCAGTCCCGATGCTGTGAAATGGGCAAAAGCTGTTAGGGAAGAGAAGAACAATAAGTACCTTCAAGTTCGCATCTATACTTCATGGGAATAGTAGTCACGCTCCTTGCTCTTTCTGAGGTAAACGCACATATATTTACTGCCACTGTTAAAGTTGTAACTAAAGATATCATTTTCATTGCTATGATAATTTACTGATATCTGCTCTTTTGCATTGCAGATTGCTGTGATAACTAGTGATCAACTGCCTTACCATAGACTGGTGAAGTTTTATTTTCAGAGTTTGAATATGTGACTCCATTGTTGTTGCCTTTTATTTGGTGGTGTGTTTTGTTTTGTTTTTGGCATTGAGACTGTAAAATTTGATTTCATGGATTATTTTTCCCTTTCATTTCGACTTATAACCTTAAATAATTAAGTGAGTTCTTATTCTAATTCTTAGCGAAATCGAGGGCTTTTTTGGGATTTTTATGTTACGTGTGTATAGGGGTCCTTATTACCGGGATGAAATTTCCTGTTCCACTCTTTAACATCATCTTGTAAACGTGTACTTCATCCGATGCAATTGAATAGGAAGTGGAATGGAAAATCTCAATCCATTACGGATCTAGATAATTGTTAGCTAGACTGAATTATTTGAGTGATAGTTGACTTTTTCTTGAAATTCTTAGCCTGAATGGCAGGGCGTCTGATCTTCTATCTGATCTTCTATCTTCTATCTTAAAAGTGTGAATGTTTCTTCAAACTTTTAATTTGACAAAAATATACATTTGACATGGTAAAATTTAGGGGCAACTAAGTAATTGGATATTTATTTGGCTTCTATTTGTTCAATTACAAGAGAAGTGACCTTTTATATTCTACACATCAAAAGTACTATTATTTCATCTATAACTCTTAAAATATTCTTAATATTGAAATAATATTAATTTCATATTAAACTACATCTCGAGAGCTTTCTAACCACATATCATAAACATATATAATGATTTCACATGAGAAATTTTCAACCTTATAAAGTTCAACACTATTTGGAAATTAGTTTATGTTTTTTTATAGTTTTGTTATTTATTTAAAGTTTTTTATAGGATAAAAGTCCATTTATACCCAATTTATTTTTCAAAAAAATGCTAATATATTTTTTTAATCATAACACTAAGAATACTTTAATTATATGTTCTAAACATATACACAAGTCGTTATAGAATAGAATTTTAATTGTTTAAAGTTTAGTATAATGAAAAATTATATATTTCTTATATTCTTTTGAATTTTTCAATAATTAAATAAGTCTATTATAATTTATAAGAAAATTATCAAAATACAATAGATATGATAAGAAAGATTAAAATAAAAAATAATTTATTGGTTTTGATATTAAATAAAAAGTAGGAAAAAATGCATAATTCCTCCATGGTCGGAAAACTCCCTCAATTTGTAATATGTAATTTTGAAAATTAATTTTTTTATGGTTGTTAAATAAATAATATTGAAAACAAGTGTAACGACCTAATTTTATGAAATTAAAGTACTCTAAAATATTATTAAGAAAACATGAATTTATAAATTAAATTGATGCCAATAATTATCAAAAAGTTGATTTAGAATTTTTTTAATTCTTAAGAAAAAAATATAATGATAATAATAATAATAATAATAATAATAATAATTCTTCCAAATTAAATATCAAAAATTATTCCAAGCATAAACCGAAAAAATTAAAGACTTAAATCCAAAATTTAGTCCGATCATAATTATTTAAAATATAAATATAACATGATTTATTCCACCATCCACAACATCATATCTTCAGCCGGATTTCTCAACCTGAAAGTAATGATAGTGATAGGGGTGAGCTTCATCTCGCACAGTAGGGATATATCTGTCAATATTTAATATAACATGAAAAGCATTCACATAATTACAACAATAAATTCATTCATTTCCTCTTTTTCCTCTAACAGACCAGTTCCTGCATATAGCATTGCGGGTTCACCCCGAGGATACGTTTGATCCCGGATCCTTTTCATAGCCCCTAGCTTATATAAATTTATTTCCTCTTGACATATATTGCAATCAATGAAGTACAATAATGAAACATTAAATAAAGATAAATAATATAGAAATCCCTACCTTAATAATCGCATATATTCGATGAACAATAAAAGTCCTAGTCTTCGACCCCTTCATTTTCAACATTAAATAAAATTATATAATTAATATGTGATTTTAATAAATCAAACTAATTAATGAAATAATTTGTGAAAAATATTGAAAGAAGGCTTGTCAATTGTGAATATATATATATAGGGAGGGGATCCTGTGAGACCACCCTCCTAGGTTAGTCCATAGGACTAAATCTACACCATCCAAATAGTAAATCAATGATCAAGATATATTACAATATATACAACATTTCATAAGTAAGTATACAACAGAAGGGATAAAATAGGAATCCAGGAAATTAAATATAGTAACCGCTTCCTAAAAATTAGGGACGTGATTTTGTATTGATCACGTTCCCATAATTAAGCGATTCACCTTTCGTTTCTCTCTCTTCCCATTCGAACCTGCAAATTATTCAAATATGGCAACAAAATCGTACAACAATTAATGAAAAGTATACAATTACACTAAACTAAGTATACAATTACACTAAACTACATGTACATTAAAAATTTACTAAGTATACAGAAATATTTAACTAAGTATACAATTACATTGAACCAACTATACATTAAAATAATACTAAGTATACAGAAACATTTAACTAAGTATACAATTACACTCGAATTACTTATATAACTAAGTATACAATTCCATTGAACTAAGTATACAAATCCACATAACTAAGTATACAATTTCACTAAACTACTTACTAAACTACTTATATAACTATGAATACGATTCCACTGAACCAAGTATACAAATCCACTGAACTAAATATACAATAAAACATGACTAAGTATACAAGTCCACCGAACTAAGTATAATAAAAAGATTTGTTCACAAATATGGCGGAAAGAAATATCAATTTTGAAAAAAAAAACGTTTGAAGTTGATGATTTTTCCTCCCTAAAAATTGGGTAACTGAAAAGGTAAGATTATGTTTCCTTAAAAATAGCTAATAACCATCCATTTAACATAACTAATTAAATATAAAAGTACAATTATACCCTTATATGCCTAAATTAACTAAAATGATCTACACCATCCAAAATTTTAAATCAAGAGTCAATAAGTGTTCTTATGGACTAACCTAAAGGGATTGGTCTCATTTGAACCAATCCATATATATAGGGGAAGGGTTATATGAGACCGATGTCTTAGGTAAGTACGTAAGACCAAATCTGGACCACAAATCAACAAATTGCAATGACTAATAATAAATATGCTTAAAATATATAAAATACCTAATTAAATTAATAAATGGGGTATATTAGTTCAGACAAATGATCAATCATATCCCATTAAATTAGGGAAGTTACACACAACATCATAGATGTTATCTTACCATCTAAAACTATAACAAAATTACGTAATATTTGTAAGCAACAAATATACAATGTCTAAGCAACATATTTGTCATCAATAAGCAACACGGCTGACATAAAAAAGCAACAAGAAACTATATATATATATATATATATATATATATATATATATATACAAGACATATGACCTATTTAAATCAACAGATTTACACTCATCTTAGCAACATTGTCTATTTAAATAAGCAAAATAATTATCTCTAATAAGCAACACAATCCACATAAAAAGGCAACATACTTACTTAACAATATTGTCTGCCTAAATAAGCAACATATTTTTCCTTGATAAGCAACATAGTTGACATAAATAAACAACAGAATACATATATATAAAAAGAAAAATCAAAGGAAATAGTTTGTGGTTGCAACATTGTCTCGCTAAATAAGCAACATATTTGTCCTCAATAAGCAACATATTTCGCATTTGCGAATGCGCCAATATTAATTGCAAGTTTGACTGTGAAAGGAAAGAGAGAATTTCGAGATACAATTTCAAACATATCCAAAAAAGCAACATATTTGTCTTCAATAAGCAATATTTTTATCTTCAATAAGTAACATATTTCTCACAAATGGATAAGGTCGAGATACGGTTCCAAACAAATCCCAAAAATCCGAGAATGTGAACACGCACTACCAAAAATAACTCCCATTTTTTACGATATTCAAACAAAATTACCTACTTATCCTTAACAACCATTAATTAAATAAAAACTAAAATAAAAATTAATTAAATTTGCATCGCCAAAAAGAAGAGGTCAACGCTCCAGATTTGGCCTCACGTACTTATTTAAATTATATGGACTCACCAGATCTAAATCCTATATATATATATATATATATATAGATAGATAGATTCGTTCAAATGAGACCAAACCCTTTAGGTGAGTCAATAGGAACACTTATGGACTCTTGATTTAAAATTTTGGATGGTGTAGATCAATCCAGTTATTTTAGGCCAGTAAGAGTATATATGTATTTTTATATGTGTTCTGATTTTTAAGTAGGAATGTTAATGTCATTTAATATTTAGTTTTAAGGCAAATAGAATCTTACCTTTTATTCAAATAGCCGAGATTTAGGGAGAGAGAACCCATCAACTTCAATCGTGTTGTTCGGTTTCATTTTCATGTCCATATTCAACAAAAAATTGCATGTGCATATTTGTATTACATACCTAGTTAAATATTCTTGCATATTTAGTGATGTTTTATTGTATATTTAGTTCAACAGAATTGTATACTTAGTTAAATGTCATTGTATACCTGGTTATGTTTTATCAATTTTTTAGTTCAGTGAAATTGTATACTTAGTTTAGTGGAATTGTATACTTAGTGAAATGTCGTTGTATACTTAGTTATGTTTTATTATATATTTAGTTCAGTGGATTTGTAAACTTGGTTCAGTGGAATCGTATACTTAGTTATATAGGTAGTTTAGTGGATTTGTATACTTAATTATGTGGAATTGTATACTTAGTTATAGAAGTAGTTCAGTGGAATTGTATATTTTAGTTCAGTGTAATAGTATACTTAGTTAATTATTTCTGTATACTTAGTAATGTTTTAATGTATAGTTAGTTCAGTGTAATTGTATACTTAGTTAAATATTTATGTATACTTAGTAATGTTTTATAGTTAGTTCAGTGTAATTGTATACTTAGTTAAATATTTATGTATATTTAGTAATGTCTTAATGTATAGTTAGTTTAGTGAAACTGTATGCTTTTCATTAATTGTTGCATGTTTTTGTTGCCACATTTTCTGTAGTTGTATTCCATTGTTACCCCAAATGAGGCAACTGATGATAATAGATATTTGTCGTTATTTTCTCAAAGTCTTGATGCTGAAGAAGAGAGGGTGGATCGCGTGATTGGAGGGACGTGATCGATAACAGATCACGTCCCTAATTTTTAGGAGATGGTTATGATTTGTTTGTCATCTATCCCTATTTAACCCCTGTAAGTGTATATTTTCCTTCCTATTGATGTATATATTTTGTTTAATCTTGGCCATTGATTTCTATTTTTCATGGTGTAGATCTGTTCCTACTGTGTCACCTAGGAGGGTGGTCTCACAGGATCCCCTCCATATATATATATATATATATATATATATATATATATATATATATATGGATTGGTTCAAATGTGACCAAACCCTTTAGGTGAGATCGTAGGGACATATCGTGGCCATTGAATCTAAATGAATATTAACGGTCTAGATTTTCCCTCTTATTTTTAGTAGGCGCCGGATTTTTAGGGAGGATTAAGGATAATTTGGTATTTTCGAAATTAAGATCCTTAACAATTATTCGTAAAAAAATCTTACCATATCTCTCTCTCCCACGATTTAAGGTATCAGTTACATTTTTAAAATACATGGCTATTCAATTTTTTTTCTCAATCCATTTCACATCTCTGCTCAGTTCTAAGTATACACAATAACAAAACTATATATGCAATATTCCTATTCTAAATAAGCACGCTATAAAATTTAATATAATACACTTTATTCATACTAAATATGCAAATTTGGAAAACTATATATACAGAACATAAACATGCAGTATTCAGGGTATAAATTATAAGGACCAATACCTAATGTATTTTAATATTTTACTTATTTTATTATAAGTATACACAATAACAAAACTATATATACAATATTCCTATTCTAAATAAGCACAATATTAAAATCTTAATGTAATACACTTTGTTCATACTAAATATGCAAATTTGGAACACTATATATGCAGAACATAAATATGCAATATGCAGGGTATAAATCATAAGGACCAATGCCCAATGTATTTCAGTATTTCTTATTTTGTTCTAAGTATACACAATAACAAACCTACATATGCAATATTCCTATTCTAACTAAGCACAATATAATTTTTTTAATATAATACACTTTGTTCATACTAAATATGCAAATTTGGAACACTATATATGCATGTCATAAATATGCAATATGCAGGGTATAAATTATGCAGTATGTTGAAGAAAGAGAGAGGATGGTTGACCGCATGATTGAAAGAAAGTGATCAATAACCGATCACGCTCCTAATTTATAGGAGTATAATGAGTGCAGTTATTTTTGGTATGTTTTTCTATTCATATTTTACCCCTACACGTGATTAATTGCTGCATTTATTAGGTGTATTTTGGCCATCAATTTTTTTTTTTTTTGGTGTAGATCTGTCCCTACGGTCTCACCTAGGAAGGTGGTCTCACAGGATCTACTCCATATATATATATATATATATATATATATAATTTATTTAATTGAAAGGCAAAGCCCGGAACTCGAGACATAAAAAAAAAACATATTCCGTGTTAAATGTCTGCCTCATCTAAAAAACCAAAAATTAAAGGGGGATAAATATGATATTTTTAACAGCACTTCTGTGATTGTCTTTCACATCTTATGAACAATTGTTATAGGGTATTTTTTTAATCATCAGGACCAAGGGCTGAGAACTTTTTGTGCTTTTGTAACATGTTTTCAGGCAAAGGACTTAAAAATAATTATGGTTAATTTAATACCCTATTAACACATTCATTCCTCATTCTGGTAAGAAGTGGAAAAAGAAGAATGTCAACACTCTAATTTAATATTCCATTACTTCCATTTTTCGATTGGTTAATTTTGGCAAGTTGTTTTCTAGTGTGCTTGTGCTAATATGTATGCGTTTTTGTTGTGGGCTAGAATACTTTATGTATTATTTCTTTATGGTACAATAATTGTGAATTGTGCTTTTTTTTTTTTAAGCAACGGTGAATTGTGCTTACTTGATTAACCAAAATTTGTGTCATTGAAATTTGTGTTGATGTGGAGGTAGACATCGTTTTTATTTCTTAATAATTCTTGTTATATCAGAATTGCAATAGGAAATGTTAAATATGGTTTAAATTTGCCTTTTGTGTTTTAAGGTCATCCATGGATCAAGGATGACGGGGAGACACCTGACACTCCTCTTGACTATGTTCTTCTGAATAGTCTCAAACAATGCAGAGAGGTATGAATTAGTTCAAAAAAGTTGGTGGTCGGTGGTTATTCATTTACAATTCTATGGCTTTTAGTTTGATATCAGTGACAGGAATTGTACTTTTCGTATTCAATATATATGCATATATATTCGGAAGAGAAAAATGATCGGAAGATTAGAAAATAAGGTTAGAGAAATTGCGCCATTTTTATGCTTAAGAAATAAACACTAATAAGGGAAGTAAGGAAAGTCTCGTGTTAAACTTTGTCTTTACATTTTGTTGTTGTAGAAACATGATACATGTCATGCGACACATCCTGACCTGCCATTTTTCGACTTTTGTGTTATTCTGAAAGCCACATATCAGTTGTCACTTGTCGAGCAGCAACAAGTTTGGGGAGGGTGGAATTGGTCCTGTTTATAAGGTAATATTTCTTTACATTTTCCGCCATTAAAAAAGGAATGAATCTATTTGCTTATATGGTTCCTTTCTTATAGATGTTTACGTGGCCACCTAGTCTTAGATTTATCAATCTACTGCACCAGTGGTAACAACTTGGTTTTGGGCCTTCATGTCCTTACAGAGCATTTAGTAAATTTTGTGTCCTTTTTGGAGTTAACAACCTAATTCGATATAATCAAGAGCACCCCAGAAAAGTCAAAAGCTATAATAAAAACTCTACTATGTTCGTTGCCGCCTAACTGCATGGTCAAGGTATATATTCATGTAGTTGCACATGCACACTGATTATAAAACCTCTTGTAGCAATGAACTCGAATTGATTATGAAAGTTTCAAGATTATAATTGTTGTGCCATTTCTTGATGTTATTTTCTTTTTAGATAAATCAAGTTTATATGTGGTCATGAGTTTCTTGTTTGGGCAATCCTTCTTTTCTTAATGTAGTGCAATATTCTTCTAGACACAGCTGATGCAACAACTTTTTAAGTGTTATGCTATTTTCGTTTATGACATTTACCCTTAAGAAATCAACCTTCTGTACCCTTATAGTAATATGCCACTTTTAAGTGTTATGCTATTTTCATTTATCATATTTGCCCTTAAGAAATCAATCTTTCGTACCCTTATAACCATGTGTCCCATTTGGTTTATTGACTCTTTTCATTTTATTTTTGGTTTCAGATAATGCATGACTTGATCGGTTGATTTGGGAAGCTGCAATTGGAATCAAATCTAGGAAACAAATTTATACAAGAAGACGTGTGAAACTTTTCTTAATGACATATTATTCCTAATTTAGTAGCTTATTAATGTTGCCAAGAACAGAACATATAATATTTGTAATTGATGACAACTTATATACGTGCGTTTGTTCAAAAATTATATTGGTATATTTGCATTGAAATTTTAATGGATGGTAAAGTTGTTTGATTTAAATGTGTTAAATTAATACTATTGCTCATTTAGGGTTTAGATAATTTGGACAATAACATCAATTTTTTTACTCACAAAATCAGTGAGAAAATGATGTGTTAGGTTCTTATAACATTGGTGTAAAAGTAATCTATCAACTGATCTTAAAGGTAGCTAATAACATCGGTCAAAAACTGATGACTCTTAAAAAATCATTGTTTAAGCTAGCAACCCCAAAGTTAACAACATCGGTTGTAAAACGATGTCTTTTCGATCTAATAACCTCGTTTTTAACATGCTTAAAACCGATGTGAAATATGCAGACTTTTAACAACACCGATTACGACATCAGTCGATTTTCACATACACATCGGCTAAAAACCGATGTCTATGGGCGTTTTTCTTGTAGTGGATCCACGTAGCTGGGATTAAGCCCATCTATAAACCTCCTTTTGATCCATGATTAAGCCATCTATAAGCCTCCTCTTGATTGAACTGCGAATAATGAATGAACATCGTAGATTGGTTAAACCACGAACAAGATCACGAACCATCGTTTTGGTAAAAATAACTACTAGAGTTATTTTGATGTGCATACAAAACCCTTGAAGAACTTTTTGGTGATACTCCAAGAAGAAAACCGTAGAGAGAAATTTTATGAGAGAGATTATTTTCTTGTTATGTGAAAACGTATATTTTTCGTAGACTAATATTGTAGAGAGAGATATCAATATATATCTCAATCCCACATATTAGTTAGAGTCCTCATAGGACAGGTTTCTAGATAAACCTCATTCAAATAGGACTCCCCATTATCTCAAACTAGTCTTTTGTCCGTGCAATGCACTGTGTATATTTGTGAGGCGTCTGTTTTGTACCATGACATGCACATTTTTCTAATAGTTCTACGAATTGTATCTCCTGCATTGTAATAATTTTAATATAGCATCAAACAATACACAGAAAATACTATTTAATTTTTTTATTGACAAAGTCAAAAATGAAAAAATATCATACCTCAAAATTATAAAAAAATACATTCAAGCCCATGTATTTGTGTTTAATCTTGGCAAACTAATTTTTCATACAACCACACAGGTGTACCTTCATCACCCCTTTTGTTTTAGTCATGTTTAGATTCCTAATAAGTGTGAAAATATGTGTTATACTTTTTTTCAAAGTTGTAATAGTAAATTCAGATGCAAACGATACCAAACTAATATGTAACACCCTCACCCTTGTAACAAGTATTTATATTACATAAAACTATAGTTCATATGCAGCACAACCATGTTTATATTTAGCAACATAATTTTATGAAAAAAAAAATATTTTGAAAAAAAAAAATTATATTATTTATATATACACATATATCAAAAAAATATCAAATGGACAAATTCATATCTCATAGTCCAAATGTACAACTTTAAAAGCTGAATATCAAAATACATTGATAAATATAAAAAACAAATTCTATTAACATTAAAAGTACGTTGATAAATATAAAAAATAATTTTACATATATAGAAATTATAATGAATATAATCTCATATTAAATAAAAATTTATTTTCTTCTTATATGAGTATATCATATATGTAATGTTATGTATGAATATATTTAATATGTATAATATTTGGATATTTAATTTGAGATATTTTCTTAAAAACAATAAGTATTTTTTGATTGAATTTAAATAACCTAAATACACTTCTATATGATTATAAAGAAATGGGATAAGCCCAACTAACAATTATATATATATATATATATATATATATATATATCATAGATAGCCAAAATACATGAATATACAAGTTGTTGTTCAATACTCCGAATGCATAATAGTTAAAACACATTACAAAATAATGAGTAAATATATATTATATATTTTTATATTATGTTTATTTTATTTTTGTATATATGCAAAGTCTGTGCCAAACCGAAGATCGCAAAAAGATGATTAATTAGATATATTGTACGTCAAAAATGGACCTTAAACGAAAAAAGTTATTAAATTTTAAAAAATAAAAATAAAACTTAATATAAAGATAATACAGTACACATACAAATTTAGAAACATAATTTAATTAACTCTATTTTTTTATGTAATTTTAAAAAGTAATTATTGAAAAAAGTTGACTACTTTAAATAATAAAATCACAAATATTTATTACTTCTTATTTTTCCATACTTTTATTACATTTTTTAGAATATATTTTGCTACTTTTTTAAGAAAGTAGAAATGGGCGAGAAAAATGTTTGGTTACTATTTTAAAATAGTCTCTCTTTATATATATATATATATATATATATATATATTGTAGGTCCCAATGGGTGTGGTGTAAGGTTTAGAATGGGGGATTGAATAAACCTTACCAAATCACTTTTAGTCTTTTTAAGATTTTCAACAGAGTTGACTCAAATCAGCTAAGTCCTTGGGGGACAACTAGGTTGACTGATTTCAGCTAAGTTACCCACTCAACAGACTCGACTGAGCTGTTGATAGTATAACTTGGCTGAGTCATCTAACACTTAACTTTTTAGTTGATTTGTTTTTAACAGCGGAAGACTTAACACTCTTTGTTTGTTTTAAGCTTGTTTTTAACACTTGTTTTAGCACTTGTTATTATCAGTTGGATATCAATATAACTTGTCAGCAGATATGAAAAATATAAGCAAGAAAGTAAATGCTGAAAGTAAATGACATAAGTAATTTTATAGTGGTTCGAGGATGGGGTAATTCCTCTAATCCACTCTTCTTCAACTCATGGAGGAATCCACTAAGTAACAAATCAAGTTACAAAGTAGTTCTCAGTCTACAGACCGCCTTGATCACACAACTGGCTTCACCTTCGACTCAGCTTCTTCACAAGACAGCTGCCTTGCTACTTCAGCTCCCTTCACATCTTTGGAATTGATCACACAACCTTCCAATAGACTTGAAACTCCCGGTTCGACCATGAACCTTCCACAACTCCTTCAACTTGGAGAGTAGACCCCTTTTTCGTTCTTTAAACTTTTCCTCTTCAACTTGTTGAAGTAATCTTTCCTTCACAGCGTGTGTTGGATTGAGTTTCTTTGAGTTTTAGGCTTGAGGAATTTTCTGGATAAGCTTGAGAATATTGCAGGTTACACACACCTTCACACATACCACCTACACGCACACAGACCTACACCCATCTCGGCGCAAGGAGAGAGAGGAAGAGAGGGAAGGAGAGAGAGAAGGGAGGGAGATAAGATGGAAATATAGTTTGAAAAAGAATTAAAATTAGACAAAATTCATCAATTTCTAACTTTGATTCCTGGTGGAAATGAACTCCAATCATGAAATTGTTAAAGCCCCTAAAGAGACGAAGAGAATGGTATATGACCCATTAATTTTGGTCCAATGGATCGCCGGGAATCCGCGGTCAAAGATGGCGGCACCGGTGAATTGGGGCCAGATTTTCAGATGTCTCCGGCGATTTTCCAGCGATCTAGAGCTCCAATCTGAGATTGGGGGGTGGCATTAAAAACCTAATTGAATGGGCTTTCCAATGGTGTAAGGTTTGTGAAAATCCAACGGTCGGATCTCCAAAGATCTTGAGTCAAAGATTTCAAAATTTTAACTTTACTGGCAATTTGCCCGGCGTACGGGAAATCAAATCGAAATTCTGACATCGGATTTAGAACGAGGGAAATGAAAGGGTTCGAGATAACGTATGGTTTGTTAATTTTCACCGCCAATGGCGGCGGCGTGTGGTGGTGGCCGAAGAACCGAACATCCACCTAAGAGTCAAGGATGAGAGAATATCTTACCAGAATAGAAAGTTTCCAATTTCTAGTTATTTCCAAATATGGAAATAACTATATATATAGTAAGTATTAAATGGGGTTTTAAATTGAGTTTGGTGATTTCAGCCACAAATGAATTAAAAGAAGGCTTAATTGTATCGTAATTGGACTTGAAATTATTCGGTTTTAAATTGAAAATAATAGAAAGCCCGTAATTAAATTTATTATTTTTCTACCTGAATTATATAATTTAAATAATAATCTTAATTAGCTATAAATCCCAATAATTTACTAATCTAATTACTCAAAAATTGCGAAAAATTTAACCTAAATTTTAAGATTCAAATTCTAATACCGGGTATTACACCCTCCCCCCCACTACGAAAAATTTCGTCCTCGAAATTCGAAACATACTAATTGTCGGAAGATTTGGATATTTGTCCTTCATCATATCTTCTCTTTCCAATGTCGCCTCCTCTTTTCCATGCCTACTCCATTGCACTTTAACTAAAACAACATCTCTATTTCTTAAGGAGTGTATTTTTCTATCAAGAATCGCCACTCGATACTCCTCATAAGTCAAATCTTCTTTAACTTGAATAGCTTATTGATTAACGACATGACTCGGATCAAACACATATCTTCTTAACATCGTCACGTGAAACACATCATGCACTCCGGACAACTCTGGCGGTAGTGTTAACTTATAGGCTACTTCTCCAATTCTTTCAAGAATTTCGTAAGGACCAATGTATCTAGTTTTAACTTTCTTTTCTTTCCAAAACGTACTACTCCCTTAGTTGGTGCTACTTTGAGAAATACTTTTGTCTCCAATTTGAAATACCAAATCCTTTCTTCGTTTATCGACGTATAACTTTTGTCGATCCTGAGCAATCTTATTTCTATTTTTGATGAGATCAATCTTTTCCACTATTTTCTCAACAATATCTGGTCCAATTATTCTTTTCCCTCCAACCTCGTCCCAGTATAAAGGTGATCTGCATTTACATCCATATAATGCTTCGTATGGTGCCATTTTGATCGTCGCTTGATAATTGTTGTTATATGCAAATTCTACTAACGGTAAATATTCTTCCCAGCTTTCTCCTAGATCCAACATTACAACTCTCAACATGTCCTCCAGAGTTTGTATCGTTCTTTCTGACTGTCCATCTGTTTGTGGATGGAATGCGGTACTAAAACTTAGTTTAGTTCTCATGGCATTCTGCAAGCTCTGCCAAAACTTAGAGGTGAATCTCGTGTCTCTGTCTGATACAATTGTAATTAGGACTCCATGCAATCTTACAATCTCTGTCAAATATATCTGAGCGAATTTATTCAACTTATACGTCATCTTGACTGGCGAGAAATGTGCTGACTTCATCATACGATCCCCTATGACCCAAATAGCTTCGTTTCCTCGTGCAGTTTTAGGCAATCCAGTAACAAAATCCATTGTTATATGCTCCCATTTCCACAAACCAGTCGCATCAAGGTAAAATTCCACACCAATTCATCAGCAAATATGTGTGGTTGGAGTGCATGGAATGTGGAACAATCAAAAAACTCACGAATCAGTATCGCGGAATGGATGTGTAATTATAAAAAAAATGTGTATGTTTACTATAAACATTCTGTACATATAGCTTTGTAATTATGTAACATGTGAATATTATATGCTTAGAAAGAGTGTGTGTAGTTAGTATTAATGAAATGTGGGTATAGTGTCTCGAATTTGTGTATTTATTATGAATTATATGTATCACATATAATGTATCACATATAGCTTCTGTACATATGTGTGTTTAGTTAGTATTAATGTAATGTGTGTATAGTGTCTCTAATCTGTGTATTTATTATGAAAAATGTGTATCACCTATAATATATCAAAAATAGCTTCTGTACATATGTGTGTTTAGTTAGTATTAATGAAATGTGCGTATAGTTTCCTGAATCTGTGTATTTAGTATGAAAAATGTGTATCACCTATAATATATAAAAAATAGCTTCTGTACATATGTGTGTTTAGTTAGTATTAATGAAATGTGCGTATAGTGTCTCGAATTTGTGTATTTAGTATGAAATATATGTATCACATATAGCTTCTGTACATATGTGTGTTTAGTTAGTATTAATAAAATGTGTGTATAGTGTCTCCAATTTGTGTATTTAGTATACAAAAAAAAGTTATTCCCTAAATACGTTTTTGCCTAATTACAATGCATGTAATATATTTTAGAGTATTAATTATGTACACAAGGGGCATTAAATATGTGTACTTATACGAAAAATATTGGTGAGTTCGATTTTGCACCGTACGTTCATGTTCTGTTAATATGAATTTACACGATACATTAAAAATCTGTGTAAATAGTATTCAAAATTTGTTGTTTTAATATGTAAATATTGTGTTTTTGCCAGATCAAGATCCAGATTACACAGTCACGTTATTCAGAGGCTCGAAATCTCGCCTGGATCAACTAAATATTGGATCCCAGAGGTTGAACAAGAAAAAATTCCTCATGCCAACATGCATTTCCGTACATTGGAGGCTGGAATACAATTTTCTTTGTCCGACCCGCACCAGCGCCTCCTGACCGCTATGTGTATTTGTCACACTGTTCAATTTTTTAGTGTAATATATACGATTGGCAATTTATGAGTTGTTTACATAATTCTGCACATAAACATACAATATCTGCAACCTATTTACACATTATCTGTGTTTTACCTATACATCGTCCTTCAATGACAACATCAGGATCAATAAACGTATGTTTTGGAATTATGTATTTTTAGATGTAGAATTATGTATTTTTAGTTAATAATGTTTGTTTAGTAATAGCACACTGTTTTTTGTTATTTTGTGCGAGCATGTATATTTGTTTTGGAATTATGTGTTTTTAGATGTAGAATTATGTATTTTTAGTTATGTAGTAATGTTTGTTTTAGTAATAGCACACTGTTTTTTGTTATTTTGTGCGAGCATGTATATTTGTTTTGGAATTATGTTTATTTAGCTATAGAATAATGTGTGTTTAGTTATATAATAATGTGTATATAGTTTTGGGTTATAATGGACAGTTAGTTGTATGTTTTTGTAAATAATTGATTCTATATTTTCTGTAGGTTTTGTTTTAGCAATATATCCCAGGTGTTTAAAAAAACATATTCTTATACGTAAATTATACAAATTTCTATAACTACATAACCAAAAAATATACAACATTGCATAACTACATAACCAAAAAACGTGGCCTGTTTAACTGTACATAATTTTGTGCGTAAGTACACACAATGTAGTAACTACGAATACAATATTAACGCTGTATAACAACATTCCGACCATATGTACGTGAAAAATGCAAATTTATATTGATTAAAAAGAAAATACCCCACGTCTGAACCATTCATATCCACAATTCAAGAAACCATCTAAGTCATATACAAATGGCTCCCAAAGACAAAAAACACCAAAGATAGTAAACTAACTATACAAAAAAGATGAGCACAAATCTGCAAACTACATTGTCTATTAAAAACAAAACTACAATATTATCTTCCCCGTCCAAAACTTTCTGGCTTCTTGCAAACATCTATCCTTTAGCTCATTGCTATGGTGGAGGATTATTGCAGTTGAGTACTTCGTGCGTAAGTTAGACAGTTGAGACGCATTATTTTTCTCCAAACCACAATCTCATCCCTTGGTGCCACCGCCCATGTAGCTCTCCATATGCCTCATGACATATATACCACAATCAACTTTGTTTGTGGTATCTCTCCAAGGCATGCATAGTCTAGACGGGGTGAATTTCCGGACAACACTAGCCATTTGCGGGCGACAGCTTTAGTCTCCAAGTAGTTCGAAAATATCCGAACCTGCAAATATACCATGGAAAACAACTTCAAACTTCATAGACTATATATTACAATTAACCATATCATACTAACTAACTATATATATAATTTCATACTTAAGTACACACAATTACATACCTATTTAAACACACCCATTTTGCACTCAAAAATTATCTTCCCATAGCTTTAACTTTGATCACTATAAAATCCAAAAACATGTGGGGTTGGAGTGGGATTGGTCGGGGTGTGTGTAGGGGTGATCTTGTCTTGTATCGAGATAATTTATTGTTTAGTCCTTGACTTTTCCAATTCAAAGTTCAAATTCACAAAAAGTACTTTAATGTGTATATCTTTGATGCAATGGTCTGAAAAATGTGCATAAATTGGGTTTCGATGTTTTTGTTTTCCATAAATGGATGCATAACTAAGGAGATTTCTTGTCATGGAATGGTGTTTGGAAATTTTGAGGGCAAGCATGTCCCCCTATTTTTGGTAAAATTCATTTTTCATCCTTGGATAAGATCAATGTTACAAAATAGTCCCCACATTATATACCTAAACGCACATTATTCTGAGATAAATATACATGCTCGCATAAAGTAACAAAAAACAGTGTGCTATTACTAAATAAACATTATTACAAAACTAAAAACACATAATTCTACAACTAAAACACATAATTCCATAACAGTATGCTATCCAAGACATATAGATGCTGAATAAACATAACAGCCGGGACAAATGTTTAAGCACATCTTGTACAAATTCTAATACCTAACAACACAATTTAGAACTGATAAAAACACAACATGCATAACTGATTGAACAAAAAAAAAACTTACAGCGACTTCACCAAGTATAGAAGACCCATGTTCTTATGCTTCTCTGTCTCCAATTACATCTCGTTCATCAATCCCCCAAAATTAAAACCCACATAATATATATACATCGCATTATCAAGCTTCAAACATTTAGCAAAGCTCTTATACCTAAAAGTTTATTCCCTAAAATTAAACAAATAAGAACAATAGAAATCGATAATAAAAACCCAAATTGGAACCCTAACATCAAGAAACACCAAAATCAAAAAGAATACAAAAATCACAGAAAACTTACAATGTTTTGTGCGAGACCGACCGTGATGAAGATAGGAAGAAGATTCGTGTCAGTTGTTTGAAATTATAACAGATGGAGCCCGACCGTGATGAAGAGATGAAGAAGAATCGGTACAGTGGTTTCAAAATTTTGAAGATGGAACGATGGAGCATGAGGCAGATGAAGAAAGAAGAAGAAACGTGTATTTTGAAAAGAGGGAGAGAAACATGTATTTTGAAAAGAGGGATTTACAATTATATCATTTGAATAAAAAGACAGATTACTTCCCCACCCTTGCTTGCCACCACCATGACTAAAATAGATGGGTAAAATCTGGACCATTGATTATTAAATCAAATGGTCTAGATGTGGTTTTATTTTTTTACCTAAAGGCTCTGGTCTCATTTGATCATATCCCTATATATATATATATATGAAACTTGAAGTAGAAAAACTATTTATATCTTATAATTTTTAGAAATGTGGTGTAAAATTGTGTATGAAATTACACATATTTATAGTAGTTAATTCCAACCCCTAACCCCTAAACCTAAATTAGCCCCTAATAACTAACCCCTAAGCCCCCTAAAAATAACCCCTAATCTAACCCCTAAAATAATTTCTAAATTAACCCTTATTATTTTTTTAAAAAAATTTGGGATATTACATATTATCCCTCTTAATAAAATTTCGTCCTCGAAATTTGTTAACTCAATAAATTTTCGGAAACAATTTTTTTTTTGCACGAGTAGTTCTTTGTCTAATATGGAAAGTACAGATGCAATAATACTTTTAATAAAAATGACGGCTTGAATTCATAAAATATAATTCTAAAATATGATAATATAATATGACATTTTGAATAGCATGACATAATAAATTGCATACCTTTAGAAATCCGACGAGATATGACGGAGGTGGATGTTATTAGACTATTTTCTTTTAAAATATTTGAAAGATATTTTTTTTAAACAAGTCTACAGAACCATAGACCTGCTCTTATACCACTTGTAACGACCCAATTTTATGAAATTAAAGTACTCTAAAAATATTATTAAGAAAACACAAATTTATAAATTAAAGTGATCCCAATAATTATAAAAAGGTTGATTTAGAATTTTTAATTCTTAAAAAAATAAAATATAATGATAATAATAATAATAATTCTTCCAAATTAAATATCCAAAAATTATTCAAGCATAAATCAGAAAAAAATTAAAAGACATAAATCCAAAATTTAGTTCGATCATAATTATTTAAAATATAAATATAACATAATTTATTCCACCATCCACAACATCATATCTTGAAATGGATTCCTCACCCCGAAAGTCATGATAATGATAGGGGTGAGCTTCATCTCGCTCAATAGGGATATATCTGTCAATATTTAATATAACATGAAAAGCATTCACATAATTACAACAATAAATTCATTCATTTCCTCTTTTTCCTCTGACTGGCCAGTTCCTGCATATAGCATTGCGGATTCACCCCGAAGATACATTTGATCCCGGACCCTTTTCATAGCCCCTAGCTTATATGAATTTATTTCCTCTTGACATATATTGCAATCAATGAATACAATCATGAAACATTAAATAAAGACAAATAATATGGAAATCTCTACCTTAATAATCGCATATATTCGATGAACAATAAAAGTCCTAGTCTTCGACCCCTTCGTTTTCAACATTAAATAAAATTATATAATTAATATGTGATTTTAATAAATCAAACTAATTAATGAAAGAATTTGTGAAAAATATTGAAAGAAGGCTTGTCAATTGTGAATATGTATATATATATATATATGAAACTTGAAGTAGAAAAACTATTTATACCTTATAATTTTTAGAAATATCCCATAATTATAAAAGGTTGATTTAGAATTTTTAATTCTTAAAAAAAATAAAATATAATGATAATAATAATAATAATAATAATAATAATTCTTCCAAGCATAAATCAGAAAAAAATTAAAAGACATAAATCCAAAAATTAGTCCGATCATAATTATTTAAAATATAAATATAACATGATTTATTCCACCATCCACAACATCATATCTTCAGCCGGATTCCTCAACCTGAAAGTCATGATAATGATAGGGGTGAGCTTCATCTCGCTCAGTAGGGATATATATGTCAATATATAATATAACATGAAAAGCATTCACATAATTACAACAATAAATTCATTCATTTCCTCTTTTTCCTCTGACTGGCCAGTTCCTGCATATAGCATTGCGAGTTCACCCTGAGGTTACGTTTGATCCCGAACCCTTTTCATAGCCCCTAGCTTATATGAATTTATTTCCTCTTGACATATATTGCAATCAATGAAGTACAATCATGAAACATTAAATAAAGACAAATAATATAGAAATCCCTACCTTAATAATCGCATATATTCGATGAACAATAAAAGTCCTATTCTTCGACCCCTTCGTTTTCAACATCAAATAAAATTATATAATTAATATGTGATTTTAATAAATAAAACTAATTAATGAAAGAATTTGCGAACAATATTGAAAGAAGGCTTGTCAATTGTGAATATATATATATATATATATATATATATATATATATGAAACTTGAAGTAGAAAAACTATTTATACCTTATAATTTTTAGAAATGTGGTGTAAAATTGTGTATGAAATTACACATATTTATAGTAGTTAATTTCAACCCTTAAACCTAAATTAGCCCCTAATAACTAACCCCTAAGCCCCCTAAAAATAACCCCTAGTCTAACCCCTAAAATAACTTCTAAATTAACCCTTATTATTTTTTTTAAAAAATATGGGATATTACAACAAGAGAGATTCTTATTTTATTTATATATTGAAATTCCATGCATATTTTGTTTTAATTAACCATATCACTAAAATAAAAATTATAAAATAAAAAGAATGAGATTAACATGAAAAAAATAAAGAGAATAAGAACTAAAATAAGTTTGTCGCAACAAAAATATTACTTTTTAAATTCTAACTATATGTGTTAATATGAATTTTACTTAATTTCTTATATCTTACATTATAAGTTTTAGTTTCTAATTGTTTTTTAATATGTTATGATTTAAATCTTTTAATTATTTTATTTCCTATAAAATAAAAGAACAAGTGCAAAAAAGATATTAAAAATTATGTATAAATATATATATATATATAAATTATAAGGAAAATTTAACAAACAAATCCATATGTATCAAATTGACAGTTATGATAAAACATGAATATCGTTTGAAAATTACACCCTTAAAAAGTTATAAGTTAAAATTATCTATGATATATATTTATAATAAAAACATGTACCAAAATAATTAAATTTTAATAAAATAATGTAAAAGAGTGAAACATAAGCTAAAATTGGATTAAGTCTAAAAGATCGTATATGATACACTTACTAAAAATAAATAAACTGATTTAACATATAAAAATTTAACATTTGTTGGGAAATTAATATATTACTTAAATTGTATGTTAATTCAAATACTAATATAACATTCATAACAAACTAAGTAAATTAAATAATTACAATAAATTAAAGTGAAAACTAAGAATAAAATATATTTAAAAAGAAATGATTATATTTGACATTAATGAGTTGAGACTGACCAAAATAATTTTGAGCGTTAATTTCATATATATAGATAGTTTAGGATTAAACCAAATGAAACTTATTATAAAAAGATGAAAGAATAAAAGTAAATAGTTAAAAAAAATGTGTGTGTCATAGTGGAAATTCTAATGAAAAATTAAATGACTTTCATAATATGTATAATTTGACATTTTGGGTAAAATATCAGTTCATTGTAAAAGTACACCTTTAGGACTTAAAAAGATTCAAAAACAAAAACAATTATTATAAAATTTATTGTATTAAACCATATAAAAATAAATTAAAGTGAAGTGACCAAGATTAGTGCTAAGTAATATGAATTCTCCTGGGCATAAGGAGGCATAAGAGAGTAGTTAAGAGGGTTTCTACAATTTGATATTAAAATTTTTGGCAACTATATTTCTTATTTGATCAAGAATTCAATAAAAGTTTCAAATAATGATCAAAGTACTATATACCTTTTTCGCAATAAAGGCACTAAAAATGAATTCATAATTATATTTTATAATAAATAATATGATTTTGTAAACGAGATTAAAAGAGATCAAATTAAATATACATTAGCTTCAAACAAATATAGATTAGTTTTAGCGTACTAAGAATAATTGCAATTTCCTTGACTATACGTCTTACAAAATTCACTTATTATGTAAATTTTAATATTAACCAAAATAGCCAAATTCAATTGCAAATACAAACTCTAATAGTTTATGTATCTTTCTAATAATTTATGAAATTTAAAAAAAAAACTAAATTAGTTTTTAGTTCATTATACAACTTTTAAAACCTTGAGTGTTTGCAATAATTTTCAAACATAAAAATTAATTAGTATTATATTTAATTATTGAAGTTGGCACATGAATTTTTTTAGCTTATGTTTCTTTCATAAAACTATCTTTGGATTTATTATTTATTAAGTGAAGTTATTATGTGTGCAATTGAATAGAGTTTCAAACCTCAACTTTCGACTTATCATTTTTCATAGTTTTATTTAATACCCTACTCTCGATGAAAATAATGGATTAACTTATATATTATGTTAATATTTATTATTTTTAAGACAGTGGGAACATGAAAACTGCAAACTTTAAATTTAAGTGTTATGATAAAAATTTGACTTTGTTACTAGAATTAAAATAATATATGGAACAAGATTTTTTTTACATATATATTATATTGCCATTTTATTTTTAAATTTCTTTAATCAAAGAATAGACAGAGAATAAAAGAAAAGCACCAGAAGTATAGGAATTTGATTAACCTTTATTTGTTTTTTGAATTGAATAACATAACAAATAAAATGATGATATTATGATGGATTATTGGTATAAAAGTTAATTAATTAATTTTTCTAATTAACGCGATAACTTGTGATTTATTAATTATTAATTTATGAATTATAAGCTAAATTGCTTGTCTTATTATGTGAAATTCATCCAATGCTAAAAGAATTCAAAGATTAGTTAAGAAGAAAATTCTTTTCTATCGATAAAAATGAAATAAAACATTGATGAATGTCATTGTAAGCTAATATAGAACTTATATTTTTGTTAAATAATTTTAAATTTTTTGCGGGATTGAGTTCTTGAAAATAATTATTTAACAATTCATATCGATCTATAATTAAAGTAAAGAGAAATATATTAAATACTTTGTAATATTTAAATTTAATTAATATAATTATTTATAAATCACTTTTTAATATTTAAATATTAGTTATATAAAATTATTAAATAATATAATTATTTAAGTAAAGTCATGTAGATCACGTGTGACGCACGTGTTTCTTACTAGTTCCTGAAAGTGTCTCATGAACAGTTGTTTTCACCTAAAAGGGCAATATTTTTTTCCTCGCATTAATTTGTTAAATCGACTTTAAATTTACTGTAAATGGATAAATTAGCCAAATTAATATCATACAATTATAGCAATTGTAAACTTCTAGCAAAATTTCATGACGGTAAAAGTTGAAACAACAAAAGAAAAAAAAAACCCACTTCCATCATTTGCTTTGATTTCATTTTTTATCTTGTTTTAAATAAATGGAAATATATAAAAAGAAAGGAAAATGTCATGATCACAAGCCGATCAGATAGCAAAGGAAAAAATAAATGCAAAATATCAGGATAAAACAACAAAAACAACTTAAAGACGCAATTTAAATGAAGGGCGTCTATTTCTAAGGGATTTCGAGTTACAATGTCATTTTGATCTCTTGAACAAAAAATTCAAAAGTTTTGAATTGAATTTCATGGTCTAATTTAATTACATCTATGCTGTCAAATAAAACTATTGACTTCACATTTTCCATCCATTTAGAACTAAACTTAGGTTTCATTAGTACAAAATTGACCATTTGCATCAATTGTAAACGACATCAAGCATCGGTTCCAACAACGATGCTTATGAATGCGATGCAAATAATCACATATATTAGCATTGGTTTTAACCGATGTCTAAAGTAAACAATAGGCATCGGTTGCCACTACACGAAAACTGCTGATAGACACCATCAAAAAGACACCGTTTTATGACTTTACTGGTGTCTTTTCCTTTTTAACACCGGTTTTGTCAGAAACCGGTGTCTAATTAGTGCTGTCGTTTGATAAACAACACCGGTTTCCTATAACCGGTGTCTATTGTAAAAACATTTCCCAAATAGACACCGGTTTTCGCATTGGATTTCAAAACCGGTGTCTATTTATATAATTTATTTTAAATTAGACACCAGATTTTTTGACACCGGTTATAGAACCGATGTCTTTATTTTTTAACACCAAATCTTTAGACACCGGTTCTATGACCGGTGTCGTTAGGCCCCTAATTAATTAGGTCACAGTGAAAGTCTTAATTGAGTTCATCGTTTCTCCTACCCAATCTCCCCTGCGCGACCCCGTCTCACCTCTCCCCATCGCCCGTCGGTTGGAGAGCGGAGAAAAGCAGAGCGCCGCAAAATCCAATATCTCAAAAGCAAAACCGCCTCTTCCAATGGCCAACCGGGTCTCCTCCAATGCGGTTCCAGCACCTCCGATGTAGCTACCCGTTCCATTTAGAGCCCTCGAAATATTGAGATCGTTAATTACGCACCGATATAGATTTATATATGCCAATTTTATTTACGATTTTTGGCACCCTATCTTTCTTTTTCCATTCGAACCCTAACAATGAACGGTATGTAATGTGTTGAGAGATATATTGTTGCTCGATTTAGATAGTATTTAGCTTGATAATGAATGAAACCAAGCTTGAAATTCTCATGCCTGGTTAGGCTGTGAACCGAGCTTGGCCAGTGTGCTATAAGTCTAAAGCTTTAAAATCTAGGGTTTATATCGTGGACCTGAGGCCTCCCGTTTTTACGTCGCCGTCGGCTACCTATGTTGGAGATTATGACGGCCATGGTGGACCTGAGGCCTCCCGTTTTGTTAACCGCCACCTCTTCCCTTATCTCCACAGTAATTTTTAAACTCTCTTTCGATTTTGTTTTTCCCCCTTGTGTGTGTGTGTGTTTCTGGGTTTGTTGTTTTATGCGGATTTGAGGTTTTTGTTGACTGAAGATTTCTACTATATTTGTTTCATGTGTGTGGATGTCTATTTTTGTTTATGGGGAATATATAGGATTTGTGTTTTTCTCTGTGGTTTTATGTTAGTTTTTTGCTACAAGTAAAGAATATTTCGGATTTGAAATTATCTGTTTTGAGATTTATGATATATATGCCTTTTGGTGTAAGTAATCCTTTAATTTGATTTTGTGAAATTAGTTATTTGTTTAAACTGCTTGTGTAGTTCTGTTTCATTCATGTTTGAAATTTGACCGGTTCTTGTTTCTTTGAATGTGTTGCGTGAACTGTGGTTGACTATTTTGAATATGGTCGAGAGCTAATTCATATTCAAGGTTTTGAACTCAGAGAAACTGTTGATGAAATTTGTATAGCTGTGGTGATTTGTTGAAGCAACATTTATAATTTTTCATGTTTTTCCCGGCCATCCTTTTTCATTTGTTATTGGTTATTTTGTGTAGAATTCTCCACAGAGCAAGGGGATTTATCAGCCGATGTAATAAAGAAGGCTTTTAATGCCACGGAAGAGGAGTTTACTCGTTTAGTGAAGAGATCATTGCCAGTCAAGCCACAGATTGCTTCGGTTGGATCGTGTTGCTTGGTGGGTGCAATTTCAGATGGTGAATTGTATGTGGCAAACTTGGGGGATTCAAGAGTCGTTCTTGGTAGGAGAGGTTTTGATGGAGAGAAGAATTTGGTGGCAGAAAGGTTGTCTACAGATCATAATGTTTCATACGAGAACGTGAGGAGGGAGGTTGAAGCGTCTCATCCTGATGACACGCCTGTTGTGGTTTATTGCAGAGGAGTTTGGAGAATCAAGGGAATAATTCAGGTAATTTGCTAATCTATGCATTTATTGAATGAAAAGCATTCCGAAATTCTCACTTAATTGAACTTGTCCTTAGGAATGTCTGAGAAACCTAGGTTGGTGACTTCTATACGGTTGAGTTTAGTGAGAATAATTTGTCTTTCTTCTTACATTTCTTCTCCACATCTCCTCTTTCACTCCCATTTCTCCATTTGAAATCTCAGCTATATACTCTCTTCTCCTACCTTGATTCAATTTTAGAGTTTACAGATCTATTCAGCTCCCTGTGTTTTCACTCCCATTTGTTTTTATCTTTTAATTACCGATTTGCAATCAATGAATGTGGTTAACATAATAGGTCGGAAAGTGAGGCATTAGATTTTTGCCGGTTGTGATTTCAGCTACTTATTTTCCTGATGATTGATTGTCTATCTTTTGCATATTGTTGTTGGTCATATCATAGAGGTGTGCTTTTAAACCGCCATTGTTGAGATGTTAGTGAGATAAGTCATCAATTTCAAACCCTAAGCCCAAGCCAACAACGGACAGGTAATTAGAAATTGTAATTTTTAGTTTTTTTTTTTTTTTTTTGTCTCATAAGATATGCACTTAGGAAGGTTGTTATACTTTTGTAGGAAGATTTTACAATTATTTATCAGAAGTATCTTTCTTTATATAATGAAATTTATCAAATTCAATTATGAAGCACCAGTTTGGTGTCATCCAATTGTGACAAATTCTTTAAGGAGATGCTAAGTGGAGGAAACTGAAAGGATCTAAGAAAACATTAACACAAATAATCTCAATATGAGCCAACAAGAATGTACAGAGTTTAGAATTCACCCAGAATTGGAACTATTATATTGTACATCCCTTGAGCTTGAGTGTTTCTCTGATATTTTTCTCATGTTCAATGCTACATTCGCTTTAAGCTGAGCTTATCTGTCAATTCTTGGCATATATTTTTTCTTTTTTATTTTTAGTAATATTTTTTCCTTGTCTCATATTTAAGACATTTTCTGTTAGCTCTGTCCTGGGTTGGAGAACTGATTTATGGTCACAAGTATTTCATGACATATCAAAGTTATTTATTACCATTTGTCCAATTCTTTTGTTAGCTTGAAGATGAGTTTAAAGAATTTGTTTTTGTTTCTTGAGTCTTGACTTATGATTTTACCTTTTTTCTTGGCTTGTCTCATACAATTTTTACTTAGAATGGGACCATAGACTCCATAAGCAAACTTGTTTCTGACTTGAATAGTGCAACATTGGAATCTGATGTCGGTGAGTACTTCTGTGCTACTAATACCTGGTATTGTTTCATTTGAATAAGATGAGGCTTGTATGTTTCACTTAGTTTTTATGAGTGTCTCTGGTTTCAGGTTATCCAATTGGTGGCTAAAATATCTATTGTTTTACCTTCAACAATTACAGATGTTGTAGCGCCTCCTTTTGTCCAAATTAGCAAGTATGATATTTTTCCTCCTATAATCAATTAAACAATTTTTTATGGTGCTTATTCTACCTGCACATGGATTTCATCTTTTCATTTGGATGTTGCTGATGATTCTAGCTCTTGTTGTGGTGTTATTTTGTTCAGGCACTTAAAAGAATGGATGCTCTCGTGGATAGTTAGAATATTTTTGAAAGCTTGAATGACAGGAGCAATGTTGATCTAGATTTTGTTGCCTTTAGTTGAATGTGTATAGCGTTTTTGTTGGTTGATGGAATTGGATTATGAATTTATAGTTGTTTTATTTAAAGGAAACTTCGCTATATACTAGTACTTTTTGTTGGATTTTGGCTATTGGTGATTTTAGTACTAACGGATTTCATGTTTAATTGCTAGTGAATTTATGATAGTTGCTAGAATTGGATTACATAATGAATTGTTTATTTATATTGATTTTTTTGCAGATTTGGACCGGTGTATTTAGATGAAACGACACTGGTTTTAAACCGATGTTTTGATACGGTGTCTATTCATCAAAAGACACCGGTTTGAAACCGGTGTCAAATACATAAACTTTTAACATTAGGGCCTTTGAAAGCGGATATTTTATATCTACGACACCGGTTTAAAACCGGTGTCTTTCAAGGAAACGACACTGGTTTTAAACCGGTGTCAAAAAGTTCAGACTTTTAACACCAGTGGTTTTAACACCGGTTGTTTTACTAATAGACACCGGTTTAAAACGGGTGTCTTTTGAGGAAAAGACACCGGCAAAAAGTTTAGACTTTTAACACCAGTGGCTTTAACACCGGTTGCTTTACTAATAGACACCGGTTTAAAACCGGTGTCTATCAGGATTTTTGTAGTAGTGTGCTAAGCAAAAACTGATGCATAATGTTCACCAAAGGCGTTGGTTTTCCGCAAACAACCAACACAGAAAGTTAGTTTAGGCGTCAATTCATAACAACCGATGCTTATTGTTATTTTTTTTAAATACAATTTTGTTTCGATTTCCTAGCAATTTAAAGTGACATATATTGTGCGCCTGAAATTATAAAATTTCCAAATAGGTAGCTAATAGAATTTGCAAATGGTCCTCTTACAACTTTGAAGGCCAACCAGTTTTTTTTCTACTAACAACTGATGATTTGCTTACGGGCAGTAAGTATACAACCATGCAAAAAGAAAAAGAATGATCAAATCAAAGAACCACCCAAACCAACTCTTCAGAAGAACCACATTTTGCAGTATTGTTGGTCATCAGCTTCATAGTTCTAACCCCAAGATCTCTCAGCAGTATATGCATAAAGATTACACATCCATAAGTAAATTGTAACTTCTTATGTCACATTTTCCAAAGGGATGAGGGATAACCCTAAATTCTTAAAGCCAAGCAGAATAGTTATGCCACAGTATTCATGCATATTATCAACACAATACACTAATTAAACACACTAAATAAAAATAGTGCTATCTGTCAATCAAACCACTTCAAAGTATGAGGAAAGCCTAATAATAACACTGCATAACTAAATCTTAGTTTAAGGACTAAATGCATGATCTGATAGATTAGAAGGGTGCTGTATGATTGCATGAGCAAATAAATTAAGACTTCCTCTTAAGATGCAGACAATTCAAGCCAAGAAATTTTTTTCGCTAAACTCATCCCGAAAAACATTCTTTTTCCAGTTACACACTTAGAGGAAACATTCTTTTTTCCAGTTACACACTTAGAGGTGTGGCTAAACTTATTCAAAAGATCTTATAAGCTCCTACAATTTATAATATGTTTTTAGAGCCTATAAGATGTTAGAACTTATTTTAAAAATAAGTAGTTGAAGTGCTTGGATAAAATAAGATCAAAGAGTTTATAATATGTTAGTAATGACAACTTTGTAATTAAAATGATCAAAGTGAAACGAGGTAACGAGATCCCCTACCTTTTTAAAAAGAACTTATAAGCTCCTAAAATCTTGTTTTGGGAGCTTATAAAATCTTTTAAATTTACTAAACATTTTAGAGAGCTTATAAGTTTTCAAACATCTTATAAGATATTTGAAGTATAAGCTCCCCAAACACCCTCTTAATATTTTGTTATTGCGTGCACAACACCCAATAGTGCAAAATTCCCATTCAGAACAAAGGAAAATCTGGAAAAACAAATAATAATTCTTTTCTCCAATGCAAACTCAAGTATAATTAATTTCATCATAATTATCATCAAGACAAAAACAACTCAACTTTCAACGGCCCTTAGTGTATGTAACGCCTCGCCAAAATATAAGAGTAACTTAATTTAATAAGAAATCGTATTTAAAAGTTCATGAGTAAGACACATGTCAAAAGTAAGCGGAACCATTTTATTAATAAACCTAAATAATCCATCACACTTCATGCGCCACTCGATTTTATAAAATATAGTCTAAACATAAAAATTTGATGCGCCACTTGTAACGACCAAAAATTACTAAAATCCAAGTAATACGATAAAAGAAAGCATTTTATGAAATATAGCCTAAACTTAAAATTTGCATTCGAGTAAACAAAATACTTGATTTCAAAATATAACTATTGTTTTCTAAAAATAAAATACTAAACATTAACAGTAACTCAAAGTCATTAATAAAATAAGATTTTTCTAAAAATTCAAATTAAATAAAAATCATTGACTTAGCATCCACCGCCTCCAATCCTCGCCGAGCTCCTCAATCTGAAAGGTGTTAATAAATATGGAGTGAGCTTTCAACTCGCTCCGTGGAGACACGTTTGTCAAAATTAAATACAACAATAGGCATAATCGTAAACATTCAACAAGTAATTTTATTTTTACTCTGACTGGTCAGTTACTCTATAGAACTGCGGGTACACCCCGTGGATACATCTGATCCCAAACCTTCTTACAGCCCCTGACTACACCCCGAGGATACTTTTGATCCCTGACCTTCTTACAGCCCCAGACTAATTCTAGCACTGCGGGTTCATCCCAAGGATACTTTTGATCCCGGACCTTCTTACGGCCCCTCGCTAACATGATTTCTTTTCACATTGCACATAAACAAATACACATATACGAAGCATTTAATAGTGACAAACAATAAGTGGATAGAATATCCCCACCTTAAAATAATTGCAGATATCTGGTGCAGCGAAGAATGTAAAAATATGCAGAAAATCATACACCTCGTTATTCGTGTTTTCTACGATAAATTATAAAATAATATAGTAAAAAAGATAAGTATAAAAGAAAATTTGAAAACTGAAATCGAATAAGAAATATCGGGTTTGGCTTGAAAATTTGTGAAATAGGATTGCTTGGCGATATGATTGGACCCGGTCAAAGTCACAATATAATCCTCAAGTTGAAGTTCAAACTCAATTGAATAAAACCTTAGCCCCAAAATTAAAACCAAATTCCTAATTAAAATCTTTAATTTAGCTCCTCCCAAGCCCCTCATCTCGCCTCTCTCTTTTTCTTTTTCTTTTCTTCTTTCTTCTCCATCAACCCATCTGTATTTCGTCTCTCTCATTCTCCCTCAAAATCTTTTTTTTTAATAGGGGGTTTAATGAATTGTTCATTGTTGTAAGTGAATGAATTTCGTAAAACAAAAGTAAGGATTTTTGGGAAATTAACCCGATTTGGACCAGTAAAAAACTAAAAATAGATATAAAAATCCGTAGGAGAAGACTTCGTATTTATAGGGCTAATTTTTGTGTTTGAGATAAGTAGGACTGAATAATAATAAGATAAAATCTGCTTTTTTTTTTTCTAAATCTAATAGGAGTGAAATTCTATCCTAATAGGGTTTAATAAAAATTTGGACTGTAAAAGAATAGTGACTGAATTATAAATATTAATATCTGATAAATAAAACAATTAAGATAATTATAATGTATATAATAATAATAGTAATAATTGAAAAATACGGGATATTACCATCAACAAACATTTTCACTTCAGCAAAGTGGAAAGTTGTTTTTTTCTAAATCCAAGTTGCTTTAGAAGTAAAATATAAAGTATGATAACGACAAGGTTCGGAAAGAAACCTCCAAGAAGTGGTTAAATTACGAGCTTTTCAATCCAACTGCAGATTTTCCAAGGCAGTTGAAGCACGGACTACATTTTCTGGAAGTTCATCATTGTCATATCTCCAATTGTATTCATCTTTCCTATAGCCAGACGTAGATGACCCAGCTCGACGATCTGAAAGTCGGTCAATCAGAAAATAGAACACTTTAAATGATGTTGCAGGACCAACTTTCTAGTACTTTTACTACTTACCAGAAGATTGTGAAGCAGGAAGAGGCCTGCAATGAGCATCACATGAACCAAAAGTTATGAACTGAAACTTCAAACCATGTTATAAAAGAGAAAAAATAAAAGAAAATGATTATTGACAATAAACCTTCCTAAAGGAGGTAAGCCCCCAGCAACTGACGACAATGAAGGTCTCCTCATGGTTCGAGCTTCCAAATTTGATAGAGATTCGGCATCTGGAGTGGTCAATCTCCTGTTGCTACCCCTTCCTTGAGATAAATTCTGCAACAGTACAAATCAAAATTATGACGAAACACTAATGCTTCCAAAGAAGAAGAAAAATGATAAAATAATATGCTAAAATTTGACATCTAGACTCTAGTAGAGCCACATTACTACATGCCATCAGTGTCACACAAGATATTTGTACGTTGGGGATATGAGAAATATCGTAAACTACAAAATTCTTATTGTATAGTTTCTTTACAAACACCAAGTATTGTTGAGAAACCAAAAACATTATCAGGGAGTTAAAAAAAACTTCCATGCTGCAATAACCGCAAGCAAACACCCCATTTAACATTTTTAGCATGCAAAAGCAGAGAGATTAATAGCATTCTTACAAGTTTTCCACATACTAATGATAAGATTGATTACAAAGTTTAATTCACAAAGCAGACTTCATCTGACCTCATACTTCAAAAAACCCTCAAGAACATCAAAAAGCAAAGGCCCACTGTCTCAATTCGGATTAAGGTCGTATCCATTCTTGCTGCTAAAGTCCTTTAACTCTGATTTCCAGGACTCGTCGGCTGAAATTGATAAGTCAACAAAATGGACAGCATAAATAAGATAGAACAAGTGACAACATGCAGATCAATTACCAGATTACACTCTGGTAAGTAAACTTTCAAAGTGCGGTATAATTGAGCCCAATCCAGATATTCACATATCAATGCGGTTAGAAGCCTTCCTGCGATCACATGGATAAAGTAAACAATTAGCTCAAGAAATCTCATTGAACATAAAACATTCTAAGAAGATCTAAATCACCTATTTAAGTATTACTAATACCGACAAAACTTTTAACCAGTTGAAAAATAAACTTTCCATAGTATTTAGAACACACTTTAGAATCCTGGATAGTAATATAATATCAGTAAGCGAAGGACTGGTCTTCTAGGTTTCAAATTTACAGGACATGTTTTCTCTGGGGCTAACGCATATAGAGTATGAGGTGAGATGGAAGAACTATAACCGTGCCCTTACACATAATTAGTTTCATAATATTCACACACTCTCAAAATTTATTATTCTTTGTTCAAATATTTTATCTTAACTATTCTCTGGTAGGAAAATAAATCTAAAATTAAAAGATATCTCTTGATTCATTCATCATAGCAATGAAATTTTCCTCCTCAAACTCAATATCATTCAAATCAAGCCTGGATACTCCTTCCAATATCTCCTCAGTTTTGAGCAGACCAGCTCCAACTGCAGCTACCCAACAACCCCATTTCATATCCCTTTGTTTCAACCATTTTCAATTGTGGGAGCAAAAGTAGAATAGTTTATAGGTCAGGCCAAATAGAGTCCTCTGTAATTTGGGTTAATCATTTTGGTTTAGACATTTTCACAAACGAGTGCGAGGCAGGACCATTAATCAAATCAAAAACCATCTCAGATAGCACAGAAAAATTTAACCTGAGATAAAATTGAGAGTCTACAGTGTAGAAGATGATGATATACAAAATTTATGAAGAGAAAATCATACCTTGCCGCGTCGATCTTGAAGCTCAAACAAAGCCCTGGAATCATTAACGGAACATTTATTCCCCACTCTCCTTCTGAACTCTGCAAAGTCTATAATATCATTTACTCAGACTTTAACATCATACTTCGCTGCAAAGCAAAATAAAATGAGATCACAGCTAATAATAGTGCTCCCTTCACAATAAGAATCGGTAGAGAGAAGAAAACTCCCCACCTTTAAGCCTCTTCCACCGCCTTCTTCTTAATCACCGGGTGCACTTCCATGTCCGTGGATGCTGATGCAGATCCGCCAGTTTCAAATCCCCGAAGTCGACTCCGGCGGAGGACACGGCGGCGGTCAATCTGATATAGTGGAGCTCGATTTTGCCGCGGCCGTTGGTGACATTTACGTGTATTGGGTCCATATTTGAGATAATAGGGAGTCCTATTTAGAAGAGGTTTATCTAGAAATCTCTCATATGATTTAACTGAGATATGGGATTGAGATATATATTGATATCTCTCCCTACAATATTAGTCCAAAATTTGAGAATATCGTCGTCCCCTACATGAATAATCTCTCTCCTAAAAATTTCTCGGTTTTCTTCTTGGAGCATCATCAAAGTTCTTTAAGGTGTGCACATCCAAGTAAATAATTCTAGTAATTATTTACACCAACGAGAAAGACGGTTCGTAATCTTGTTCGTGGTTCAACCATTCTACGGGGTTCGTTCGTTGTTCAGGGTTCAACCAAAGAGAAGGCTTGAGGATGGCTTAATAATGGATCAAAAAGAGGCTTGTACACGGGCTAAATCCTAGCTATGTGGATTGACGGTTCCGCTGCAAATAGGTATACTCGATCCACCTTTATGTGCAAATATGTGATTCTAGTTTCGACCCATATTTGCTTACAGTGGTATCAGAACCTATCGTTCTCGCCTATTTGATGTACTTGAGTATCTGATTGATTTGTTTTGAAAATTTCGAATTTGTATATAAAATTCAAACCTGTTTTTTCCTTTTTTACATATACGGTGTCAAATTATAGATTTCGGAAAGACGATTAATTTGATATATTATGAAAAAAAAAAAAACGGATTTGAAACAAAATAGATATGTGAAATAAACGTTTTTAGAGTAAAACAAAATTCCGCATTCGATTTCGTGCCCAAAGTTGCTGAATTTAGTTTGTTGATTTTTAGTTTGAGTTTCTGTACATTTTATGGAATATTGTGCCAAGTTAACTTTGTTCCTGAGAATTTCCGTTCGGCACGGGGCTGGGAACACTTACAAGTTACAACGCGCGGTGGAGCGCGGACAAGGCAAACTTGCGCCACATGGGCGCTGAGTGTGCTGACAAGTGGCGCCTGATGAGGCGCAATGCTGCCACGTGGCAGGTGAGGTGGCAGTACAGATTATCAGTGCGCTGATGATGTGGCGCCTACAGGAATGCCACACGGGCGCTCAGTAGTTGCCCAAGTGGTGTATCCTTTTTATTTAAAAGAAAAATCATAAAAGGATTGATTATTGGTATTACAAAGATTTGAACCCTAGACCTTTTGATATAACTCTATGCATGCTCACCACTAAGCCAAGAAAATTTCTTATTATTATCCCAGCATGTTTTCTATTTGTATAGAAGCTTAACAACATATTTTTTCTTGCATGATGATAGATATGAAAATTATTTGTTGCGCGTTGGGACGTTGCAAAATTATTTTTTGTGCATTATTATTTTTTGTTATAGTATTAATGCATGTAAAAATATTTTGCGCAATTTAGTGCTTGCAAAAATTATTTTTGCGCATGAAGAATGCTTGCAAATTATTATTGTGCAATGTGATGTAGCAAGCAATGAGTTTTTTTTTCCTTTCGCATTAGGTGCATGAAAGAAAATTATTTTTGTGCATTAAGATACTTGCAACAAATTAATATTTTTTTTGTGCATTGTGATGCATGCGAAAATTATTTTTGTGCATTGGTGCATGGAAAATATTTTTTTAGCATAAGGTGCGTAAAAGAAATTATATTTTTGTGCATTAAGGTGCAAGCAAAAATTTTCTATGTGATTTTTAATTTATGAGTTGCATGCTTTATTAATTGCCTATGTGCATGCAATTTTTGTGCTGCAATTAATTTTGTTAATGTGATATGAATTATCATGTGTTGGGAATGTGTGGACATTGACATACGGGTGCTCATGTATTTTTGTGATTACTATTTATAATTATATTATTTGTGAGAGTTAATTTTTGACAATGGTGGTATTTCGATATTTTTTGGAGGGTTATGTAACATCAATGTCTCCCATGGGGGCTATATTTGTTTTTCTTAATTACTTATATCGCATGGATGCATGCATGATGTATTTATGGACTTTGATAATTTTATTCATTGATCAGTAATTTTTATTGTGATCTTCAATTCGGTGGGAGATGATTACTAGCCTTGGTGGCAAATTTTCGATCTCATTGAATTGAAGAAAATAATAAATATTACTTGGATCTAGAATAAATTTTTTAGATCAGTACCTAATTGTTTGCGAAAATTATTGAAATGTGTTTTTAGACCAAACTCACCAACTTTAGTTTAGCCAATTTAATATGAAAATAGACAAAGCATCCAGTATTGTCGCGACTTAAACGCGAACAATATTTTTTATGGATTAAAGAAAGTATTTGCGCTTTATTTGTTTAAGCCGCAAATGTAAGAACTTAATTGCCCGAAATAATCGCAGTTGAGATGCCGATGATATACTTATGGATCAAGAATTAATTTTGCGTTTTAATTTGTTTAAGCTGCAAATTTGATAAAAGAATTTAAACTCTATTTTTGGAATATGAGCTTACTTCCAAGTAAAAACTCTAGTTATCCAAATTCGCTACTTAAGTTGAATTAAAGATATTAGTAACTTGTGTTATTATTAATGAAAATCACCTATATAGAGGCTGATTATAAAAAGTTAAGAAATACACAACTGAGTGCATTTGTCGCTTGTGATGACCGACATAAACCAACTCGGGTGAATGTTGGAACAAGCATAATGTAGCTTGACGAGAGCAAAAGTTAAAACTAGAACTATAAATTGATCCATAAAATGACAATAAGTCGTGTCACCTTATTGAATGAGGCAATTAAGTATAAACAAATATTAAATGCACTTATGAGATTGATAACTTTGCTCGTAGTTGTATTGAGATGAAGTTTGACTATTTATTTGCTCTCTTGTTTTTTCGCTAATATTTCCAAATCTCTCCATGGGTGGATTGTAGATATTGGTTAACTTAGCATGTGGTTTTGAGATTGAGCAAATGTGTATGAGTGTTATTGGGTTGTGCATCTATGGAGCGCACAAGAGGAGGCTAAAAAGAGTCACCTCAAGCTCAACAGTTGTTGTGAGCAACTTGATGTGTCGATATAGTCTTACTCGGATAAATACACTTGTAAGATATTTGTTGAGTGAGAAGACTTGTCTATCTTTTCTTTGTGATGTTTGGCTTTAGATAGTATTTCTTTTAGATCTTCCAATGATATCGTGGTAAATTTTATTAGCTAGAGGAGGCTTTATTGTCTAACTCGCTAAGGTCAATCTCCCTCTGCATAATTGTTTTTCAAGCGGGATAAGCCTGCTAGAAGAATGAAAGTTGACTATTTTTTCCTTTGGAGCTAAGTCCACTAAATTGAGTGCAGACTTATGAGTGTGAGGCAAAAAATTAACGCATTATATTTTCTTTCATTGCTATTTACGTTATAAGTTAGAACATTCTCACTCTCATCAGTTAGAAGCGCCAAATTGCTTTAAGCGATTCTTAACAGATGGGCATGTGTTAATTGTTAGTCCAAGTGACTACGATAATCTAAAGGGGGTGAATAGATTATTCCGGTTTTTCAGATTTTGCCCTTTTTTTCGAGTGAACAAGCAAATGACAAGAAAGTAAATGCGGAAATTAAACAACACTCGATGATTTATAGTACTTCAACCCACCTAGGGCCTAATCTACTACCACCCCAGTATATCCAGGATGGATTTCAAAAAGAAAAAAAGATTTTATTAATTTCCAAAATTAATACAACATTACCTTGAGGATTACCACAATCCTCTTACAACACCTACAAGGAGATTACCACAATCTTCCTTCAACACCTATGAAGAGTACCACACTCTTCAACACCTAAGATCACCCAAGTGTACTCTTACCACAAGAGCAACAACAAGGATATCTTGTTTTGGATGATGGACAAAATTCAAGATTACAACTCTATAATAACAATACAAAGATTGAGTGCAAGTGTAATCAAGAATCAAAAGCCTAGACCTCAAGAGTGTGCAAGTGAAAGTACTTAATTGCTTGTATGCTCTTTGCTTGTATGTTGTGTTGTGTCTTGTTGCTTGAATGAAGCCTCTATTTATAGGAGAGGTCTTGGCTTGATTCCGGAAATAGGCTCCTCCTTGGGGAGTGATTTTCAAAACAAATCATTTAAAATAAAGATTATAGCTGTTAGAAATCAATCCCACAAATTAGGGAAAAGTCATTCAAAAATGCAACGGATAGTTTGTTGATAAAAAAAGGGTACCGATCCAAGAGATAAGTTTGAAATGGGTTTTCTGCGAAATTTACAAAATGTCCGATCACAAAAGTATGAAACAGAATGTTCATTTGAAAATAAACTCCCATTTCCCTTCTCGTCCGCTTTTTGTTTCAAAACTCAACTCAGTTTGCCCTATAGGGCGACCGGTCGAGCCTGAAACATAAGTGTTGTCCAATTTTTTTATCGAAAATAAACTTCAATAAATACTCCAAAAATAGTAAAAACATTTTAAATCGATCGGAAGTATTTGGACAACATTTAGGGACATTGTTTTGGTATAAAAACTCATTTGAACAAAATCATCAAAATCATGATAAAAATATTTTATCTAACAAACTCCCCGTTTTTGATGATTACAAACCAAAATAATTTTCAAGAGGACGATTTTAAAAACAAAGCAATTTTCCGGTCAAGGAGTAAACTATCCGTTTTAAAAACATTTTACAAAAGCTCCCCCTATCAACAAACACATCAATAAGAAATATTACATAAGCTAGAAGCACAAGCTTTTACAAGATAAACATAAACATCATGAGCTTAGAAGCTCCCCCTGTCAAATATGCTCATTATTCATGTAAATAAGTCCATAATACAAGCCATGTACTAAGTATACTTCACAGCTTTTGGCTTTAAGAAGCCATAGCTTATAGCTTCTTTTGCAAGCTTTTATTAGCTCTTTGAGCTAACGAGCCAATTTCCTGTTTCTCCCCCTTTGGAATCATCAAAAAGAATGTTAGGATGATAAAACCATCATACAAGTATATCAAAGTGCGCCAAAGAGACGATTTATCAACCATTGAAGAATAGGCGTAGAATCTGAATAGAAATGGGAGAAATTAATCATTTGATATCCATAAGCTCGTTTGGTTGTCAAGACATGATCTCAATAAGTATATAAAACATTTGAAAGCATAAAAGTCATGTACAAGTTAAAATTTTCTTTGCGACAATTCATCGAACACTTAGCGGGCGTGAAAAATAGAAGAAGTTATATAAGGCCCTTGTAAATGAATTAAGCCAAAAATTTTCAACATCAAATCAGTCCAAACAACAATCAATACATCATCATTAATAATCTCATCACAATCATATGAAACTTGCAACAAGAATATTACAAATAAGCCAAAAACTCAAGGGTTCAACCCAATTGAGCAAAGGAAGTAGAATTCTTACCATTCAATCGGTAAAGATGAGCAATGATGATGATAATCGAGCCTAATTAAGTCCAAGATATGAAATGAATGCAAGAAAATAAATTTGAAGTGAAATTTGTGTGCAATTTGCGAAGAGGACGAAAAATGGATAAAATGAGCCAAAATGGCTTAGTCTGGAAACATAACTGTTTTTAACCACAAAACAGCAGTGGGCGACCGGTCGACGGTGTGGGCGACCGGTCGAGGTGATGTCCGACCGGTTGCCCTCACCCCAGTCAGCCCACTGTCTCATTCTGTTTTTCAAAATCCGAATTTTCAACCAAAAATCCGATTTTTCGCCCCTAAGTTTTAAAAACTTGCAAAATGCAAACGTAAACCTCATTCAATATGCATTATGCCCAACCGAGCTCGTATTGAAGCAAAAGTCTCGGAAGATAGCGGTTTTGTAAAAATGTCCGCCAATTGATCTTGAGATGGTACAAACGATATCTCAATTTTTCGTTTAGAAACACAATCCCTTAGAAAATGATGTCGAATCTCAATATATTTAGTATGGTTATGATGAACCGGGTTTTGAGCAATATTTATAGCGGATATATTATCACAAAAGATAGGAACATTTTCATAAGAACATTTGTAATCCGCTAAGGTTTGTTTCATCCAAAGAAGTTGTGTAGAACAAAAAGCTGCGGAAATATATTCTGCTTCGGCCGTTGAAAGTGAAACACAATTTTGTTTCTTTGAAAACCAAGAAACTAGGCAATCGCCTAAAAATTGACATGATCCGGAAGTACTTTTCCGAAATATTTCCCGCATAATCCGAATCACTATAACCTTTAAGAAAAAAATTTTCATTCTTTGGATAAAATAGACCATATTGAATAGTGCCTTTCAAATATCGAAAAATCCTTTTAACGACACTCATATGAGATTCTTTGGGATTGCTTTGAAAACGAGTACATAGGCATAGGGCATGAAGAATGTCCGGTCTACTTGCGGTTAAATAAAGTAAACTACCAATCATACATCGATACTTTGATTCATCCACGGACTTGCCTTTCTCATCTTTGTCAATTTTAATATTTGTCGCCATAGGGGTAGAGACGGTCCTTCCTTCTTCAATGCCAAATTTTTTCAAAAGTTCTTTTGTATTTTTTGATTGCGAAATGTAAATACCTTCTTGGCATTGCTTAATTTGAAGTCCAAGGAAGAAGTTGAGCTCCCCCATCATGCTCATCCCAAATTCACCTTGCATCAACTTAGAAAATTTCTTGCACAAGGATTCATTAGTAGCACCAAAAATAATATCATCAACATAAATTTGCACAAGTAAACAATCTTTCCCTTTTCAAAAACAAATAGAGTAGTATCAACTTTACCTCTTGTAAAATCATTTTGTAAAAGAAATGAGCTAAGTCTATCATACCATGCACGGGGTGCTTGTTTTAAACCATTCAAGGCCTTTTTAAGTTTATAAACATCATTAGGCCTAGAAAAATTTTCAAACCCCAGAGGTTGTTTTACATAGACTTCTTCTTGAATAAAACCATTTAAGAAAGCGGATTTAACATCCATTTGGTAAAGCTTGAAATTTTTAAAACAAGAATAGGCAAGTAAAATGCGAATAGCTTCTAAACGTGCAACGGGTGGAAAGGTTTCATCATAATCAATACCTTCTTCTTGACAATACCCTTGAGCTACTAACCTTGCCTTGTTTCGAACAATGTTGCCTTGATCATCAAGTTTGTTCCGGAATACCCATTTGGTACTAATAATAGTTTGAGATGGAGGACAAGGTACCAATTCCCATACATCATTTCTTTCGAATTGATTCAACTCCTCTTGCATTTCCAAGAACCAATTCTCATCCTCAATAGCCTCCTTGGCATTTTTAGGCTCTTTTTGAGATATAAGAGCTTTTTCGGCAAATTTTCTTCGGGTCATCACTTTATCAAGGGGATCACCAATAATAAGATCTTTTGGGTGATCTCCTTTAAATTTCAATGCCATGGGAAGATCCGAAGTGTCACCTCTATCTTCTTGAGGAACATTTGAAGTGGATGGTTGATCACTTGATGTAGAAGGTTGATCATTTTGAGCATCATTTTGAACAATGGGTTCAATAACATCTTCTTCATCACTATCATCATTGGGTATTCTTTCAACACCCGAGGCTTCATTGAATTTTACATGAGTAGATTCTTCAACAACCTCACTAGTCTTATTGTAAACCCGATATGCTTTACTCTTCGTTGAATACCCCATAAATATTCCTTCATCGGCCTTAGGATCAAGTTTGTCCAATTGATCCTTAGTATTCAAAATAAAACACTTACATCCAAATATTTTGAAGTAGCTAATATTTGGAGTTCTTCCTTTCCAAAGCTCATATGGAGTTTTATTCATTTTAGGACGAATATAAACTCGATTAATGACATAATAAGCGGTACTTATGGCTTCGGCCCAAAAATATTTTGGAAGAGAAAATTCATTGTGCATGGACCGACTCATTTCAGAAACAAGATTTTCAATTCGGAATTCTCTCTCTAGGGTTTTGCTCTCTTCTCTCTCTTGATCTCTTATCGGACGTCTTTTCCATATTCACCGGCGTTGATGCCGGCCATGGCCTCGCCAGAGTCGCTGGCTTTCTCCGGCCTTACTTCGAACTTTGCTCCACATCATGTCCGTCCACGCGAATCATCCGTTGCGTGTCCTCCCTCTCCGCACGCAAGGCAACCTGAACATGGAAAACATTTGACATCGGGGAAGTTTTCCTTCTATGGGGTTCCTTGACCTTCTTGTCCGCCACACGGCACAAGAAACAACAAAGACTTCCCACGCCGTCCTCATCGGGTCGGCGCGTGGTCCAGCCGCCAAAGATCGCCACTCTTCCTCGTACACCCAAAGAAGCCGCCAGCGCGTCCCTCGTATTTCTGCAACAACCATGCGACGTGCCCCTGCAGCCGCTCCAAGCGTGCAACATCGTCACACGCCCTCGCTTCTCACGACGGACATCAGCCATGTGCAACAGCCTTGGCACATCCTCGTACCATCCGGACAACCTCGTACCTGCAGACGGGCTTGTCTCCTAGCGACGTGCACCTTAAATTGCCCCACACACCCGATGCCGCGTCCCATGGATGCTCCCTTTACCCCCATGGCTGCGCTTTGTCCATGGGGGGGGGATGGCCTTTCTTGTCTCCATGAGGGGCCAGCCAGCCACTCTATCCTCTAGAGTGGTCCCCCCCGGGGAGTGATGCCCCCCGGGCCACAATCTCCCATCCTCGTAGCACTACTCCCGCATGTCCACCAATGAAAGCTTCTCACCTTCTTGGATGCTCGCCACCATGGGCCACCCCAAATCGTCAACCCAAAGATCCTTCGGCTAGTAACATGGGTCATCAAGTTTATTCGTTTGCGCAGTGGTTTTCGAAACCCCATCCGATGAATTCAACTTTCCCACAAAGTTACAGGTATCAAACAAATGGATTCCACGACTCGTGGCTCCGTAATTCCAATTTGTTTTCTCGCAGCGGTATCCGGTAAAAATCCGATCCCCAAACCATTCGCAAAGGTGATTACTACTCCGTAACTATTGATTATAACATTTACCAAAGAACGCCTAGTCAATTTTCCTACTCATTAATTGGACGGGTTATTTTAGGAAAAGGTACCAAGCCATGGGCTACCATGCTCTTACATAAACGCCTATCCAATTATGGGGAATCAAGAATGAATGGAAACTAATTCCCCGGCAAGGGATTCTTTTGTGTCAAATTGTTTAATGCGCAGGATCGTTCTCGGCTCGCAACGCACCGATTGGACGCTTAACCCTGGTACTATCCATCTATCTCTCAGGTGCCGACTTCAACCCTTACAAGGCTCGATCTTGATGAGCGTGTTTGGGTGCGGATTTTTGAACTCGATGCCGAATACGGGACCCCAACACCATCATGGGGATTGCCGATGCTCTTGGGAACCCATTACTGATTGATCGGCGTTCTTTGGATGGTTCCTTGGGCCATTTTGTTCGGTTCGGGTGGATGTTGACCTCTCCAAACCTTTGGAGGAACATATTATGATCGAACGCACCGGCAAATGCTCTTTTGTTTCCGTCTCTTATGAAAAACTACCGGCATTTTGCGCGACGTGCAGTGTTACGGGGCACTCTACAGCTTCTTGTCGCTTTAACACAGTGGGTAATACGGATAAGGATGGATGCACGTCACCGGCCCAGGGACGGCCACAGGAGCCTACTAATCGCAATAATTCTGTTCCGCGAGGGCGTTCCAGGGTTCGTAGAGTTTATCGTCCTGTTCAGCAGGACAAGGGCAAGGCCGTTGATGACTCAATGGGAAATACGGGTTCGACTACGCATGCAGGTTCTTCCCCTCGCGCCATAGTCGCTTGCCCTCCATGGTAACACCTTCGAGGCGCTTGGTTCAGTTGAATCCTAGGATCAGCAACCTGCAGATGACTACACCGAGTATCCAAACAGGGGGACCATCGCCAAGGTCGATTTCCAAGACGACAACCGTTTTAGCCTCCGCAATTATGCCTATCACAAGATAAAGATCCTTTGGGGCCTATATCGTGCTCAGTCGTGCCTTCCGGACAGACTCTTTGGATTCAACTAAAGATCGTATTCTCCAAAGAAATTACGCCGGGACCGACGCCCGCTCATAACATTACTATTGAAACGGAAAGTTCAGAACCACACGAGATGAACTTCGCAACATCCAAAAAATGGGCAGATTATGCAGATGACGTGGATTTTCCACAATCATCAGACTCTGTTATGCGCCACACACCTGTTATCACCGTGCGATCGTCACGGGCGACTCCCCCTCAACCGTCTCAATGAATTGCATCTTTTGGAATATCCGGGGGATCGGGAATGTTGCATCTCGCAATGTTCTTAAGGCCTTATGTCACAAGCATAAACCTTCCATTATGGCTATTTGTGAACCTAAGGTGGACTTTTCGACTATTTCCGACTCTTACGGGCATAGCCTGGGTTTGACACTTGCGGGACAAAATTTTTGAGTTAATGGGCGGCCAGACATTTGGGTTCTTCACGACTCCACTATCACAATTCTTAATCAGGTCTGGTCTTCTACCCAGTGTATTGTTTTCCATGTTCAATTCGGTTCTTTGATTTTTCATGTTGGATTTACTCATGGTTTGTGTGATTACATTGCACGCCGTGAGCTATGGTTGGATTTGCGGAATTTGGGTCTGGCTGATCTGTTGCTTGTTGGGGATTTCAATGCGGTTTTGGGGCACTATGAACGCTCGCGCAATGATACTCTTTCCCAAGCCTCGTGCCAGGATTTCAGGGATTTCATAGAGGACGCCAGTTTGTTTGCGGTCCCGACGACGGGGAATTCATTTACTTGGTGCTCTCCACGGAGGCCTCTATCTTTACTTCAGGCTAAGTTGGACAGAGCCCTGGCTACTTGCCCCTTTTTTGCTCTTTGGAAGGAGGTCAAGGGCTTAGTTCTTCCTCGCATTGGTTCTGATCATCACCCAATTTTGGTTACTTACTCCTCGACCATTACTAGGGATCCGGTCCCTTTTCGTTTTCAGCGTATGTGGATCCACCACGATTCATTCCGGGATTTCGTTACAACCTCTTGGGGCTCTCCATGTGACACGCACAACCCTTTATTGCGAGTCATGAGGAAGCTCAAGCGGTTGCGATATGCTATTAAAGATTGGAACAGGGATGTGTTTGGGGATGTTAACCGCAGTGTGGACAGCCAGATGGAGCACCTTCGTCAGATTCAGGTAGATATTGAGGCTTTGGGCTATACCTCCTCTCTCCGGGATAGAGAGTTGGACATCCAGTTGAAGCTTTCGCAGACGTTGCAGTCACAGGCTGAATTCCTTAAGCAAAAGGCCCGAACTGCCTGGCCTAAGGATGGGGATCGTAATACAACATTTTTTCATCGGCGTAGTCAGATTCGTACGAGACGCACGGGGATTCAGGGACTTATGGTGGCAGGGAATTTCACTGATGATGCTACGGTCCTTGGGAACCATATTATTTCATTTTACGAGGAACTCTTTGCGGATAACGGGAGCTCCAGCACGGACGGGTTTAGACGTGCTCCGAAGATTGTGGAGGTCCAATGACAAAAACCCCTCCCAGGTTGGATCAAGGTTAACACGGATGGCAGCACTTTAGGGGCGCCGGGCAATCTTACAGCATCCGGTGTCTTCCGGAATTGTAGAGGATTCTTTCGCGGATGCTTTGTCCATTGCTGTGGTTCAGGGTATGCATTCGAAGCGGAATTGGTTGCAGCAATGTGGGCGATTCATTACGCATTTGCAAAAGGATGGACGAAACTTTGGCTGGAATCGGATTCGAAGTATGTGGTGAACTCTCTTTTCAGAAGAGAACGATGGAGGTCCCATGGCGCCACCTTGGCTATTGGCGCCGACCTTGCATCTACTCGGTGGCATTGATCTTGTAGTCTCTCATATCTTTCGCGAAGGCAATCGGGTGGCGTATATGCCGAGCAAGAAGAAGACGGAGAGTGGCGTCCGGTGGGCGTCCCACCCACAGACCTGCTTCAATACATCACGGATGATTATGTTGGCCAACCCACATATAGGTTTGTTAATTAATGCGCCACCGATTCAGGTTTCTTTTTAGGCGCCTTTTCCTGGGGGGTACTCTTTTTCCTCCCAAGGGTTTTTTCCACAAGGGTGGGTTTTACCTTGGAAGGTTTTAACGAGGCCCCAACCATTCAGCCATTTGGTCGGCTTGTGACCACTTCGTACTTTGGTTGTTGACATTATTTCCAGGCTTTCATTTGGTTACTTGATCTGCCTGTGATCAGGATTACTCTTTTTTCATTTTTATATATATTTGCACTTATTCAAAAAATGGACCGACTCATTTCTTGTAGTGTCCGATTCTTTCTTTCGGCTACTCCATTTTGTTGAGGTGTCCTTGGAGCCGAAAAATTATGTGCATATCCCTTGGTTTCACAAAACACTCTAAATTCACCATCAAATTCTCCACCTCGATCACTTCGAATAGGCTTAATAGTATCTTTCTTTTCATTCTCAATAAGTCTACACAACTTAACAAACTCATTAACGGCATTGCTTTTATTTGCAAGAAAAAGATCCCAAGTATATCTAGAAAAATCATCGACAATTTTGAAAGTATAATGTTTTCTACTTAGACTTGCCATACCAATATCCCCACACAAATCTAAATGAAGAAGTTGTAGGGGCTTGGTTGTGGAAATTTCATTTTTGGGCTTAAAACTACTCTTCACTAATTTGTTCTTTTGACAAGTGTCACATAAGCCAATATTTTCAAAATTCAATTTGGGTAGTCCTTTTACATGTTGGTTTTTGTAAATATTTTTCAAATTCTTGTATCCAACACGTCCAAGTCGCCTATGCCATAAACTCGTTAAATCATTATTGGCGACAAGACAAGAAATATTTTGACTAACCAAATCATTAGTACAAATTTTGTAAAGATTACCTTTTCTATTTGCTTCACAAATAATTTCATCATTTTTAAGAATAAGACATTTATCTTTATTGAAAACAACATTATAATTTGAATCACAAAGTTGGCTAACACTTATCAAATTAAACTTAAGCCCTTCTACTAAAAGAATATTACTAGGAGTGAAAGAAGAATTACCAACTTCTCCATTTCCAAGAATTCTTCCTTTGCCATTGCCGAACATGACCATACCCTCTTCTTGGAGCTTGATGTTGGTAAAAAGTTCTCTCTTTCCGGTCATATGGCGTGAACACCGGCTGTCCACGAGCCATTTTGAATCCTCCATTGTTGTTATAGCCCCTATGACCTACAAAAGAATTATTTTTAGGTACCCTATAGTTTTGGGGTCCATGGGGTTAGCCTTGAGACCTTTGGGTCTCCAAACAAAGCTAAAATTGTTCTTCAATTTACAATGACTAACATAGTGTCCAACTTTACCACAATAAAAACAAATAAGATCATGGGCACTACTAGCACGTACAAAAGTCGGACCTTGGTCATTTTTCTTTGAAAGAGGTTGAAAAGGTTTATAGCCAAGTCCTAATTTGGAATGCTCACCTCTTTGTGCATCTAAAATTTTTGTAACTTTGTTTGTGCTTATGTTAAAACGATGCACATCCTTTTTTAAACATTCAAGATTTTTGGTGAGCGATACCTTTTCGGTTTCAAGAGTATGAACTTTAGTAAGAGTAATAGCATGAGCTTTATCAAGAGATTCATAAGAAGTAAATAATTTTTCCTTTTCAATTTTAAGCTCTTTATGCTCCTTTTTCAAAGTCTTTTATTTAACAATCAAATTTTGAAATTCAATTTGCAATTCATCAAAATCACATTGCAATTCATCAACTAAGGAGTAGGTAGATGAGTTAGAGCGTACCTCATTATTTTCATCGTCTATGGCCATAAGACCATGTTCGGTTTCTCCTTCCTCGTCGGTTGTTTCAAGTAACTCATCCCAAGTTTTGACTTCCGCATTTAGAGCCTTCTTTTTTAGAAAAGGCTTCTTCTTCTTTTGTTCCTCCTCGTCGAGTTTTGGGCAATCGGCTATGAAGTGCCTGGATTTTCCGCATTTAAAACACGAGTTGTCTCTCGGTTTTCTCGCCTTATTTTTATTCACAAATTTTGCAAATTTACGAACAAGTGCGGCCGTCTCCTCATCATCCTCATCATTATCATAGTATGTATTATTAGAAGAAGATGCAAGACCTTTAGGAATTTTTGCATACCCGATTGATTGATGGATGGTTTGGAATTTTTCCTCTCCTTGAGATAGACTTCATAGATGAGGAGGTTCCCGATGAGCTCGTCAAACTTCAGTGTCTCAAGATTTTGTGCCTCCGTGATTGCCGTCACCTTTTCGGACCATGAGCCGGGAAGTGCATTCAATACCTTAGTCACCTTGTTTTCTTCGGAGATGACTTTACCGAGGGCCACAAGAGGATTGACAATGTTGTCAAGCCTTTCCACCATTTTTGAGATGCTCTCACCATCATGCATGTTAAAGTTTTCAAAGTCTTTAACAAACATGGTCTTTTTTGCTTGTTTGACCTTCTTTGTCCCTTCATATATTGTCTCCAATTTTTCCCAAACTTCATATGCCGACCTTATGCCTCATATGCGATTATTCTCGGTGGCGGTAAGAGAGCAATGCAAAATATTTAAGGCCTTACCGTTTAGGGAGAAAACCTTCTTGTCGTTTTCATCGAACTCCTTGAAAGGTTTAGGAGCCGAGGTGTCATCCTCCAATTTCTTGGTTGGTTGAGCAACTCCTTCAATGACCATATTCCAAATGTCGAACTCACACCCTTGTAGAAAGCACTCCATACGGTCTTTCCAAAATGCGTAGTTGTTGGCGTCGAATAGTGGTGGCTTGTTGGTGGAGGCGCCGGTGGTGAGATAAGCTTCGTTCGTAGCCATGGATCTTTTCTCTTTACTCGGAATGAGCTAGCCAAAGAGTTTGACTTTGATACCACTTGTTAGTCCAAGTGGCTACGCTAATCTAGATGGGGTGAATATATTATCCCGGTTTTTCAGATTTTGCCCTTTTTTTCGAGTGAACAAGCAAATGACAAGAATGTAAATGCGAAAATTAAACAACACTCGATGATTTATAGTAGTTCAACCCACCTAGGGCCTAATCTACTACCACCCCAGTATATCCAGGATGGATTTCAAAAAGAATTTTTTTTTATTAATTTCCAAAATTAATACAACACCACCTTGAGGATTACCACAATCCTCTTACAACACCTACAAGGAGATTACCACAATCTTCCTTCAACACCTATGAAGAGTACCATACTCTTCAACACCTAAGATCACCCAAGTGTACTCTTACCACAAGAGCAACAACAAGGATATCTTGTTTTGGATGATGGACAAAATTCAAGATTACAACTCTATAATAACAATACAAAGATTGAGTGCAAGTGTAATCAAGAATCAAAAACCTAGACCTCAAGAGTGTGCAAGTGAAAGTACTTAGGCTAATGCAACAAGATATGAAAGTGTTTGCTTGTATGCTCTTTGCTTGTATGTTGTGTTGTGTCTTGTTGCTTGAATGAAGCCTCTATTTATAGGAGAGGTCTTGGCTTGAATTCCAGACATAGGCTCCTCCTTGGGGAGTGATTTTCTGCAAAAGAAACCAATTAAAATCAATATTATAGCTGTTAGAAATCAATCCCACAAATTAGGGAAAAGCTGTCTGAAAATGCAACGGATAGTTTGCTGATAAAAGAGGGGTGCGACCGGTCGCTAGGGGTGGGCATTCGGGGTCGGGTAGTCGGGTCCCGACCCGATCCGATCGGGTAATACCCGATCGGGTCGGGTATTTTCTCACAAAAGTCGGGTATCGGGTACCCGATCGGATACCCGACACTAATCGGGTCGGGTATCGGGTAGTGGATAAACTACCCGAATACCCGACGGCCCACATAATTTAAAAAAAAAAAGAAAAAAGAAATTAGGCGTGCATAAGATGTTTGGGTGTTAAAATATTTTGAAATGATTAATGATTTATACATGATCTTAACCTAAACATGTTTTTTTCAACGGAAAATACAAAAATGCAAAAATATTTTGTAAACATTTTGAGTTGGTTTATATTTAATATACAACATTGGACTACTGTGTTTATTACAAAAATACATTTTAAATTGTATATATACATACAGCTTTGAACATCTTATCCCTTATGAATTTTGGTATTCACATGCATGTACAAATTTCTTTAGCATAATTTACAAATGATCAATAAGTTACTAATGAAATATTTAGCTACTCGAATTAATGTCGAAATATTAAGGTGGAAATTAAAGGCATCACTTACTTTTCTTTCATTCTACTCGACAAGATTAATTGCTAGTTTGAATTATCAATTCATTTTAAGAGTGATTGCATGTTAATTAATAATCTCCAAATCCGAGTAATTTCATGCGTAGACTTGCATTAATAGGGAAAATACTTGTATAACCGCTCCCAAAATTTGTCCGCCTCTATGAAATCCAATCGCTTACTTTTTTATGATTGTGATTGAAGATTGTGTTTACAATTCAAAGCCTTTAATTATATATAATTCAAATAATATAACAGACATTTTTTTCCCAAAAAAAAAAAAAAAAAAAACAACCCGAACCCGATTAGTATGAAAAGTTTGTGCACTTTGACATTTTCGGTGCCGGATAGTTGTGCCCGATAATTTTGGGTAAGTATCGGGTACCAATATATGCTACCCGATTTTTTCGGGTACCCGACCCGATTACCCGACTACCCGACCCGATGCCCACCCCTACCGGTCGCGCAGAGATAAGTTTGAAATGGGTTTTCTGCGAAATTTACACAGGGGACCAATCGACGGGGGGTCTGGCCGGTTGCCCCTATGCCTGACCGGTTGGGGGTGTCAAAAGTATGAAACAAAATGTTCTGTCTTTGAAAATACGTTCCAGGCACCGGTCGCCCTCCCCCATTTCCCTTCCGTCCCGTTTTCTATTTCAAAACTCAACTCATGTACAGGTTGCCCTATAGGGTGACCGGTCGAGCCTGAAATATAAGTGTTGTCCAATTTTTTATCGAAAATAAACTTCAAGAAATAATCCGAAAAATAGTAAAAATATTTTAAATCGATCGGAAGTATTTGGACAACATTTAGGGACATTGTTTTGGTATAAAAACTTATTTGAACAAAATCATGATAAAAACATTTTATCTAACACTAATAGGGAGCGAAAATAGTGTATCTAATTAGTTTGGACACACAGTTGAAGAAAATAAAGTTGCAAGTTGAATGATGGTTCTAAATACTTTGCAGCTATATGAGCTTGTGAAGAAGGGACAACCATTCAAAATGATTAGATTTATGATGGCACAAATTGATTTGTGTATCTTGTTGCTGCCTACATCATAAAAGAAAAATGTGTCTCCAAATGATTCTTCAACTTTGTATGAGCTTTAGTTTGGTAACAAGCCCAAATTAGTGGGTTTGTGCCTATGTAAGTTCGAGAATATGTGTTCCCACGTGGAGAATCAAGTCGCACGATTTAGGTTTCTCCTCAAAGGGATTGATTGAGCATTTGTGAAGTCTAAAGAGATCTTAAAACTATGCGAGTTTCCTAAAAAAAACAACTATGCGAGTTGCAAGATCCTTAGGAGGCACTCATTTCTCTAGCGAGGATGTTGTATTTTATACTCATCTAGTAATCGTTGGGATAGTGGGAGCGACACTAAGTCGATGGGAGCTAGTGTCTCACACGAAAAGGATTCTCACATTCCACGAGTAAAAAGGAGTGAATATGAAATATTTCCCATCATCTATGTGAGATTGAGTGGGTATCCTACTTTTGTGGGTGTGGATGAGTCAATAGAACTTGTGACTTCACTTGATGCCCTAAGTGGATAGTTGTTACGAAGGAAAAGATGAATCGAATGACTAAGAATAAAGTCTAAGAGCTTGTTGATCATTCGTATAGAAGGAAGACCATTTGAAACATGTGGTTTCAGAAGGTCAAGTGCTATATAGATGGGTTCATTAACATGTGTGTAGCTCGACTAAGGACGAAATGTTTACGCCTGTAGAACAACATAAATGTTTTTGAGATGTTCTCCCTAAGTGGTGAGATTGCCTCAATTCGTCTGATATGTTATCTATTATATCCACTTTCGTCTAGGTTTGTCCTGGATAATTGATGTTGACATAGTTCAGTGAAAGTTGAATAAGGAGATCTATGTGGATCACCCAATGAATTCAAGAAGTGGAGTAAGAGCACATTGATTGTTGATCAAGAAGCTCTAGTTGTGACTTGAGTCATCATTGATTTCATGGAGCTATCATTTTGATAGGCCTACGATGGTCAATTAATTCACTGAATATATGTAAGAGTTGTATCTCATTGTATATGGCAAAAATGTGATGACTGGAAAGGACATGGAGTTATCACCACTCAGTGTTGGTTGTCTTTACACTCCATGGTCAAAGATCATACTCTTAGTCAAGAAACGATATCTTCAGAAGAAGAAAAGAAATGCTAGCTAGTTTATGTAAGCACTGTTGAATGCCTGATGTGTGCTATGTGCATACTTAGTAAGTCATGTACTTAGCAGTGTGATTTGTGAGTGGATATCGAAGCGATCCATGCGCTATTGTGATGCCGATAAATGGATAGTTAGACATCTTAATAGATTGGTCTATGATTTGCTAGAAGCAAATTTGGCATATTGAAATGATGCGCGTTGCGCGCATATCCATGATGTATTTTGTTATCTTTGTGATAGTAAAACCACTTTGGTGTATGTTTTGGGCGCCAAACATGGATGGTAGGCCAAACATATTTACTCGAGGCTTTACTTCACTTAAGAGTTTTTGCGCATAGTTAATATTATTCTCAGGCATACTTCTACGAGCGGTGTGGCTTCATCCCTTTTACGAGCCTTTGTTTGGAGATATGCTCCAAAGACATGTGAGTCATTAGGGATTAAGTAAAATTGATTATGTGGCCTTTGAGAACATATTGTGATTATGAGATATGTTGGATTCTCATTATGTGTTTGGTACTGAACTTGTGAGTTGTCACCAGGCTTTGATTGGCTCTCTCACACGGGCAATCGCCTTGGCGCTAAGAGAGCGAGCAGGATGAGACTTAAAAGATTGTGTCGCATCATGAATATAGAAACATATTTGAGTGAGTCGAGCATGCTCTATTTATTTCATTGAGGGATCTAGAGATGTTTGACTGGGTGCGACCACTTGGTTTGGGGTACATAGCGAGTTATTGAGTTGTAGGGTTATGTTAGTTTGGTGATGACTTAATATAACTCTCCTCACCTTTACTTTCTCGCTTGGTCGCATGCCTTATTCCCTGTATGAAAGAAGAGACGTGAGATGAGAACTATGAGGATGTGATTCGAATGAGTCGAGTCAAATATGTATGAGTGGGAGATATTGGGTGCAATTAGGTTGCATCCATATTTGAGATAATATGGAGTCCTATTTAGATGAGGTTTGTCTAGAAACCTCTCCCATTAGGACTCTAACTGAGATATGGGATTGAGATATATATTGATATCTCTCCCTACAATATCAATCCAATTGAGAAAATCGTCCCCTACATGGAAAAAGAATAATCTCTCTCCTAAAATTTCTCTCTACGGTTTTCTTCTTGAAGCATCACCAAAGTTCTCCAAGAGTTTAAGGTGTGCACATCAAAGTAAATAATTCTAGTAATTATTTACACAAACGAGAAAAGCGGTTCGTGATCTTGTTCGTGGTTCAACCAATCTATGGGGCTTGTTCGTTGCTCGCGATTCAATCAAGAGGAGGCTTATAGATGGCTTAATCATGGATCAAACGGAGGCTTGTAGACAGGCTTAATCCTGACTAAGTGAATTAACAATTCCGCTGCAAATAGGCATACTCGATCCACCCTATATGTGCAAATATATGATTTATGTTTCGACCCATATTTGCTAACATACACACACAAAAAAATCCATACATCTTCATCTCTAAGCAGCGCCACACTGCTACCCACAAATATATTTTCTGATTTCTTCAATTTTCTTCTGTGCTACAATCATTTTCCTCGACTACTTACTCTCCATGGTGTTGATAACAAGAAGAATTGTGCAATTTGTGCTTTGTGGAAGACAAACAACATATTTGGAGCTGACCACATTTATGCTTAAAGAGAAACATTGTAATTTTTAACAGTCTTGCGCATCAATTTGAATTACCAGATAATGAGATTGGGGATTTAGGAGGAGACAAGAAAAGGGATTTGGGTTGCAGGAAAATATAATATATGATGCTAATTGAGAAAATGGGAAAGAAGAAAAAAGAAAACACACAAACACACACAACCTTTGCTGCAAAGATGACGGAACACAGAGAAAGTCATTTTACCACTTTTCTTTTCATGTAAGTTTAGTTAATTGTTAATGGGTATTTTGGACATTTCTTAAATTGATCCTACCTAATCATTAATGTCAAACAAATTATTGTTATCCCACTCACAAAATAAAATAATACAATCATATATCCCAAACACATTTTAATTTTATCAATGAACAATGCAATCCTGATATTCCCACTGGAGAGGAGGACTTTTGCGCAAGAGCCGAAGTAAAATCCTTAAAGGCTTAAATGATGATAATATATAGTTCTAGGAGTCCGAACCATCTCCCAAATCGACTTCATCGTAAACAATCCATCAGATGTAAGCTTCCACGATGGAATTAATTAATATGTCAAATCACCAAAAATCGACACAAATTAAATTTGAGGATTTTAATGTTTTCGTGGCAATTTTTGCAGCAAATCACCATATTCCCCAATTTTTTTGATATGTTTGCACCTCAGCGGTCATAGTTAACAACGTAACTTCTGATAAAATTACACAATCTCGGTCGAAAAATGTCCAAATTTTGAAAAACTATTGGACAAAAATTTAAAAGTGACTATTTAGAGGACTAAATCTCAAAGTAATGAATGTTAGGTGACCAGAAGAATTAGGCCTTGTATGGCTGTGTTTCCAAGACCATCTTTCCACTTTCCAACTATTCCGGAAAATGAGTTTATGTTTGTTTCAAAAGTTTTCAGTAGAAATGAGGTTATTTCCAGTTTTCATTTTCTTATGGAAAATATTCTTTTGAAAACACTACCAAACAATTTTTCATCCCAATTACGCAAATCTAGGTAAAAATACACTACAATCACGCAAATCTATGTCAAAAACACAATTGAAAAACTATAACCAAACATATTTTTATTTTCAAACAGAAATTCAGACAACAAACCAAACATATTCCCCATTCTCACACGAAAATCAATAAAGTTTGAAAATTCATTTTCCAACACTAGAAACTGAAAATTGGACTTGGAAATAAATTTTCCCATTTATTGAACAAGGTAAGAAGAACACACCCTCATTATATCAATAATCCTCGAACAGTAGAGGGGAAGAGGAGAAAACAATACATAAAGTTATCAGTGGTCAGTACGTTGACATTTTGAAGTTTCTAATGATGAATGAAATGGAAGTGCCGCTAGTTATTGAAAGAAAAAAAAAACGACAGCAGGCGGCGGCCTCGTACATCAGAAATCATTTGTTTAAACCTCAGTTTTGCAGTGGTATACCCTGCATGGATCAATGAATCATGAGCTATTGAACGTCTAGAAATTTTTGGACAAATAATAATAAACAAATGTCAAAATATTTATCTAACAAAGTTAGTTTGTATTTATCGTACAAATATTTCACTCTTGAGGCAGTTATTTGGTGCAATTTGTAGGATAGAAATAAATGTCAAAATAGCATTTGTAACTGAATTTTTATGTAATCAGCTAGGTTGAACCACAAGGTAGTTTTTGTAATTATCCTTAAAATGATTTTGTACGGATTTCTCTATATATGTTTACGACATACGATTAGAAAAATATTTGAAATTTAATTAAACAAAAAGACTAATTTGATTTGAAAACCGAAAGTACTAAAAGAGAGCAATGATAGAAATAAAGTAGACTTTCAATTTTAAAAAAGATATGGACCTTTCCATCTTTTTTGTAGTTTGTGAAGGGGCGGAATAGCTTTGATCGATATTCTATTCACAACAATTAGACTACAAATGAGATTGGGATTTTCTGTTCCACTTCTCTGTCCCACTACATATTTCATTACATCAGATGAACAACACATGTACAAGATGATGTAAATTACACGTGTCTTTCATCTAATATATAGAATAGGAAGTGAAACAGAGAAAAGTGGAATTATATTTAAATTTAAAAATAACTGAAGTAGAATTATCATACATAATCGCTCATATTTCCCCTAGTGTTACATCCAGTATCTTAACTCATCCGATGAATTCTATATACATGTATAAGATGATGCCATTATTGTACGTACACGTGTTATTCACTAATTAGATGAAACTCGTAGTGAATAGGAGATGAGATACTATTGAACTATTACCCTCTAGCTACTTCATAGTCATTCATTTATGGGAAAAATAGTTTTTTTGGTGCTGTAACTTCAACTATTTGGGGATTTAGCCATCTAAGTAGTCATTTTTAAATTCTGATCCACTATCTTTTAAAAATTCGAATATTTAGTTCAAGTTTGACCAAAACTGTTTAATTTTACCGAAATTGTAAATTACGGCCAATGGGCCGAATTTTAAGAATTTGGTGGAAAAATTGACATGTCAAGTCAACAAAATTAAATTGTAAACTTCAGGGATTTCAATGCTTCACTGATAATTTTCTCAAATTTTTGACATGTTTGTACATCACCCATCATAGTCAACGATTTCAAATAAAATTACCCAATTTCAACTATTCATACTCTTATTGACAGTATAGAATTATATATAGATATAGATAGATTGAATAGTTGAGATAGATTGAATGAGTTGGGAATTAGGTGTATAAAAATATGATAAGCAAGCATTGTGTGCGGTAATTAAGAGGAAGGAAAGCATTCAAGGCACGTACCTAGAATCAACGGTGAGCTTGAATTTACGCCCCCACCTGGATTCTGACTCTCCTAATTGCATCCGTTGTTTTTCTTCCGCAATTTTCTCCGCAGACTCAACTGCGGATTTGCAGACACAGTCCATCGTCAATATCTCCAGGCTTCTCATCACGCTGTCTGGAATTTCTATAAGGTTAGCACAGTTTTTAAGCACAAGAGATTTAAGATTAGGAAAATGATCCTCTGAGGCCTCCCACACAGCTAAATCCGTGTCATCAATGAGCAAATAGTGGAGACTAAGAAAACCATGCCCAAAAGCTTTCCAGCACTCTCCAATGAATGCTTTTCCTCTCAACTTGAGGACCTGGAGTGTATTAATCTTCGCCAATGCGGGCATATGCGTCCAATCCAAGTGCGTAGCTGATATCGTCAGCCTTTTCAGATACGGTGGAAAAAAGTTGGCCTGAGGAAGGGCGTGAAGACGGCCTCCTGAAGTTTTATTATTCACCAGTTTCAACTTTTCCAGGAGATGCAATATTTCCAGGGACTTGCCAGTACTGAAAAGATTGACTAATAACCCGCGAATTCCCAATTTTTTTAGGTTACACGCCTTTGTGAACACGTCTATCGTGCAACATTCGGGCGATAATCGACTCAGTGTTTGAAGGTTTTCGCCCACATCATTGCCATCTCCGTCCGTGGAAAGAATAATGGCTGCTTTTGTGACTACGTGCCTCAGCTGAGTCATCTTCCATATATTTGCTTCGATAGTAAGGAAATTCGAATCGGTGTTGACTACAAGAGTTTGCAAATTCCATAGATCGGAGAGGGTTTTGGGAAGAGCATCCAGATCTGCACCAGACACGGTGATGTACCTCAAATGCATTAGTTTTGTAAGTCCTTGGGGAAATTGCTTAAATTTGATGGACCTGGAATCTAAAACTCTAAGCAACTCGAACCCATCGGGGATAACTGGTGTGTCTTTTGATTTCAAATCGTCCGGGACTTTATTGAAACTTAATAAAGAACGGACACGTGGGCATTTTGGTTTTCTAGACAGGAATTCTGGGAGATGAGAATGAATACAAAGACGACGGTAATTTTGTATATCTGTAATAGAAGGTTGAAAAACTCTTTCTTTTGACATTGTTATTTCTTGGAACAAATTCTGATCCTTGATCTCAGCTTTGGAACTGCAGAACGCACGGACCACGTCATGAACACGACATGTTTTAACTTCGTCGTTAGGGTCTAATTTATCGACCATCACTAAGTTCCTGTCGATAAGTTCCTTCAAATTTCCCTCCGCAGTTTTCTCCAAGCTTTTTCCGTTCTTAGGTTGTACGAATCCTTCGGCTATCCATAAACGGGTCAATGTCCAAGCCGGGATCTCGTAATCTTCAGGAAAAGCCCCCAAATAAATAAAGCAATCTCTCAAGTCATCCTCCAATCTATTGTAACTCATAGCTACAATTTCTATATGTTGTACTCCTTGTTAGATTTAACATGCTTCCCCACGTTTTTAGACACCTCCAGCCATTCTTCTTTAACAAGATCAAGATTTCGTGTCTTGGAGAGGTGATCGAGAAGAATACCTCCTATCACCACTATTGCTAATGGCAGTCCCTTACACTGGTTGGCTATATATTTTCCAGTGGCCTCCAACTGCCGAGGGAAATCGTTTAGTTTCCCGAATACTTCTAACCGGAGGAGTTTCCAACTCTCGTCCTCTGTTAGAAAACGCAGTTTGTGCGGATCTCTAGCAGGATTCGCATGCGCCCCGACTTGGTTCTCGCGAGTGGTTATCAGGACTTTGCCCAACTTATTGTCCTTTGGCAACACATCTCGAATAGCGTTCCAGGTTTCAACACTCCACACGTCATCCATGACCAATAAGAATTTTCCTTCGTCCAGATACTTTCGAACTGTCAGGCCTAAGTCGTGATCGTTCCAGCCGGACATGTCTTGGCTGGTGAATGCTTTCAGAATGGTGAGAAGAACATCCTTCCTGTTCAACACTTGAGAAACGTAAACCCAAACGCGAACGGGGAATTGAAATTTGATTGTTTGACTATTGTAAATCTTCCAAGCCAATGTTGTCTTGCCTAGACCTGGCATACCAATGATGGAGACAACATCAAGTTCATCCTTTTCTTCCTTGAGATACTTAATTATCTTCTCTTCCTCATCTTCGAAACCGACAACATTATCTTGCCTGATTAATGGAACCTGTGTAAATTAAAGCTGGAAACTGTTAGAATATTTGAAACAATTTCAATGCTACTTCTTCAAAGTACAATAGCAACCATACCAATTATTACTATCTAAACTGTACAAAAACGTTAAATTATATGTAAAAGAAATGGAACCATATATAGAGCCAGTAGACTCTGGCCTTAAGCTGCTAAATGCGAAATCCTTCATAACGGTAAGATGTTGAAAAAAATCCAAACACATTGAATAATGATAGATAATTTGTGTGTAAAATTATAAGGCTAAATTGCACTTTTAGTCCAATAACTGTATATAGGTTCTACAGAAACCATTATTTGCAAAAAAGTCTCATAATTTCTGAAAAACTGTTTTGATTTATGTCGGAGAAAAAATCGGCATGTCCACATTTCGAGCCAAATCACTGATGTGGAAGAAAATTTCGCTTATGCAAACTTCGTCTGCATTTTTATTTTATGAGTTCATATGTAGACCTACTTAAGGATGCCCATATAAGAAAAATTGATTTCTACATCAGCGGGTTTGGCTAGAAATGTGGACATGCACGTGGATTTTAACCAATTGTTTTTGAATTTTCTGCGATCAAATGATTGAAATCGAGAGGTTTTTGAAAATTATGGAACTATTTTGCGATAGTGATTTTTGCAGGACCTTTATAGCTACACGCCCAAAGGGTACTAGACTAAATTGCAATTTAGCCAAACTATAACGATAAAACATATTAGTAATAATCAGTACATCGATCGATCTGTATAAAAGCGAAGATAAACATCTGATATAAAGAAAGAGGAAATACGCTAGCTGATGCATTTACCAGATCATAATACGAAATCAATTAGTTTGCTAAACAGAAATGTATGCTTCATTATATAATATAAGAGTTAATTGCATCTATGGTCCCGTAAGATTTTCTTCATTACAATTTTAGTCCCACGTTTGCGCAATAGTCCCATAGGATTAAGATTGTTGCAAAAGAAGTCCCGAGATCTTAAATTCAGCATATTTGGTCCCATAATTTTCAAGGATTGCACCTTCGGTCCTAAAATAATTCATTTTACATTGTACCCAATTTGCCTTGGAAATGTTTACAGAAAATGGTATCAGAGCCCAGGTTTATTAAGAACTTTTGGTTATATTTATTATATTTATGTAATTAACGATTGGTGAGGAGAATTTCTACGAGAATATGGATCCGGACAATTGTCCGAGATGTACGCCGTACAGGACATATCGTCAAATTTTGACGATGTATGCACAAGAACACCAGGATAATATCGCATATTGGAATCACCAATATGAGATACAAGAACGCGCAGGAGCCAATAGGGAAGCCTTGAGGCAATGCAAAATGCGAGCAGCATATCATATGAGTTTCTGGACAGTAAACCAGACCTTATATGTAGATCTGATGAATCGCCAAGAAGCAGTTCATGAGAATTCCCATCAGAACAATGATTCCTGATGGAGTACCAGAATGGAACGAGATACTTCCAGATACATCTAAGATCTCAACAGATCTTAGAGAAATCCAGAAAACGGTGCAGAATTATGGCAACCGCCATATTCATATACCAAAGACAAGTTCATCGATCGAAAACGGTCGAGACGATGGTAAAATATCAGAAGGAAACTCTTGAAATTCTTCATGATATTCAGAAACGAGTCAAGAACTTGGAGGACAAACCGAGTTCTTCAGGAGGAAAGAAGCGTATAGATTTCGGGACAATACCCTATTTACACCAAAAAGGGAAACCAACCGAAGTTATACGAAAAATGACCGATGAGGAGAAGCTCATTGCTCTAATCAAAGGAAAATCCATCAAAAATTAAAAAAGATGGATATGGAAAAGATGAATCTTAAAGATCTACATGACCTTGCAGAATCCTTTGCAGGATTAGGAATTGTAGATTTAAAGATGAACACAGGAGATGGAACATTCGTTACCTATGATCCAGCAGGAAGACCAATTCCACCACCACCACTAATTAATCCTAACGTCGAAGAAAGTACGGGTTCGAATCATGGAGTTCGGGACGAGAGGATGCCGCACGCTGGGGATTTCACAACCGGGAGTGATCCACTTTCAGGGACAGGAGGTCGAAACCCTCTTGCGGGAACTAGACAACCTACTGGAAGGCCGAATGTTTATCAGACGCCTTATGGAAGATCGCACCTCGACCCAATACATCCATATGGGTTGATGTTAAATTTGGACATCCCAGATTTTAAAAATAGAGAAGTTCTCATTGATGAATGGGCTTCAACTATGAGAATTTCAACAGGAACCCTCGATCTTACAAAGGATTCATTCATTTTACTCCTTGAAATGAGTCTTGAAGGATCGGTGAAGATTGCCTGGGATATGACCGATGCTAGTACAAAAGGTTCGGTCACATCAGGAGAATCACTTAAACAAATTGTCGATGGTATGGCAAAACTATTCAAAATCCAATTCATCGGCACAGGTTATTTCGAGAGATTAGAGGATGAAAAAAGAAAGAGATATAAACAAGCCCTCTATAGCCTTAAGTTACATGATATTTGTCATATTGACGAATATATCAAGTTGTTCACCGAATACCGGTGGAAATCCAAGATTGAAGAAAAGGAAGCTGCACAGCTATTCTTTGCCAAGATTCCGAGTCCCTGGAGAGAAATGCTTATCAGGGAATACAAGGATGGAGCGGAAGTAGAAACTGTGGCCAGAAAAAAGTCTTTCCTAAAGGCCAAGTTATCTGAATGGTGTTACCAAACAGCTCTGTACAGGAATTACAAGAGATTAAAAGGAATTAACAAAGCAATTCCTCTATATTGCGTGGATAATGACATCCCAACAATGGTGGGAGGTCAACCAAGGCGGCACAGAAAAAAGAAGGAGCGAAGCCATCCATACCGCCGAGGAAGCAACAACAAAAGAAGTAGGTCTTCATGGAGACCTAGAAGGTTTTGGTCAAAACAAAAAGCCCGAAGTTACAAAACGGGGCTAAGATCAGCACCAAGCAGGAGTAGAGCCTCTTCATCAGGGTCTAATCAAGCAAGTACCAACAGAACACCAGGAAGGAGAACTTTCAGGCGTGCTCAACCAGAGCAAATGAAAGTTTCAAAGACTGTAGTTGCTGGACATGCGGAGCAAGAGGGCATATCTCAACGGATTGCCCAGACAATCCAAAATGAGGAGTCAGACAGTTCGAGGCTACACCAAAAATAGAAGAAGCTGTCTATTATCAAGATCTTATACATGTGTATCAATTTGAAGATATACCCTCAGATGAAAGCATCTATGAAGAAGAGATCTATTCTGACGATGGAAGTGACTCAAGCTCAGAATCAGAGTGAAGAAGAAATTCTTCAGCAGACAGTCAGGGAGGATATGCCAGGATTCCTCTCTCACACGACGGTTTCTCATAAAACTCTTATGAGAATCATGGAGAAAGATCCAAAGCTTCAAGTCTATGATGGATTTACAATTGGAGCTATGGAAAAAGCATTGGATAAAATTGGGTTTCGTAACAGAAAACACCAAATTATCCATAGGGTAACAACCGGAGAATTTGCTATTCCGATGGAGTTTACCGGTAACCTGATCAAGATGCAGTTGGTCCCTATTAAAGAAATCCAGGAGATCAAAAGCAAAGTTAAAAGAGAAGTTGCAAATACACTCTCATGGATTCATATTGGAGCCATAAGAGTCATTATTAAAGCAACATTCAAAGAAGGGATAGATTCGCCACTCAATCTGGCTATCTTTGACAAGCGAATCTCAAATCTCAAGGATTCATGCCTTGGAGCGGTTACAGGAAATTTGTATGCTGGAAAATTGGCATTTAATGTCTATCATAGAATTGCATACAATCTGGGAGATCGAGACTTCAGTAGAGTCCTAACCCTTCATCAAGATTTCAAAAGAGATGATTTGATGAAAGAAGGGAATAGACCCTACTCGATCACATACAAGATATCATATGCTCTCTCGAATACACATCATTCAGAAGTATTCTTGAGAAAGGAATTTATTGAAGTCCCAAGGATTTTCGAGGACTTTGGCAGGGTAGTTCTACCAGAAATTATTGAGTCTCCAACTATCAAGGAGATCGATATGAAAATACAAGATCAACCAGTCTTCAACAAAAGTCGAAGTCTCAGAGTTGAGCCCAGAAGGATGTCTTTCGAACAGGACAGAATGGTTAGTAGCAGCCGTTGGGAAGAAAGGAGACCAAGCACAATTCAGCGTATCCCAGATGTTTTTAAAACAACAGGAGAGCTGAAATGTCCAAAAGGATGGCGAGAAGTTGAAGTAATATTCGACATCACTCAAAAGGATAATATTTTTCCTTGTGATGTTCTATATTATCTCCAACAACCAATAGTTGGACGGTATCAAGGGAGCCTGAAGATAGGTGAAATTGAGCTGACTATCACAGGAGTTGCAGGAAAAATCCCAGAACAATTAATACTGGGAATTGAATTTCTTGAGGATCATAAACATTGGGAAAGATTACAAGACGGAATGGAGTTCACAGTGGCTAATAAAAAATACAGAATCAAATGACCACTAGTCCATTCTCCATATACATTTCTATCGGAATGTTATATGCTAAATACAAGGCCGAGTATTTCGCCGCCTATATTGATTCAGGTGCTGGAATATGTACTGCAAAGCCGGATGTTTTTCCTAAAGAGATTGGAGAAGATTTACCAGCTATTGCAGGACGAGATTTCTCCAAAAGAATTCTTATTCTTAACAGAGGAATTAAACAAGCATAAATCATTATCGGAGGCGCGGGTGGTACCCCATGGTACAAAGTGAAGACGCCACCATTCTACTTCCATGATACAGGAGCAGATGTTTTGCTAGGAAACAATTTCCTACAAACATTCAAGCGATTTACACAGGAAAATGAGACAAGAAGGCTTATCTTCACAACATTATGTGATCATAAGATTATTGTCCAGAGACTGCGGGAAGCATTTTACAGAAAAATGCCTATTAATTTTCGCAGCAAGCGTGGTGATGAAGCCAAACTTCGAAATCCAAAAATGGCGGATAAAAGAAGATTTGGTGATGCCTTATTATCCTTTCGACAATATGGTTCAAAGCAAAAATATACAAAGCGATGGGATAATAACTTGTATTCATTCAGAATACAAGGAGAAGAACAAGTACCTCTAGAGACTATTGCAGAATTGATGATGAGCCTAATCGAGAAACCACAGAGTGATGTTACCATAGAAGATCAAATATCACTCGAGGATATCAAGAAGAAGATCCAAAGGAATTATAACGAAGATCCTTTGGCTTGGTGGGATAAGAACGAGCTTAAAGCTTCCTTAAAGGTTAAACCCGGAAAGGAGTACGAGTTCGTAAGATTCAAACCAATCCTTATGAATCAGGAGGATCGTGAGGATATGCAGAAGATACTTAAGGAACATTTGGACCTTTAGTTGATTTCACCAGGATTTTCTCTATACAGCAGTCCAGGATTCTTAGTCAGAAACCATGGAGAAATCAAAAGAGGAAAGCCAAGACTTGTTATTAATTACAAAGGGATTAATAACATTTTGGAGTTCGACGGATATTATATCCCAAGCAGAGAACATCTGGTTAACTGCATCAAAGGTGCCAAGATATTCTCAAAGTTCGATTGCAAGTCTGGATTCTACCAGATTAAGATGGAAGAAGAAAGTAAGAAGTTTACAACTTTCTCTACACCACAGGGACACTATATTTGGAACGTGATGCCTATGGGATTGGCTAACGCACCCCAGATATATCAAAGAAAGATGGATAATCTCTTCAAAGATTATTTCAGTTTCATGTTCGTGTATATCGACGATATTCTGATCGCATTAAAAAATATGAAGGAGCATCTCAAACATTTGGAAATATTTTCAGATGTTTGTCACAAAGAAGGATTAGTTCTTTCGGAAAAGAAGGCGGTAATCGCAACAAGACAGATTGAATTCCTCGGAATTGAAATCGATGAATCTGGAATTATTCTACAGAATCATATTGTAGAAAAGATACGAGGATTTCGGATACACTGAAAGACACGAAACAGCTTCAGAGTTTTCTTGGAGTTGTTAATTTTGCTGGAATGTTCATTGACAATCTGGCGTATTACCGGAAGGTGTTTAGCCCATTGCTTAAAAAGGATGCAAGTATTCAAATGGGAAGATGAACATCAAGAAGGAATTAAGCAACTTAAAGAAGTTTGTAAAAAGCTTCCAAAGCTTGCGATTCCCAAGACGAGGACGAACTGGTTCTTTACACAGATGCCAGTGATGATTGGTGGGCAGCAGTTCTTACTAAAGTCACACCAAACGAGGAAGTGCCATGCAGATATTGCAGCGGTTTATTCACACCCAGTGAAGCAAACAAATGGCATATCAACGAGAAAGAATTCTTTGCAGTCAGAAAGGCTTTTAAAAAATGGCCTCTATTTTTATTGGCTAAAAAGTATACTTTAAAAATTGATAATTCAAGTGTCAAGGCTTTTCTGAAAAATAAAATTGAATCAAAACCAGAAAAGGCTCGATTACTTAGATGGCAAGCTGAATGTCAATATTATGATTATGATATTGTCATTATAAAATCTCATGAAAATATTCTTGCAGATTTTTTGACACGAGATGGAAGGACGCGTTCTTGACGAGGCCCTTAAACGAGTAAGACATCTCGAAAACCTGGAGAGTCTAGAACGAGATTTTGGGACGTTATGTCTCAATGCGAGAAGTTCTTTGGATGACTTCAACAGTGACCGAAAATCCGTTTCTAGTCAAATACGATCATGCCAGTTCGCTCAAGGACAATTGTTCTTAGCACTGCAAGGGCCTCTCTTCCAGGCTGCATCTCCTACGGTGCAAAAAGGGGCGAATAGAGAACGGGGCTCTAACCCGGAGGTTATGGATTCAAGTACCATAATAACAAGTGTTGCAGGTGATGCATCCCCGAGGGTGTGTACAAACTATAACGAAGGTTGAAGCTCCTGGTGTCACAACCTCGAGTCTTCAAGTCAACCCAAAGACCTGCCTGGGGTAAAGAGGGAGAGTTGAATCTTAGGCCACAGACCGGCAAATCTAAGGTTCAAACTGATGAGATTAAGATTTCTCCTATGCAGGTATATCAACGACAATGGGAGAAACTAGTTACAAGGAGAGATATTAACCCAAAAAAAACTATAGTTGATATCTCAGGCAAGTATCCCAGAGTTAGGATGAAGCCAGGAAGTCATCCAAATGAAGTACAAGAATGGTATACGTTTGGAGCTCTAGCTTCAATCTATACTGTATCACCAGGATTCCCAGAAAATTCGAAATTACCGAAATGGATTGGGGAAGCAGTTTACGAGACTTGGGCCAACAATCCACACTTGGCTAGAGGAGACATTTTGGAACTACATTTTCTAAGTGCAGCTCCCGAACCAGCAAAGACAGGCTTTAATGAAGCTTTTCATTTCATCAAGCTAAGAAGACCGGATGGAAATGCTTTAAAATATATAAAAGCATCTTCACCGGAAGAAGGACCAGTATTAGTAGGAGCATTTTCTGAATATGAAGCTTCTACTAGAAGAGCATGGGGTCTTTGGGTTTGTCTAACCGAAATGGACAAAGTCAAATATCGATTCAAGTTTTACCAGAATTCAACAAATGGATCTTTCATTTTGAATTTGATGACTGGATCAACAACATGATTTGCAGAGGAACTCTTCGAGACCAAAAGAAGAATTCTCTGGGAGAATAAGATTCCGGCAAGTAAAGAAACTTACCGAAAATTCTTTAACATGGCGCATGTTGGCCGTTGGATCGATCGGATCTGTCAAGCATGCCCCGAACAGAAGGAACCCGAGTTTGGGAAAGGTTTCCGACCCAAACCCGACCGACAAGACCATACAACTGGAAAGGACAAGGGCCCAGCTCACAAGACGCGTTTTTCTCGGGGACCACGCAAAGATTCCCCAACAACCATCACATGGGTTGAGTCACGCGGAAAGAAAAGGAAGACAGTTGGCGAGGCAATAATGCAGGATATGACGTAAGCAGTGACATCATAAGTTTCAACAAGATTTGAAGTCCGCCTTTCAAGTCCGGACTTACTTCTATAAATGGTAGGATTTGAAGGAAGCTGAGGACATCGAACATTTTCCTTAGTTTTCTTATAATAAAGTCTGAGAGAAAAATTTGTAATTTTTGAGTGTTTTAATTTTCAAGTTTTTATGTGTTTTCGAGTGCAAGCCTCATACATGAGAGGCTAAACAAGTATTCTCCTCCCAAAAGGAGATTACTAATGTAATAAATATTTCTATAAGTTCTTAATAAAAAGGGGCTTTCAGCTTCAACATGTATTCATAATGTTCTATTAATTTATCCCATTTAAAGATTATCTTGTACGCCTATAGTAGAAAACGAACCAAGGTTGTGCTGAGCATTTGCTGAAGGAGTCGGATAACTTGCAGATCATATTCCCTGAGGGTGAGGTTGAACAGTGAGGAGCTGTTTGTCAAACGATCTGGGGGCAGTAATTTTCCGACCGGTGGTGTTGCGAGCCATCTCACCCGGTGCTGTTTCGGTCAAAGAAGGTATAAATTTTAAGGGATATTTTAATTTTACGGAAGCATGTTGGGCCTGATATGGTCGTAATGGACTATATCCATTTATGTTAATAAACTTAGGCAAATTGAAGTATGTATACATGTTAGTGAAACTATTACAGAAGTATGCCCTGTTAAGTTTATAGGCTGGAAACCTGACATGATCCATTTAAAATCTCTGAATAAAGACTGGATCTAAGTAGGTGTAACAATGCCACGAACAAAACAAGTGTCAGAAAATGAAATCTTTCACAACATGTGATACATTGAAAAACAGGGTAATTTGGGACTTGCATGGCAAATTTTATAAACTGTGGGACTATTTATGCATACCTCTAAAACTGTAGGACTTATAGTGCAAGATTTGAAAACAGTGGGATGACAAAATGCAAAGTACGGGACTAACGGTGTAAGAGGCCTAATCCTGTAGGACTGAGGGTGCAATTTTCTCTATAATATAACATACAAGATCCAATTCAACATTAATTTTGGCCAGTTCAAAGCGACCTTATATGTGTACCTAGTGGTTGGAGAGCAAGCAACTAGTTCAGGTGTCTCCTACTCTATCACAGGCGTTTAAATCGTAATAATACAACTCCTAATGATCTCCAAACTTAGTATATCGTAAGACCAAGGGAAAATAATTTATTTGGTTTGAACTATTTTCAAATTTAGTTTAAATAGTCACATTTAAATTTTAGTCCAATATTTTTAAAAAATTTAGAGATTTAACTAATTTGATGGAATTTGTATAATTTTATCGAAAATTGCTGACTATGTCCGACCAGGCATAGACATGCCAAAAAAATTGCAGATTTTGGTGATTTGGCGCAAAACTTTCCACCAAAATTTCAAATCCCCAAATTTGGTATATCAGTTTTTGTTGATTTGACGTGTTAATTTTTTTTAACCAAATCAACGAAATCCCTAAATTTTATACATATTAGCACCAATCGGTCCTGGTTAACAATTACAGTAAAATTAAACAATTCCGGTTAAAATCAGAGTAAATATCCAATTTTTTGAAAGATATTAAATCAAAATTTAAACAAGACTCTAAATCTCCAAGTAATCCAAGTTACAGGATTGATAAAACTATTTGAGGTGGTCTTATATGAGACCGTCTCATGGACTTGAGTTCATGAGACGGATCCTACAAAACACAAAAAATTGGATTTTCTATGAGTTTGGGTTTGAGTTGAAATTTTGTTTCGCATATATGATAAATCTCATAGACAATACCTGTGAGACCTGTTGGAATTTGGTTTTATAAAATGGATGTTGACCCGATTTTGACCAAATATTTAAGTGGTTTTCATTAGTAAAAAATGAAATTAAATTATTTGTAAAAATTCTACTAAGAGAATAGATGAGAATATCATTTGGAATTTCTCAAAACCAATTCCGGGCGAATGAGAAATTAATGTTAGAAGTTAGCCACTTAAAACTAGAAAATAGTATGAAAAATGGAAAATGTGGGGAGGATAAATGCTCCATCCCACATAGGAAAAGAAGGCAAAGTTTGCTCACTTGATAAATCCCAAATTGGACTTATGGGTTTGGGCCCTTAGGAGCACCTAAGTTTTTAAAGGGTGAGGACCTACATGCTTGTGGGTTTGGTTCAAAAGCACACACGCGCGCACGCCGTTGCCCGCCGGCCCGGCCCGGGTCGCGGGCCTGGGCACTTATTCTTTTTGAACCAAAAACCTTTAAAATTTATTTTAATTAATTAATTAAGGGATTTTCAACAGAAGTGCTTCGCATCCGAGCACGGGAGAACACACGGCCCGTGCGTCAAGACGAAACTTGTTCACATCCGAGCACGAGCGGACGCACGGCCTGTGCATCGGGTCGTGCGTCAAGTCGAGACTTTGTCATTCCGTTCGCGTCCAAGCACGGGCACACGCACGGGCCGTGCGCCAGTCGTGCGTCGATGCGAAAGGCTGAACAGATGCACCTGTTCGCTGGAAACATGTCTTTTCGAGCCAAAAGACATGATCTTTCCATACGGGCACCTGATGCCTATAAAATAGAAGTCCCTGCACATGAAAAACATACGAAAAACATAAGATAATAAATGGTCATTGCATTCGAGTATATTGACATTCCTTCCCATTCAAAAGCTTGAACGTCTGAAACACTTCTAGTTCGTTGTAGTTCCCACTTTTGCAAGTGTTGCTAAGTCAGAATAGTTAAACGTCGTTATATCTTAGGGACGAGCGCCAGAACCGTAAGCACTTAGTATACGGGGCATTTTTCTTCTTGCGGAGATTGAATCTAATTTAGGCCTCGACTCAATCCAAACGCTTAGCCATCTCCTTAAACAGTAAACCTTCAAATATTTACCCAACAATCGCAAGACATAAAATTACGTTTCTTTTCAAGACGATGGCTTCTGTTTCGTTCACTCCAATGGCTGCTGCTCCTGCTCACGGCGAAAAGCCGCCCAAGTTTTCCGGCGTTGATTTCAAACGCTGGCAACAAAAGATATTGTTCTACCTCACGACTTTGGGTCTGTCCCGTTTTCTTAAGGAGGACCCCCCTACCGTTGGCGATGAAGAAATCAACAACCAACGGAAAATCGCTGTGGATGCTTGGTATAATAGTTTTTCTGTGTCGAAACTACGTTTTGAACGGGCTAAAAGACACTCTCTGTAATGTCTATAGTTCGTTCAAAACATCTAAAGAGTTGTGGGACTCTTTGGAGAAGAAGTACAAAACGGAAGATGCCGGCACAAAGAGATTTGTTGTCGGCAAATATCTTGAGTACAAGATGGTCAACACCATGACGGCGATCATCCAAGTTCAAGAGATTCAGATCATACTTCACGATTCAGTATCTGAAGGGATGATTCTGAACGAGTCCTTTCAAGTGGCTGCAATAATCGAATAATTGCCGCCATTGTGGAAGGATTTTAAGAATTACCTCAAGCACAAGCGCAAAGAGATGGGGCTTGAGGATCTGATTGTTAGACTTCGGATTGAGAAAGACAACCAAAAATCCGAAGTGAAGTCCAGTAAGTCTGGAATGGAGGCCAAGGCCAATCTTACTGAATCGAGCAATAGAAAGGAACGCAAGCACTCCGGAAAAGACAAGAGAAAGGCCAAGAAATTCAAGGGGAATTGCTACAACTGTGGAGTTAATTGCATCCTTGGTACCACATGATTTTCTTCATTACAATTTCAGTCCCTAGTTTGCGCAATAGTCCCATAGAATTAATATTGTTGCAAAAATAGTCCCAAAATCTTAAATGTAGCATATTTGGTCCCATAATAATAAATGCTTGCACTTTTGGTCCCAAAAGTTTTCATGTTTACATCATATTCAATTTGCCTTAGATTGTTGACCGAAAATGATATCAGAGTCTAGGTTTATTAAAAACTTTTAGTTAAATTTATTATATTTATGTAATTAATAATTGGTGAGGAGAATTTCTCCAAGAAAATGGATCTGGACAATTGTCCAAGATGTCTACCTTACAGGACATATAGTCAAATTTTGACGACGTATGCACAAGAACACCAGGACAGGATAGCATATTGGAACAACCAATATGTTGAAAAGGAACTTGCAGTAGCCGATAGGGAAACCTTGAGACACTGCGAAAGACAAGTGACATATTATCTGAGTTTCTTTACGGTAAATCAGATATTATATGTCGATCTGATGAATTGTCAGGAAGCAGTCCATGAAAGTGCCCACCAAAATCATGATTCCTGATGGAGTACCAGAATAGAACGAGATACTTCCAGACACATCTAAATTCTCAAAAGATCTTAGAGAAGTCCAGAAGACGGTGCAAAATTATGGCAACCGCCTTAATCATCTACCAACACAAGTTCATCAAATCCAAAACCAAATAGAGACGATGATGAAATATCAGAAGGAGACTCTTGAAATCCTTCATGATATTCAGAAACGAGTTAATAATCTGGAGGAAAGACCAAGTACTTCCGGAGGAAAGAAGCGTATTGATTTCGGAACAGTACCCTATTTACACTAAAATGGGAAACCAATCGAAGTTGTGCAAAAGATGATAGGCGATGAAAAGTTCATTGCTATCATCAAAGGAAAATCCATCATAAACTAAAAAGTGATGGATATGGAGAAGATTAATCTTAAAGATCTACATGACCTTGCAGAATCCTTTGTCGGTTTAGGAATTATAGATTTAAAGATGAACGCAGGAGATGGATCAGCTTTGGTTACTCTTGACCAACATGGAAGGCCACCTCCACCACCATCAGTAAATCCCAATGTTGCAGAAAGTTCAGGTTCAAATCATGGAGATGAACCAATGTCGTACGCTGGAGATTTTACCACAAGAGGAGTTCCGATTATTTCAGGAACTCGCCAACGTTCCAGGAGGCCAAATCTTTATAATACGCCTTATGGAAAATTGCATCTCGATCTGATACATCCATATGGATTGATGCTAAATCTGGATATCCCGGATTTTAAAAATTGAGAAGCCCTTATTGATGATTGGGCGTCAACAATGAGGATTGCAATAGGTACCCTCGATCTTACGAAAGATGGATCCATCTTACTCATTGAGATGAGTCTTGAAGGATCTATAAAGATTGCATGGGATATGACGGGAGCAGATATGAAAAGCACCGTCACAGCTGGAGAGTCATTGAAAGGTATTGTCGATAATATGAAAAATTATTTAAAATCCATTTTATCGGCACAGGCTATTTCGAGGGACTGGAATAATAAAAAGAAAAAGATATAAACAAGCCCTCTATTGCCTTGAGTTACATGATATTTGTCATATTGATGAATATATCAAGTTATTCATCGAGTACCGATGGAAGTCCAAGGTGGAAGATAAAGAAGCTTCGCAATTATTCTTTGTGAAAATACCGAGTCCCTGGAGAGAGATGCTTATCAGGGACTACAAGAGTGCAACTGATTTAGATATAGTGGCCAGAAAAATGTTTTTTCTGAAGGCCAAGCTATCTGAATGGTGCCATCAGACAGCACTTTACAGGAATTATAAGAGATTACTAATGTAATAAATATTTTTTCAAGTTCTTAATAAAAATGGGCTTTCTGCTTCAATATGTGTTCATAATGTTCTATTAATTTATCCCGTTTAAGAATTACTTTACACGCTTGGTGTAAGAAACGAACCAAGGTTGTGCTGAGCAGTTGCTAAAGGAGTCGGATAACTTGTAGATCATCTTCCCTGTTGGTTGAGGTTGAACAGTGTGAACTGTTTGTCAAAAGATCTAGGGGCAGTAATTTTCCGACGGGTGGTGTTGCGGGCTATCTCACCCGATGCTATTTTCGTCAAAGAATGTATGAATTTTAAGGGATATTTTAATTTTACGGAAGCATGTTAGGCCTGATATGGTCGTAATGGACTATATCCATTTCTGTTAATAAACTTATGCAAATTGAAGAATGTATACATGTTAGTAAAGTCTTTGCAGAAGTATGCCCTGTTAAGTTTATAGGATGGAAACCTGACATTATCCACTTAAAACCTCTGAATAGAGACTGTATCTAAGTAGGTGTAACAATGCCACGAACAAAACAGGTGTCAGAAAATGAAAGCTTTTACAACATGTGATGAATTGCATAATATGGCAATTTGGGACTTGCATGGCAATATTTATAATCTGCGGGACTATTTATGTATATTTCTAAAACTGTGGGACTTATAGTGCAAAATCTGAAAATAGTGGGATGGCTTATGCCAAGTACGGGACTAAGGGTGTAATAGGCCTGATCCTGTGGGACTGAGTATGCAATTTTCTCTACAACTATGGCAAACCGAACCACATGGCCAAGGATTGCTGACACCCGAAAAAGGGCAATCAAGGTGGCAACCAACAAGCCAATGTGACGGAGGACAAGTCGGTTCCAATCGATATGTCGGAGCTCGATCTCACCGCCATTGTGTTTGAAGCCAATATAGTGAATAACCCAAGGGAGTGGTAGATAGATACCGAGGCTACTCATCACATTTGTGCCGATATGGAGATGTTCTAATTTATGGCATGATAGATTAGGACACATAAACTTCAACACTATTAAAAGGTTAGTGAATCAGTAATTAATACCTATCTTTAAAACCGATTCACAAGACAAATGCGAAATATATGTTGAAGAAAAATTGGCCAAAGCACGTTTCGTTCGGTAACGAGAAGTACCAAACCACTCGAGTTAATTCACACAGATGTGTGTGATTTAAAACTTGTGCAAACTCGAGGTGGGAAAAGTTACTTTATAGCATTTATTGACGATTGCACAAGATATTGCTATGTATATCTTTTGAAAAGTAAAGATGAAGCTTTAGTAGCTTTTAAGACTTATAAGAATGAAGTTGAAAATCAGCTTAATTTGAAAATTAAGATGATTCGAAGTGATAGAGGCGGAGAGTATGTTGCTCCGTTTGAAGAATTTTGCTCGGAAGCGGGTATAATTCATCAAACGACTGGTCCCTACTCATCTCAATCAAATGGAGTTGCAGAACGCAAAAATCGTACTCTTAAGGAGATGATGAATGCGATGTAGTTAAGTTTTGGCTTACCCCAAAACATGTGGGGGGAAGCCATACTTTCTGCAAACTACATTCTTAATAAGATCCCACACAAAGGTAAAAATGAAACTCCATATGAGTTATGGAAGGGACATAAACCGTCATATAAATACCTCAAAGTGTGAGGATGTTTGGCTAAAATTGAAGTACCTAAGCCGAAAAAAGTTAGAATCGGTCCAAAGACGATCGATTGTGCTTTCATTGGATATGCTAACAATAGTATTGCATATCGCTTTTTGGTGCACAAGTCAGCTATTCCTGATATAAATGAAGGTATGATCATTGAATCAAGGAATGCGGTATTCTTCGAGAATATATTTCCGAATAAAGAAAGGAAAGAAGAAAGTTCGAGTAAATAAACTTATGAAAGTGCAAGGTTACCTCAAAGTGATGATGAAGAGGAACCAAGACGCAGTAAAAGGACAAAAATGGCTAAGTCTTTTGGTCCTGGTTTTCTAACTTATATGTTATAAAACGAACCCAAAACTATTCAAGAAGCATTGTCTAGTCCAGAAGCTCCTCTCTGGAAAGAAGCTATCAATAATGAGATAGATTCCATCATGCAAAATCACACTTGGGAGTTAATCAATCTCCCACCAGGTTGCAAACCTTTGGGATGCAAGTGAATCCTTAAAAGGAAGTATAAAGCAGATGGATCTATAGCCAAGTACAAAGTCCGTTTGGTAGCTAAAGGGTTTAGACAAAAGGAGGGATATGACTTTTTCGATAAATATTCTCCTGTTACGAGGATTACGTCCATTCGTGTTCTCATTGCTATTGTAGCCTTGCATAACCTTGAGATACAACAAATGGAAGTTAAGACTGCCTTGTTGAATGGTGAGCTTGAAGAGGAGATCTATATGGAATAACCCGAGGGGTACGTTGCACCCGGTCAAGAGTGAAATGTGTATAAACTTGTTAAGTCACTTTATGGACTAAAACAAGCACCTAAGCAATGGCATGAAAAGTTTGACTCGACTATGAAGTCAAATGGTTTCAAGATCAATGAATGTGACAAGTGTGTCTACATTAAAGGTACTACAAGTGATTACGTCATAGTATGCCTTTATGTAGATGATATATTGATTATGGGTAGTAGTCATGATTTAATCATGAATACTAAGAACATGTTAAAGAAGAACTTTGAGATGAAAGATATAGGAGTATATGATGTTATGTTAGGGATTAAAATCTCTAGAACTTCAGATGAAATTGTCTTGTCACAATCCCATTATGTCGAAAGCATACTTAGAAAGTTTAATGCTTTTGATAGTCCTCCGGCTAAGACACCTGTAGATCTAAGTCTACATTTGGCCAAGAATAGGAGCGAACCAGTTTCTCAGTTGTAATATGCAAGGGTAATTGGCAGTCTGATATACTTAACGAATTGTACACGTCCAGGCATTGCATATTCAGTGAGTAAGCTAAGTAGGTTCACAAGTAACCCGAGTACGGATCACTGGAAAGCCGTGATAAGGGTACTTAGATATTTAAAGTATACCATGAACTATGGAATACTTTATACGAGATATCCAGCAGTATTAGAAGGATACTGTGATGCCAATTGGATATCAGACACAAAAGACTCCAAATCCACAAGTGGATATATTTTCACAATAGGTGGAGGAGCGGTTCGTGGAAGTCTTCTAAGCAAACGTGCATAGCTCGATCTACTATGTAATCCGAGTTCATTGCTTTAGATAAAGCTGGAGAAGAAGCAGAATAGCTTAGAAACTTCTTAGAGGATATTCCTTATTGGAATAAGCTTGTGCTTGCTGTTTTGATACATTGTGATAGTCAATCAGCAATTGGAAGGGCACAAAGTAGTATGTATAATGGTAAGTCTAGACATATACATCGAAGACACAATACCATTAGACAGTTGATTTCGAATTAGGTTATTTCGGTTGACTACGTGAAGTCAAAAGAAAACTTGCGGATCCGCTTACAAACGGCATAAATTGATATCAATTGTATAAACTGTTAAGCGAAATGGGTTTAAAAATCACAAATTAAAGAATGTTCATAGCGGTAATCCAACCTTGTGAATTGGAGATCCCAAGACCTTGGTTCAATGGGACAACTAAGTTATGAATGTTCAGCTGAACACTTGGAAAACGTGTTAGCTCATTCCCGAAACTTCCAAGTGAATAAAAACCTGCTGAATGTGGTGAGGTTAAGTTTAAGACTTTTAATGATTCCTATACCGAAAGGTGGAGTATGGCAGGATACTCTTCAATAGGAGATCACCTATATAAGTGAGAAGTAATGACCGCTTCAAAGAAACGGTTATGAATCTAATATATAGTCCAGGGCCGAAATGGACACAACGTGAGAACAACAAGTGTTAGAATTTATTGTGTAAGTATTGTTGTCTCGGTTTACCCAAACGACTGAGTAGTTCAAGACATCGTGTCACTAAGCAGCCAGTAAATCCGATAGTATTTTACTAAGGAAGGTTCAAAGCCACAAGCTACCTATCCTGATGCAATAACAGTTCGCCGAGACTTTCAAGCGAATCTGCATACACGCATGCATTAATTTCATTCATGTGGGGGATTGTTGGAATTTGGTTATATAAAATGGGTATTGACCCGATTTTGACCAAATATTTAAGTGGTTTCCATTAGTGAAATATGGAATTAAATTATTTGTAAAAATTCTACTAAGAGAATAGATAAAAAAAGCATTTGGAATTTCTCAAAACTAATTCCGGGTGAATGAGAAATTAATGCTAGAAGTTAGCCACTTAAAACTAGAAAATGGTATGGAAAATGGAAAATTTGGGGAAGGAGAAATGCTCCATCCCACATAGGAAAAGGAGGCAAAGTTTGCTCACTTGATAAATCCCAAGTTGGACCTATAGGTTTGGGCCCTTGGGGGCACCCAAGTTTTTAAAGGGGTGAGGATCTACATGCTTGTGGGTTTGGTCCAAAAGCGCACACGCGCGCGCCACCGCTCGGCCGGGTCCGGGTCGTGGGTCGCGGGCCTGGGCCCTTATTCTTTTTGGACCAAATACCTTTAAAATTAATAATTAATTAATTTTAATTAATTAATTAGCATATTTCCAACTGAAGTGCTTCGCATCCAAGCACGGGTGAATGCATGGCCCATGCGTAGGGTCGTGCGTCAAGACGAAACTTGTTCGCATCCGAGCATGGGCGGACGCACGGCCCGTGCGTCGGGTCGTGCGTCAAGTCGAGACTTTGTCATTCCGTTCGCATCCAAGCACGGGCACACGCACGGGCCGTGCACCGATGCGAAAGGATGAACAGATGCACCTGTTCGCTGGAAACATGTCTTTTCGAGCCAAAATACATGATCTTTCCATACGGGCACCTGATACTTATGAAATAGAAGTCCCTACAGATGAAAAACATACGAAAAACATAAGATAATAAACAGTCATTGCATTCGAGCATATTGACATTCCTTCCCATTTAAAAGCTTGAAAGTCTGAAACACTTCTAGTTCGTTGTAGTTCCGACTTTTGCAAGTGCTGCTAAGTCGGAATAATTAAACGTCGTTATATCTTAGGGACGAGCGTCGGAACCGTAAACATTTAGTATACGGGGCGTTTTTCGTCTTGCGAAGACTAAATCTAATTCAGGCCTCGACTCAATCCAAACACTTAGCCATCTCCTTAAACAGTAAACCTTCCAATATTTACCCAACAAGACCATTTTATACAAGTTTTTTTCAAACTATTTTCCCTAATATTTACTACCATTCCCTTCTTCATCAAATAATATCAAGGATTACGGTAATAGATAGGTGAGAGAGAAACAATTAAACTTGAATTGTGGGATAATTTGAAATGAAATGAGAAAAATCTTGTTATAGAAATTGGGTTTTGCCAAATTCGATAGGTTAGACTGCGATTGGATGTGGGCATATCCTCGTAAAATCCTCTCAGAGAGTTAAAAAGGAATGGAAATAGGGATTGGTTGTGAAAGGATACTGAAAATTGTGGATGTATTTTATTCTTCATACTTCACCCCTTTTCAAAAAGGTGGCCAGCTGTACACTACTTTGTTTACACAGACCACATTAACCTATTTTTCTTTTCAAAGTAGCACTATTTCCCTCAAAACCCAAATTTTATTTTAATAAAATCTGACATGACCTCCTCTTGGGATTTGTTACCCTTTTTCACATTGTTCCCCCATCTTAGATCTTACCCTAAATTGTTTTCTTTTCTTTTTTTAGGGAAAAATACAATCTTATTCTTACCCCAAATTGTTGAGGGAAGTCATCTACCCCTAAATTGAAGAAGCCATTCTTCCGGCATGACGGAATCTGTGGAGTACTAAACGCCGGTAGGTTCTCCGTCAGTTAATGATTTCTCCGTTCTTATGAAGAAAACAACGAAAATGGACGTGATGCACATACCACATATGACAAAATAACCCTTGAACTTTATATAATATTAAATTTCATATTTTGCCTTCTCTATATAATTCAATAGATTTTGCTTAATTCTAATTTTACTAAACAAATAATCTATAATAGGATCTAAAGTAAGGGAAAAACAAAATATAATTTCAATAATTGTTTAACGAGGTTACATTAATATTCGTATATAATTAAGAGATATATTATGTTACTTTATTTATGTGAGTATACATGCATATTTCTCTAATAAGTAAATATTAAAGGCTAGGATCAAAGTAATTGATATTAAATTATATGTATTTAATCTAAGGTATGTGCATGTGGTTTTCTAAAATCAATTTAACTTTTTTAATAAAATATGTAATTAGTACATACAATTTAAATGTTAATGTATAAATATTTGGATAAATGCAAATATTTCTCATCCCAATAATTTTTCAAAACATTATTTTTACAAAAATTCTTACAACCAATCACCATCTTTAACAGTAATCATTAGTTTTTTTTTTTCGTCGTCCAATCACACTATATTTTTTACTTTCATTTACCCAACATAATTTTTCATCACTATTATCTCAAAAAATGAAATTGAAAAGAGATGAAATGAAATGAATGAAAGTACAACCAATCCAGCCTATATTTGTTTGATCTGGGCCAATTTGGACTGATAACTACATCTGTATTCAGATCTAGTCGCAATCTAGTGGATATCCCCCACTATTTTCAAGATCGGATGGGATCAAGTTTAATCAGTTCAACTAAAAATCGGTGGCGAGTTCAATTTGTTTAGGCCAATTGCTTCTGTTGACATCCGTCAATTAAGTTTTTATTTCCTGAGTTTTTGTCCCAATTAAAATGTTAAGAATGTCCGTACGTTCCACTTTGGTACACGACTAAAATTGCAATTAATTAGCCTGAAAATAAATGTTTTACCTTATTTAATTTTGCGGATGGTTCTTCGACGGTCGGGGTAGATCCAACGCCAATCTGTAAGGTAGCATATTTCTCAATCTTTTCAAGTACTGGTGCCATCTTATCTGCTCTAAGGGACCTGACCTGTAACGGCAAGCTGATATCGGCCTTCTCGGCATGTCGACTTAGGAAATTCTTGATCTTTGATTTTGTCTTCGCCTTGGCCTTGGCCTTAGCCGCCTGCGTCAAACAAGTGTCGATGGTGTCTTCGGCGTCATAAACGACGTCCCTTATCTGTCTCTCTATTTCTCTGAATAGATTCTCTTTCTTCGGTTTCGTGGCCGCGTCCTGAAGGAATGACTTAAGCAAACCAAGCTCATTGTTGAGTTGGTAGAGGTCGTTTTCGGCGCCGGCAATGAGATCAACGTACCATACCAGCACCTGCGACACCTTCTCCAGCAAGAACTCCACCGCCACGTCCGCCATCGGATTATATATCTATCTCAGAGAGAGAGAGAGAGAGAGAGAGAGAGAGAGTAATTCGAGTTGTGAGTTTATAATAGTTCGAGTTGTGAGTTTATAATAGTCTATGTACTGATGCCAATTTCCATTCGCCTATATTTTGATTGATCATGAGTGTCAATCTGGATTATGCAAGTCAACTAAAATAATTGGCAAGCTGCCGGTTGTTAGGCTTAATTACAAATTATAATTTATGCAATTTGGTCCTACTACTTTTGATTAGTGCAATTTTGATAAAAAAAAACTGGGTGTTTCAATATCTCATTTGTTCTCAAAATTCTTGTCCTTTAGTCAAAATACCCGAAATACATATGACCATTAAAAGTTAAACAACTCATATTGTTATTTTGACTAAAGGGTAAAATCATCAATTGTCGAAACTGCCACATCAAGAAGTTATAAGATTAAAATTGTTTACCCATAATATTACAGGACTATAGTTGCAATTAAGCCACACTTGTTAATCCAAGATTATAATATGCAAAAATATCACAAACTCCAGTTCTGCCCCATGTGCATTTATCATCTCATGAAGTCAATAGACATAAAACAATGTCAGGTTACTGTTTATTTATAAGATATTGCAAATTGCTATTTACATTGAAGGCATGACATTAATGGTTATCATCAATATTCAATGAAAGTACAAAAAGAAAAAACAATATGATTGAATATTGCTGTTTATTTGTTTATATTTATGTTCCTTTTATTAATGTACGTTTCTTTTCAGTTTCCTTTTTTTTCCTTTCTTTTCACGCCCGCCTTTTCTGTCACTTGATCATCTTTGATTTTCGATTTTGGATTTCTAACTTTGTCTTCTTCATCTTCGATCCGACAACAACCTCCGTCACTTTCTCCCTTTTTAATTCCGAGTTTGTTGCTTTTCTCCGTGTTCGATTTTAGGGTTTTTGCTCGTGTTTGATTTTAGGGTTTTTTTCCGAGTTGGTCTACTGCAGTCCATTGTGGTGTGTTTCCGCTAGTGTATTTAGGTTTTGGCCATTGCTTTCAACCTTTTAAGTTTGCAGGTACTTAATCTTATAATTTCTGCAAATTTTTCTGTGTTTTTTCGAAAAAATAAAATTGAGAGGAGATTTTCTAATTTTTCGTGGTGTACTGATGGTATTTATGTGTAGATTTGTTGTTAGTCTTGTGATTTTTATATTATTTTTTTGCCCTACTAACAGTGTATGTCATTCTAGAGTTGTTTTGACCTTGAGTTTTTCTTTGTTTGTTGAGTTTGACTATTGTATGCATATTTCTGTGAATTTGACTAAATAGTATGCATGTTTCCTTATGATATATGAATATGCATCTTGGAAGTATCATATTTGATGCTTAATAGTATCATCAATTGCTTTCAATGTATCATTTTTATGTCACATTTTTACTTTTAATATATTGCCGTCTCATGGTTGTTTTTTATTTTGTTCAATTTTTTGTAGCATTTGCAATTTTACATTATATTGTCATTGCATTGTTATATGTTATAGTGTAATGTCTTGAGCATTTGTTAATGTGAGCTTGGCGTTGTTTCTAGTTCTTTTGTCTTTAGTTTTTAGTGTTTTTGACTGTGTTTTCCACAATTTTTTGTAGTTTTCGAAGTGGAAGATGACACGAAAAAAGATATTGATACAGAGGAGAGGTAGAGGTAGGGGAGGGAGAGGGGAAGGGGTAGCGGGGACTCATAAGAGGTTGATATAAAGGACTCACAAGATATTGATAGTCCAAGTAAAGAAGTTATTGCTGAGACGTCGACAAAGGAAGCTAGTGTTGAAACGTCGACAAAGCAAGCTAATGCTTAAAGGTCGACGAAGGAAGCTATTGTTGAAATGTCGACGAAGGAAGCCCTTGCTGAAACATCGATGAAAGAAGCCCATGTTGAAACCTTGATGGAGTAAGCCCATGTTGAAACATCGATGAAGGAAGCCGCTGTTGAACTTCGATGAAGGAAGCCCCTGCTGAAACCTCGATGAAAGAAGCCGCTGTTGAAAGCTTGACGAAAGAAGCCCCTGTTGAAACCTCGATGAAGGCAAAAGTTGATTAAAAACAAGTAAGCCCGGATAAGGATGTTGGTAATATACATGACACAAGACTAAGTAAAGTTGCTGGAAAAAAAATCTTCAGTGAAGGAAATCAGGAAGAGTGTTGGTGAGGAAAAAGAATTGGCAGAGGAAGTTGGTAAAAATCCTCGCAAGAAAATAAAGCTATCGGAAGATGATAAGAACAGGTTAGTGTACTTGAAAGCATTAGTTTTTGTCTTCAAAGTATCATTATTTGTCTGAAAAGTATCAGCGTATGTCACATAAATGTTCATTTTAATCATATAATATAAATCAGTGTCAATATTTTAGAAGTATCATATTTTATTCTGAGAAGTATCTAAAATTGAATTAAAAGTATCAAAAATTACTTTAAAAGTATCATTTTTTTATCTAAATAGCATTATATTTGATACTTCAAAGTATTATAAATTGCTTTCAAATTATTATTTTTCATATGTGATTGTATTAATTATATATTATTTTTTTGCAGCAATGTAGATACCATAGTTTATTTGATGTAGTAAACTCTTTGAATGATAGACAAAAAGAGGATGTGAAGAGTATTGGTTTTAGTGGGTTATTGAAGCTCAAAGTTAAACATTTACCTGCTCAGATGATTTTGTGATTGGTGCAAAGGTTTAATGGGAAGAGTCGTTTGCTTAGTATTGATGACATGAAGAGGTTTGTTGTTACCGCTGATGATATTTGTGATGTTTTTATGCTACCGAGGAATGACCGTGATGTGTTAGTTTTTTAATGGAGTGATAGTTTAGATCTGATTGTTGAGTTTAAGAAGAAAGTTGAGATTGATGGGAGTTCTAGTGTTAGGACTTTAAAAAACATGTTATTGAATGGTTTTAAAGAAGGAGGTGATGATTTTAAATGACTGTTTGTTTTGTATAGCTTATCAACTTTATTGACCCCGAGTGTGAATCGGACTATTGATGTTTTGTGCTTCAAGTCATTGGTGGATGTGGACGCCATTGCATATTTTGACCGATGTTCACTTGTTTTGGAAAGGCTTGGCAAAGCAATTGATAATTTTAACAAGAAGTCAACCACCCATATAAGCGCTTGTATATTGGCATTGTAGATTATATATTTGCATCGACTGAAATGGCAAGGGAATACTGAACCATTTGATCTGCCTCTCATTCAACACTGGACGACTCAGCGCATAAGAAATCATGTTAAACACTTGCCATACACTTTGAGAGATGAGTGATACACTATTACTACTTGCGAGTCGCGATGTCAAGTACACGAAAGAGTATTAATTTTGCCAAACTTATGAATGATGACTTCTTGATAATGAAATGCATGGTTTACTTGAATATGAAGTCAAATGAGATTAAATGTTTATAGTGTTCTTGTGTGTTCTTTGTACTCCTTGATATTATTTTTCTTAATTTGCTTGAGGACCAGCAATGCTTTAAGTTTGGGGGATTTTGATACTTGTAAAATATACGTGCATTTAGGAGCTTAAAATGGTATATAATTGATACATTTGCATGTATATTTAGTGTGTTTTTACTTGGTTTCCTTAGAAGGCCATGATACTGTGTATTCTTGTAATTTTTACAGGAAACGGAGCTTAATTGAAGAAATATCAGTTGGAAGGCCCGAATAGGACTGACGAGTGCAAAGAGAAGATCGAAAAGACGAAGAAACTGTACAAAACATATCATACGGCCGGTCCGTGTGGGACCACACAACCGTGTGAAGCTACACGGTCGGATCGTGTGACGAGCTGTGGCGGATTTTTGTGTTCTTTTCCCATTCAAACTCTACAAACGATCTTTCCAAGCACCTATATAAGGGACCCAATGGCTGCATGAAAATTACAACATTCATACACCATACAACACATCAAAATACACAGGATTACAAGATCAAAGGTCTTCTGAGAAAGGAGGGTTAGGTTACGAAGAACACCACAATGCCTTTCGCATCTACGGAAGCACAAGAGCTTCGAAGGCTTGGAAGGAGAATCCATCCTGACAAGAAGGGGTTTTCTTTCGTAGTTTAGATCTCTTGTCTGTGATTAAACGATGTCATAATGTTATTTCAAGTTTGTCTATGAATTTGTTATCAATGTTTGGCTAATCTTTCGGATCCTAGGGCATAATCAAAACTGTGGATTTATGTTAAATCTTGATTAATTGTTTTCTTAATTGATTCATGTGTTCTATATTATGAATACGAGTGCTTATTCTTAATTGTCGATTATTTAGCCAATAATTTGCATGTCATACTTGTTAGTTCAAAATCCTGGAGGTGAGTTCTAACGAGAGGAAAATCGAATTCAGACATGAACAGGGTAATGTATCGGGAGACTACTTATGTTTGTGGGGAGTATTTCAATTCAAAGATCTGTTGGGAGTTAATAATAGTTGTCATGGATCGGGAGACCTCAATTATTATTAATCTACTATTTATGTGCCACCTGGGAGGGGGAATAAAATAGTTTAGGAATTGAACCCATAGAAATGCATGAATTGGTTTTGTGAAACATTAATTGGATTTAATATTGAAGAAACATGTTGAGATTATGTACCTAGGGTTGCTTCTGTATTTGTTGAAAATACTTGTGGGGTTCGCAAATTTATTTCTTTTTGTTTTTATTTTCGATTTTTGTAAAACTTCTTGATATTCGGTAGCTTCAATAAAATTGGAATGCGATGTTATTATATAATAAGTGTTTCGTAGTCAATCACTGAGGAATACGACCTTCCTTGCCATTATCCTAAAAACTACACTGTACACTTGAAGTTGTAAGATCCAAATATTTTTGGCGAACAAGTTTTTGGCGTTGTTGTCGGGGATTGAAGGATTCTACTTAGATATAGTAATAAGTAGTTCAATCTTAATTGAAGCATTTTGTAAATAATTTTTATTTTTTTTTTTTTTTTGATTTTTTTTTCATTTTTTTTTCTTATTTCTCTCTTCTTCGGTTCTAACATTATTTTTTTAAGTGCAAATAGTGCATGATCACGCATTCCAGATCTACCCAGCCAATACCTTTTGATTTGGAAATCGAGAAAACAACGAAACAACTAAGGAAAAGATCTAAAGTAATGGCGGATGGGACTAATCAGAATACCGTGAACAACAGAATCAATGAGGAGCGCCCACCTGGGGCAGACGCATAGGACCGAATAGTGGAAAGGCCCACGATAAGGGAAGTTAGGGACTTCTTCTAGCCGGAGGTTAGTTAAACTTATGATGGTGTGGCCCATCTGCCGATCAATGCAAAAACTTTAAACTAAAACCTGCATTGATCCAGATGGTTTCAGAAAATCAGTTTGGAGGTAGAACCGTTGAGGATCCAAACGCACATCTGGCGTAATTCTTAGAAATCTGCGACACTGTTAAGATGAATGGTGTTTCTGAGGATATCATTCGATGCCGCTTTTTCGCATTCTCTCTGCGCGATAAGGCTAAGGGATGGTTATGCTCTCTAACACCACCAACGACATATTGGGCTGAACTAAGTTAGCGATTTTTAGCCAAATACTTTCCCCCAAGTAAAATGCTGCAACTGAAATCTGAAATTGCCCAGTTTAGGTAGTTAGATTCAGAGCCACTATATGAGGCATGAGATAGATTCCGAGAATTGCTAAGGAAGTTCCCTCAACATAGATATCCCAACTACCAATAGGTTCAGTATTTTTATAATGGTTTAAGTTTTGTGGGATAACAAGGCTACAACAACTAAAGAAATGCTCAATCACAATCATACTATAATCCAGGGCTGCGACACTTGCAATCACTTCCTGATTCAGGTAGGAGCAATCAAACAGAGTCAAAGGAACATAAACCATCTGTAGAAGAGATGTTAGCTTCATTCATTAGGGAAACTCGAGCTCGACTAAACCAGGATGAAGCCAAGATAGACAGAATCGAGGATCAGGTAACTCAATTGAATACTAAGATGAATGATAGATTGAAATCTTTGGAAAAACAGGTGGGGCTAATTTCTACATCAATAAGCGGCAAGCACCAGAAAAGCAAATTCCTGAAAGATACAAGGATAAATCCAGGAGAACAATGCCAATCCATTCGTCTGAGGAGTGGAACAAGTTATGAAGGTCCAAAGATGCCAATTGAACAAGAAGTAGAAGAGGAAACAATCGAAGAGCAGGACACAGCAGTGGATGCTGCACCACCACTAGTGGAAAAACAAAAGGTAAACTATGCTCCGACAATTGCAAGAACTGAGGTACCTATTCCTTTTCCGCAAAGGTTTCAAAAAAAGAAATTGGATGATTAATTTATTAAATTTATGAAAATTTTCAAGAAAATTCAAATCAATATACCTTTTGCAGATTCTTTAGAACAAATGCCAAATTATGCTAAATTTCTTGAAGACATCATGGAAAAGAAAAGAAAGATCTCGGAATATGAAACGGTAAACTTGACAGAGGAGTGCAGTGCAATTATTCAAAGAAAGTTACCCCAAAAGCTTAAGGATCCCGGGAGTTTTACGATTCCTTGTGTAATAGAGGGTACAACCTTTAATAGAGCACTATGCAACTTAGGTGCTAGCATTAACTTGATATTATCAATATTTTAGAAACTGGGATTAGGCGAAGTAAAGCCTACGACAATTACCCTATAATTAGCAGATCGGTCGGTAACATATCCAAAAAGGGTGATTGAGGACGTTTTAGTGAAGGTAGACAAATTCATCTTTCCAGCTGACTTTATTGTGTTGGAGATGGAAGATGACCGTGAGGTTCCATTAATTCTGTGAAGACCATTCTTGGCCACAGGTAATCGATGTGTAAAAAGGTAAACTAACATTGCGAGTAAATGATGAACACATATTATTTTTGATTTATAAAGCTATGTAATTTCATGAAAACGTCGAACATTGTAACATGATTGATGTAATAACCCCATGCATGGAAGCTGAGTTTGAACAGGTTGTGATGAAAGACGCGTTGGAATGGTGCTTAAGCCACTCACTATAATCCCAAGGTATGTGTTTTGATATTACTAACAATGAGGTTATCGATTTTGTACTTGCCTTAGAGTCAGTGGAGGAAAAAATACAGAAAAACATCGCGCTGGACATCCCACATGGGCGTGTGGAGCAACATGGCTAGCCTGTGCGACACCTGACTCCAAATGCACATGACCGTGTGGAATTACATGGCCAGTCCGTGCGGCACACTATTTCAGAGGGAGTTCACTCACACGGTCGTGTGACTTCATGTTAAGTTGGTATTTTATCAACTTATTTGAGTATTTTAGATTAGAATTTGGTTTTATTTTGGGTGTTTTTAGAGTCTTTAGAGTCCAATTTATTTCAAATAGTGTCGATGTAGAGTCAATACGGATTTGGTAGCCGAGAGATGAAGAAAACGGTGAAAAATGGCTTAAAGAAAGAAGAAATCGTGTAGAAGCAAGGAAAAATCGCATTTTGGCCAGGACGGGCGGGCGCCGCAGCGCGCCGCGACAGAATCTTTGGATGGACGGAGGCTTGTGGCGCCGGCCTTAAACGCCCGGCGCCTAAGCGGCGCCAGGGATTGTGTGGCGTATGTTGATAGGCGCCGCAGCGCCATGCTTGTGCGCCTTGCCGCAGCGCCCGTGCGATATTTGGCGATAAGCGTTAGCGAAGCGCCCCGCGCAGCGCTCGTGCGATGAGTCGATGAGATTGAGATAGAATTCTTTGGCGCCGCAGCTTCGCGCGGCGCCGCGCAGCGCTTGGGCGGAAAATTCTATGTTCACCTACCCCCTTCTTGGACTTTTGTGTACTATAAATATCATCCTTGGGGCTTGAAATTAGGGATCTTGGAACCCTTGGGAAGGCAATAAACACAGCTACAAGACAAGGAAGAAGAATTTGAGCATTTTGAGAAGAATTTGGAGAAGAAGATTGGAGGCTTCTATCATCTAGAAATAGAGAAGATCCCTCAACTCTTGTTCTTATTTTGTTGCTTTCTTCATATCTTGTAAGATGTATTGTTGTATTTTCATGGATTCATTTTCTTTAATCATGAGCTAAACACTATAATTCTAGAGGATTGATGTAATCTATGTTTGAACTTATGTTTTGAGATTGTGGTTTGTCAATCTAGATCTATCAATTTATTTGTGCTATTTGAATCTATTGCTTCTAAATTACTTGATCAATAATTTAGATTGTTTGGTGTATTTGATTTGACACTTGAGAGAGGTAATTGAATACATGACCTTGGAATAGCATAACCTAGGATTTCATAGAATTGAGAGATTTGTGAATCCTTTGAAGTCATTTATCAAGATTCATAGCTTTTATTGAGATTTTGATTGGTGATTTTTATAGAGATATTGATTTCCCAATTGAATCTAAAATCATTGGCACTTGAGAAAGGGAATGATTATTGTAGAAATCTTGACTTATAAATTGATAATTGATGATTGATAAACCATATTGACAACATAAGGGATAACTAGATTCATCATACCTCTAGAATTCATTTAATCATTTGGATAAACTCATTGATATTTACATAGTCTTAATTTATTTTTAGTATTTTTAGTATAATCAACTCCATCAAATATTGAATTTCTAAATAAAGTTAGACTACTATATGATATTACTTAGCAATAATTCGATAATTATTCCCTGTGGATTCGACAACCTTACTACTCTATATTAAAACTTGACACCGTAGACTTGCGGTTAGAAAATTATCTAAAGTTTTTGGCGCCGTTGCCGGGGAATAATTCATCTTATTTGCGCTAATATTATTACTTAGTAGTTTTACTTTAATTTAGATTGGTTTCTTTTGTTACAATAGGGTCATTGTCATTTTTGTGTTTTCTTGTTGATGCGAAAAAATAAAAGTGCTAATTTAATCTTATTTGATCCGAAAATTGAAAGAACCCTTCGAAAGATTAGAGCCGCACGAAGAATCGAATTCAAAAAAATGGCGAGGACTTCGGTGATGATGAAGACCGCATACCTATTGTTGCACCACCGGAAAGGGCCATTCGGGACTATTTTCGACCAACCACGAATCAAAATTATTCAGGCATTGTTCGCCAACCTATCAATGCGAATAATTTTGAATTGAAGCCGGCCTTAATAAACATGGTACAACAAAATCAGTTTGGGGAAGTCGTAGATGACCCGAACGCTCATTTGGCTATTTTTCTTGAGATATGTGACACTATCAAAATGAATGGGGTTCCCGATGAAGCTATTCGGTTGAGATTATTTCCGTTTTCACTTCGAGATAAAGCTAGACAATGGCTTCAAACCTTTCCACCTGGAAGTATCACTAGTTGGAATGATCTCACTGAAAAATTCATGGCAAAATTCTTTCCACCTAGTAAGACACTTCAACTAAAAAGTGAGATTGCTCAATTTCATCAACTCGACTTTGAGCCACTCTACGAAGCTTGGGAGCGATTCAAAGAATTATTGAGGAGGTGTCCACAACACGGGTACGCAGATTGGCAAAAGGTTCAATATTTCTACAATGGTATGAATGGGCATTCAAGAACTATTATAGATGCTGCAGTGGGAGGTACATTGATGGCTAAAACTCCAAGTGAAGCCATGCTTTTACTCGAAGAAATGGCTGCCAATAGTTATCAATGGCCGTCTGAAAGATCTACGCCAAGAAAAGTTGCCGGTGTTCTTGAACTTGATACTATGTCCGCATTGGCCTCTCAAATTTCCGCCTTGTCAAAGCAAATTGCTACACTAAGTCCAGGTGGAAAACAACAATCAGAGGCCGTCATGGAGATAAGTCAAGAAATTGTGACCGATACGGAACAAGCGAATTATGTGAATAATCGGGGTTTCAACAATAGAGGGAATCAATTGCCAACACATTATCATCCGGGACTTCGCAATCATGAAAACTTCTCGTATAGCAATACGAGAAATGTGTTGCAACCACCTCCGGGATATATCGAGAATCAAGCAAGTGCAGTACACACGTGGGAGAACAAAAGCCATCTTTGGAGGAATTACTTAGTTCATTCCTTGTAGAATCAAGAGCAAGGATGAACAAGGCCGATTCTAACATAGAAAATTTGGGTTCAAGGGTTACAACAATTGAAAGTCATCTCAAATCTTTGGGGACACATGTGGGTCAATTGGCCACGGCTATTAATTCACAAATGAGAAAGTTGATACGTTTCCAAGTAACACCGAGGTGAACCCACGGAACATTGCAAGGCCATTAAGTTGAGAAGTGGGACGGAATATGATGAACCAAAGATGCCTGCTCATGCCACCAAAGAACCGGAAGCAAGCTCAAACACTCCAAAATGAAGAAGGCATTGATAAGCAATCGAAAAAGGCAAAAATTGAGGTAAAACCAATTTCCAATTCGATAATGTGTTACCAAATGCTCTTCCTTTTCCACAGAGATTTCGAAGAAAAAGTTGGACGCTCAATTTTCCCAAGTTTTTGGAAATATTCAAGAAAATTCACATCAACATCCCTTTTGCCGATGCACTCGAGCAAATGCCAAATTATGCAAAATTCATGAAGGATGTGATGTCGAAAAGAGAAGGTTGGAAGCATATGAGACGGTCAATCTCACGGAAGAATGTAGCGCCATTTTGCAAAGAAAGCTACCACAAAAATTAAGAGATCCGGGAGTTTCACTATCCCTTGCACTATTGGTGATTCTTATTTTAATAAAGCTCTTTGTGATTTAGGTGCTAGCATTAATCTTATGCCGTTGTCATTTTTCGAAACTTGGCCTTGGAGAAATAACGCCATCCACCATCACATTGCAATTAGCCGATAGATCACTCACCTACCCAAGAGGAGTGATTGAAGATGTGTTGATCAAAGTGGATAAATTCATATTTCCGGCGGACTTTGTGGTGTTGGATATGGAGGAAGATCATGAAATGCCATTGATTCTTGGGAGCCTTTTCTAGCAACGGGACGAGCTTTAATTGACGTGCAACGAGGAGAGTTAACATTACGGGTAAATGATGATGAGGTACTATTTAACATTTATAAAGCAATGAAATGTCAAGAGGAACCTCACACATGTCATTTTATTGATAAAATCGAACAATGTGATCAAACAGAAGTTATAAAACAAGATTTAAAAGATCCGTTAGAACATTGTTTGATTAATTCAATAATGAAATGTGATGAGGAAGATAGTGATGATATTGATTTGCTTGAGTTTATTCTTTCCCTTGAGGCTAAAGAAATTGTAAAAGAAGAACAAAAGGAAGCATTAGAAAATGCCAATATTGAAAATATTCCGAAAGGTACTTTAGAACTAAAGGAACTTCCGGAACATCTTCAATATGCATTTTTGGGAAAAGATAACACTTACCCGGTGATTGTTTCTGCTTTATTATCTTCATCCGAATTAGATAAGTTGTTGCGTGTGCTTCGTGAACATAAGTCGGCCTTAGGTTGGTATATTTCTGATTTGAAAGGTATAAGTCCTTCCATTGTAATGCACAAAATTTTAATGGAAGAATCTTATAAACCATCTATTGAACACCAAAGACGACTTAATCCCGCAATGAAAGAAGTCGTGAGAAATGAGGTTTTAAAGTGGCTAAAGGCAGGTATAATTTATGCCATTTCAGATAGTTCATGGGTGAGTCCGGTACAGGTTGTCCCTAAAAAGGGAGGAATGACAGTTGTGAAAAATGATAACAATGAATTAATTTCTACACGAACTCACACAGGGATGGCGAGTATGTATTGACTATAGAAAATTGAATAAAGCTACTCGTAAGGATCATTTTCCCCTCCCCTTTATTGATCAAATGTTGGACAAAGTTGGCGGTTTACGAATATTATTGTTTTCTTGATGGCTATTCAGGATACAATCAAATCGCTATTGCCCCGAAGATCAAGAAAAAACTACTTTTACATGTCCATATGGTACTTTTGCATTTCGCAGATGCCATTTGGATTATGTATGCACCCTACTTTTCGAGGTGTATGATGGCGATTTTTCATGGTATGGTTGAGGAAATCATGGAAATTTTTATGGACGATTTTTCTGTTTTTGGTACTTCTTTTGACCATTGTTTGCATAACTTATCTATGGTTTTGCAACGTTGTGAGGAAACTAATCTTGTACTTAATTGGGAAAAATGTCACTTTATGGTCAAAGAAGGGATTGTACTTGGACATCGTATTTCTTGTACGAGTTTGGAAGTTGACGGGGGCGAAGGTTGTGGCTATTGAAAAGCTACCCCCACCTTCAAATGTGAAAGGCATAAGAAGCTTTTTAGGGCATGCGAGGATTCTATAGGAGATTCATAAAAGATTTTTCAAAAATTGTTAAACCACTTTGTAATCTCCATGAAAAAGATGCTATATTTTGCTTTGATGAGTTGTGTTTGCGGGCATTTGAACAGATAAAAAAAGGCACTCATTTCAAACTCCGATTATGATAGTGCCAGATTGGACTCAACCATTTGAGCTCATGTGCGATGCAAGTGATTATGCAATGGGTGCCGTTCTCGGTCAAAGGCGAGATAGAATTTTTAAAGCTATTTACTACGCAAGCAGGACCATGGACAACGCCCAACAAAACTACACCACCACGAAAAAGAGATGTTGGCGGTAGTTTTTGCATTTGATAAATTCGAGCTTACTTGGTGGGTACGAAGGTGATTGTTTATACAGATCATGCGGCAATCCGATATCTTTTCTCCAAAAAGGATGCAAAACCTCGATTAATTCGATGGATTTTGCTCTTGCAAGAATTTGATATTGAGATTCGAGACAAAAAAGGAAGCGAGAATGGGGTTGCCGATCATCTATCCCGTCTTGAGCAACCTTACGAGGTGATTGAGAGTCCAATAAAAGAATCATTTCCTGATGAACAAATTATGCGTGCCGAGATATCATTACCTTGGTACGCAGATTTTGTTTATTACCTCGCGGGAGGAGTTTTGCCACCGGACTTGACTTCACACCAAAAGAAAAAATTCTTACATGATGTCAAGTCTTATTTGTGGGATGATCCGTTATTGTTCAAGAGATGCGCGGATTCTATCATTCGCCGTTGTGTTCCTAAGGAAGAAATTGGAGAGATTCTTCAACATTGTCATTCATCATCTTATGGGGGACATTTCGGGCCAACCCGAACCGCAGCAAAGGTACTACAATCTGGTTTTTATTGGCCAACATTATTCAAGGATTGTTATGCCTTTGTGAAAACTTGTGATCGATGCCAAAGGGTTGGTAATATTTCACGGCGTCATGAGCTTCCTTTGACAAACATAATGGAGGTGGAATTGTTTGATGTATGGGGTATTGACTTTATGGGACCATTTCCCGCGTCCTTTGGAAATTTGTACATTTTGCTTGCGGTTGATTATGTCTCCAAGTGGGTTGAGGCGATTGCTACACCAACGAATGATGCTAAGGTAGTACTCAAATTCTTGCACAAGCATATTTTTACTCGGTTCGGTACTCCTCGAGCTATTGTAAGTGATGAAGGTACGCATTTTTGTAATAAATTGTTTAACAACCTTCTTGCTAAATTTGGTGTGCGTCATAAGATTGCGCTTGGTTACCATCCTCAATCTAATGGTCAAGCCGAAATTTCAAATCGTAAGGTGAAACAAATTCTTGAAAAACGGTGAGTTTTAATCGAAAGGATTGGGCACAAAAGCTCGATGATGCTTTGTGGGCTTATCGCACGGCTTATAAAACACCCATTGGTATGTCACCGTATCGATTGGTGTTTGGTAAAGCGTGTCATTTGCCGGTTGAACTTGAGCATCGAGCTTATTGGGCAATTAAGAAATTGAATTTTAACTTGAAAGAGGCCGGTGAAAACCGATTACTTCAATTAAACGAAATGGAAGAATTTAAATCAAGAATCATATGAAAATGCCAAAATGTGTAAGGAAAAAACGAAAAAATGGCATGATCAAATGATTTTGCGACGTGAATTCTTACCCGGCCAACAAGTGTTATTGTTCAACTCTCGATTGAAACTTTTTCCAGGTAAACTCAAATCACGATGGTCAGGACCGTTTGTGGTTGAACGTGTGTTTCCATATGGTGCCGTCGAGTTAAGAGGAGGAGAACGATGGGAATTCGTTCAAGTAAACGGACAAAGATTGAAACATTATTTTGGGAACGAAGTAAAGAAGGTTTTAAATCTTCCACTTGGTGATGAAATTTCTTGAGTCCGAATAGTTGAGTCCGGCTAACGACTATAAATTTAGCGCTTCTTGGGAGGCAACCCAAGCGATTTTCGTGTGATCGAATTTTGTGTGATTTTATTTTCTTTTAATTTGGTGTGTATTTATTTGAATTTTGGTGTGATTTTTGTGTAAATTAATTTGTGTGTGATTTTGAATTTTTGATTAAATTGAAAAAAAAAAAAAAAAAAAAAAAAAAAACGGGCGGGCGCCCTTGCCCGAGACAAAGTGAGCAACATGAGACGAGGTGTGCGGGCGCCGCAATGGCTGACTGGACAAGCGCCATGGCGCCCGATGATTTGCTGGGTAGTTAAAGGGTTGGTCAGCCAGTCAACCTCTCATTTTTTTTACAAACACACACACACGCCTATCTTCATCCCTTCTACAAAAATCCCACCTTGTTTTCACTTATACACCATTCAAGTGGGCAATTGAGCAACTTAATCATCATCTTCATCTTCTTCATCAATTGGGTAAGTGAGCTTCAATTGTACACCAATTTTCTTCAAATTTTCAAGCTTAGGTTAAAAATGTGGGAATTTTCATTATCATTATAATTTTGAAATTCTTGATAAATTCTTGATAAATTGTGATGATATATGAATAATATTGTGCTTGAATTGATTGGTGTTGAAAAATGGGCATGAATTGAATTTCAAATTTGGTGTTTATCTTTTCTTTGCATATATGCCTACAAGGTGTTTGTTAAAATGCCTCAATGAAAAATATTACACCTAGGCATTTGATTCTTGTCATCATTGTGTACTAAAGGTTATTTGATCATAACTTGATGACAAGGATGCATAATTCTTGAGTTGTTGCCAAATTCCTAACTCCTAACTCGTATTGTGCGTTCTATGTGTATTTTGCTTGTGTTATTTTTCGTGTGATTTCGATCAATTACAATGCCAAGAACAAAGAATGCAAGCAAGGGCAAAAGAGTGGCAAGTACGTCCGAGGAAAATGTTGAAGCTCGTTTTCTTCATTTGGAAGACAACATGACTATATTATGACACATTATGCTCGAAGAGCATAACAAAGAACGGGGTTACAACCGGGGGCGAATGATGGTGAACTTGCACAAATGATACATCAGAAGCAATGGAAAAAACTTTGTGCACAACCCAGACCATTCGCACCGAATATAGTCCGAGAGTTTTATGCGAATGCGAAGACCAAAAATGGCTATAACTCAGAGGTTTTCGTACGTGGAGTAGACAAGGTATACACTCATTTAGTAGCGATAAGAGAATATTATGGACTCCCGGAGGTGGATCACTCACCGTACATTGAATTTATCTCGCAACCACCGAGTATGGAGGAGATTTGTAATACCCTATGCCGGCCTGGAACTGTGGTACGTCATATAAAAGTTGTGGGAGGTGCTACTGCTTTTCCGAAAACGAGTCTTAGTCGATATGGGCGAGCTTGGTACCACTTCATATGCAACAACTTGATACCAACCAAGCATGTTAGTGATGTAACTAAGGAACGAGCTCATCTTCTATATGCCATAGTTACTGACATACAATTCGACCCGGTAATTATTGCGGCGTCCCTTCATAACAAAATGCTACAACCCAAAACAGGGGGGGACTAATCTTACCGAGTTTAATTTGTGGGTTATGTAAAAAGAAGGGTGTTACATGGGATAACTCCGAGCCATTGGAAAATCCAAAGGGACCCATAGATTCGGCTACTATTGCTTCTTATGACGAGTGGGTAGGCGGTGTGCCTAATCCGGCGGTGCGGATATATTCTTCATCCCGAATTTGCTCTGCCACTATTGAGCCTGATACTCATGCCCAACCACAAGAATATTGACGTTCCATCCGGTTCGGCGGCAAGACGTTCTCGTTCTAGACGCTCACATAACAGCTCTTCAGACGCACTAGTTCGCGAATTACGAGAATTGAGAAGGGCTTTTGTAGCGAGCAACGCCACAGAGCGGCACGAGAAGAATATGAGAATGAGCACAACCGAATACTTGCCCGGATATATAGCCGGACACACCCGCAATTCCGGTTCCCAATCTTTGTAAGTCCAAGCGGCTACGATAATCTAGAGGGGGGGTGAATAGATTATCTCCATCTTTTCGATTTCGCCCTCTTTTTTAAAACCGAATGCTCAAATACAATAATAAAGGTGCGGAATATAAACAACACACGTCGATTTAAAGAGGTTCAACCCACCTAGGGCCTAATCCTCTACTACCCCAAAGATATCCTGGGATGGATTTCGAAAAGAAAAAGAATTTTATTAATTACCAAAATTAATACAAATTCAACTTACAACACCTTGAAGAGCACCACACTCTTCTTCAACACCACCTTTGGAGATTACCACAATCTCCCTTTGAAGATTACCACAATCTTCCTTCAACGGCACCTTGAAGATTACCACAATCTTCAACCTTGAAGAATACCAAATTCTTCAACACCTCAATAAGAAGATTACCACAATCTTCTTCACCTATCACCTAGATCATCCAAGTGTGTTCTTACCACAAGAACACTCACAAGGATATCTTGTGTTTGAATGATAACCAAAAATCAAGATTACAACTCAATAATGAATATTACAATTTGAGTGCAAAGTGTAATCAAGAATAGCCTAGACCTCAAAGATGTGAAAGTGATAAGCTAGGCAATTTTACAACAAGAATAATAACAATGAAAGACTAAGTGTTTGCTTGAAGTGTATCTTGTTGTGTTGTATCTCAATTGTTGTGTTGGTTGCTCCAAAACTTCCTCTATTTATAGGAGATGATTGATCAAGCATAGGCTCCTCTTGGGGATTGAAAATCTACTGAAAAAATACAATTAAAATCAAGAATATAGCTGTTAGAAATCAATCCCACAATTTAAGGAAATGTGTTTCTTTGTCAAACGGTCATATTTTTTTGTCAAAAACACAGGCGACGATCGGCCGCAAAATAGACGTTGGAAAAAATACACAGAAAAATAACACAGGCGACCGGTCGACGTCTACCTCGACCGGTCGACCATCACCCCAACCGTCCCCTTATGGATTTTGCAAGGATTAAACGTTACGCTTCAAACACACTTGCAGTGCTACCGTCGCACTGGCGCGGCGGCCGGCCGACGGTCGACGCCCGAAGCGGCCGGTCGACTGCTTGTTTTCCTTCCGTCTCATTTTCTTTTTCGAAAACATCTTGATGCACGGGTTGCCCTATAGGGTGACCGGTCGACCACGAGACAGAAATGTTGTCCAATTTTTGTCGAAAATAAAACTCAAGAAATACTCCGAAAATTTAGTAAAAACAATTTAAACCGATCGGAAGTATTAGGACAACATTTAGAAACATCGTTTGAGAGTGAAAACCCAATAACGTAAAATCATTAAAAGCGTTGTCCAATTTAGACGAAAATAAACTTGAGAAAATACTCCGGAAAATATTAAAACCATTTTAAATCATTTAGGAGTATTTGGACAACCTTTAAAAGCATTGTTTTGGTGATAAAATAAAATCATCAAAATTAAGATAAAAACATGTATCAAACAATCTCCCCCTTTTTGATGATTACAAACCAAAACAATTTTTACACAAACTAAGAGAGCAATTTAGAAATGATTTTCCGGTAAAAACATTTGACCGTTTGGAAGCAACCAAAATATCCAAAAATATTAACGCAACCAAGTAGGGAGTAAATATTTTCAATAATAAGCACAAGCTCCCCCTATCAACAAGCACATCAAGAATAATGTAAGAGCAATAATCCATAAGCTAAAAGCTTTTAGCTTTTACGATTTGATCAAGCTCCCCCTGTCACAAAACAACATTAAACAATAATATAAGTCCATCAAGCAACAATTGGACTGAGAACAAATCACAACTTATGGCTTTTATGAGCCATATCTTATAGCTTTTATGACAAGCTTTTATTAGCTTCTTTGAGCTAATGAGCTAATATCCTGTTTCTCCCCCTTTGGAATCATCAAAAAGAATGTTAGGATGGTGAAAACACCATACAATAATATTGAAGCGCGCCAAAGGAACGGTTTAATAGCCGTTGAGCAATTAAGGCATAATAATTCAAGGAAAATTGGATAATTGAAATATAAAAGATCCATAAGCTTATTAGTAAGCTAAAAACATGATTTCAAAAGGATTTTAAGACATTTTGAAGCAAGAGAATCATGTAGAAGTTGAAAGTTTCATTGCGACATTTTAACAAACACCTTGTGTGTGTGAAAAATAGAAGAGGTTGTATATAACCTTTGTAAATGGTTCAAGCCAAAAAAAATTTCATAACATCAATCAACCTCATTTCAAAGCTCAAAAAGATCATATGCATCATATGCAATAATTTGTTCATCAATTAAGAAGCTCAAAGTAGATTCTCAAGGGTTCAACCCAATTGAGATAAGCTAAGAATGATCAAGGCATTTCAAATGCCAACAATTAGAGCATCCAACAAGTAATAAGTCATGCTTTCAACAATACATGTATCAAATGTCCCAACATATCCAACTAAGCATAATGAACAAAGCAATAAAAGAAGCACTTTTACCATCAAGTACTTCATACCAATTATCAAACAATGCTTTAGAGCATTTTTACCATCAAATACTCCATCAAAGTCATGATCATTCACAAGTCATTATCAACTTGCAATTTTAACCCTTTAAGAAAAACAAGCAAATATCATTAGTACAAAAGAGTTTTACAAAAAATTCATCAAAATACAAAACATCATTAATGAAAATGCTAGAAAGTAAAGGGGGTGGGGGTATCATTCCTCATCCGAGGAGAAGCAAGATCCGGGAATAAAGTCCTTGATGAATTTCTTTAACTTGCCGATAGACTTTTGCATTTTGGAGGTCTTTTGCTCCAAAGCCTCATACCTCGTCTCATGAAAAGCCCTCATCTCATCAAATTCGGCTTGAGTATACCTCCTAGGCGGTTGAGCACCGGTATTACCCTCCGGATTGCTCGGTTCGCCCTCTTCCACCAATCTTGCGGCCCCGGCGTCATCAAAGAAGTCATTAGGATCGGGAGACTCTTGACCTCTTCCTCTCGCCATTTTGGTTGGTCGGATTTCCATGTTCTTGCGCATAGTGACCATTTGGGTGATGTTATCAATGTCAAAGTCGTTTTGAAATACCTCCGAGTTACACTCCGACGAAGGTAGTCCCGATTGAATAAGAAGTTTACAAATCCAATTTCCCATAACCAACTTCTTATTACCTTGAGTAATGGACTCGATTAGACATTGGATAAGTATGGCACCAAAGTTAAGAGGTTCCCTCCTAGCAATCTTATAAGTCAAAAATAATCCATATTGCTAGGCATCTTTCCCGACTTACCACAAATGCAATATGCGACAATGACCGATAAAATGCGATGCTCAAGTGTCATTGCCAACAAGGAATACTTTGGCCATACTCCCAAATACGTCTTAACTTCTTTCATCGACACCCCCAACATTTCATCATTCCAAGTCCCACAAGAGAAATAATCCCAACCACCTTCTCTAACATGTAAAAGCCGGCAAATATCATTGGGAGTCCATCTAAAATGACGACCCTTTATAAGCGAATTAACGGCAATCGGCTTTCTATCATTGTCATATTCGACCCACATATTGGCATAAAAGAGTTGGATAATATCATCATCATACAATACATAAGCATGCTCCCATAAATACATCCAACCTTGCTCCTCAAAAAATCCTCTTATAGTAGGATACTCATTTGTAAATGAACTAAAACGACACATTTTAGTCCGAGCAATAGATTTACCTCCCATCCCCGAATCCTCATAGTACCATTCCGCATACTTATTGATGAAATTAAGAGCATTGCGAGAATTTGGAGCTTGAGTAACAAGAGATTTTTTACCTTTCGCCCAACGGCAATTTTCGAGCGAAATAGTTCCGCGAAGCTCGGTAATTTGGGCCCGAGAGAGAATGGGATTTTGAACATCATCACCTTCTTGAGCCACGTTTCTTTGAGCGGCTCGAATATCCCTTTGTTCGGCTTCGTCTCGCCGATTTCTCGAAGTACCCTCTCCGCCCTTTCTTCTCTTAGAGGTGGGATTTTGTTCGGTGGAATTTCTTGGAGGAGCCATATATGAAAGATTCTTGAGAAAATAAGAAGATTAGCAACAAGAATCGTGAAAAATGATGAAGAATTGAAGATTGTAGGAGAAAGGGGATGTTTACGCGCAGCAAGGGTTTGGGGATTTTTTTGTGTTCTGTTTTGAAACGAAGACAGAAAGTTATAACCTGAAAAATTGGCCTGGGCGACCGGTCGAGGTATGGGGCGACCGGTCGAGGTGCGAGTGCGAAGCGGCCGTCGCCCTGCCGTGACCGGTGATTTTTCTTTCTCCCGAGTTTTCCAAAATTCGATTTTTCACCCCAAAAGTTTTAAAACTTTGCAAAAATATAATTTTGGACTATATCCAACAAATATGGGTTTTGGAAAACATATAAACGATAAAATCGAGACTAAACACGTAGTGCCTTTTAAAAGAAAATATTTGCAGGATCAATTAGGGGCACTTAAGGGGTCAAAATGAAATATCTTGAAAGATATAATATCGAGTTTAAAGAGAAATACGAGCAGACATACCTCGATGGTTTAAGAACCTTGATGACGTAAAGCCAATGAGTATGAAATATGTATCCTACACAATTCTTAGACAACATTTTCATAGAAAATACAAGTGTAGGCAAGTATTATGAGATATCAAAAGAGCTTATGCTATAAGATTTCATAAGAGATAATAAGCCACATAAGTTTAATAAAATGCTCAAGGGTTTTTAGAAAATCATGCAAGGTCTCTTTTTAAAAAAAAATTTAAACTCATAAATATATAAGAGACCTATATTAAAAATAAATACTTGAAGATTCATTTTGCAATTAAGACACAATTAAGAGTATGCATAGATTTAAAAATAAAATGCATATACAAATGGGGAGATACGGTTTACCAATTACGCCGTTTCCATGGGTTGTGTCTTTCCCATTGTTGATGATATCTTCCCATTGAGAAGTCACTTTGTTGATGATGACTTCTCCATTTCCAAGTTTGGTTACCTTCCCATGGTTGATGGTTTCTTCTTCTTTGAAAATCATCTTGTTGATGATGTCTTTGCCATTTCCAAGGATTGTGTTCTACCCATTTTTGATTATACGCTCTTCTTGGAAATTGGCTTTGTTGAGAGTAGTTTCTCCTTCTTTGATCAAATGAAATGTTCATTTGATGTTTTCTTGGTGGCATGAATTTTCTCCGATTTTTGCTTTGCCGGGTACCTAATAGCACATTGTTTTGTGGTACCCTCATGTGTTTGGGTCCTTTAAGATTAGCTTTGAGACTTTTAGGTCTCCAACAATATTTAGAGCTATTTCTAGCCCGACAAGAATTAGCCGTATGACCCTTTTTGCCACAATAAAAACAAGTAATAATTCTAGGAGCATAATGACCAATATGCATAGTGACTTGATCCTTTTTCATATGATTAACAACATTAGGCTTATGATCAAGTCCTTTATCACAATTATGAATATCAACAATATTGGACATTTTATTGGTACTCAAGTTGGATTTTAATAAATCCTTTTTCATGCAATCAATATTCTCAACAAGAGTACTATTTTCTTTTTCAAGGTTTCTAACCTTGTCAAGTGTGGTGGTGTGAGCACATGATAGTGATTCGTAAGAAGTAAATAAACTATCCTTATCATTTTTCAAAATATTGAATTCCTTTTTCAAATTTTTGTATCTAACAAGTAAGCTTTGGAATTCATTTTGAAGTTCATCATAATCATTTTGTAAATCACTATAGTCATTTTGAATGACAATATCATAGGAAGTAGAGGGTTTAAGACATACCTCATTTTCTTCTTTGATGCCCATAAAACAATATTCAACTTCTTCATAATTGGAAGTTGTAAGAGGCTTATTCCTTAGATTTGAGCTTGTATGACCTTGAGAAGTAGATGCTTTTGTTTGACTCCTTTCATTTGCAAATACTCCATAGATGGCTTCTAATTTTTGCCATACTTCATGTGCCGACTTTATTCCTACAATATGTTCATATTCTAAATTAGTAAATGAACAATACAAAATATTTAAAGCCTTACCGTTTAAGGAGATGATTTTCTTTTCTTCATCATTGAGCCTTTTGAAGCCTTTTGAGGTGTATGGTGTATCTTTCGTCGGAATGGATTCTCCATTAATGACGGTGTTCCAAATGTCGAACCCGCAACCTTGTAGATAGCATTCCATTCTTTCTTTCCAAAATATAAAATTTTTGGAATCAAACCGAGGTGGCTTGGTGGTGGAGGTGCCGGAAAGATGAGCTTCGTTCGTAGCCGTTGATCGTTTCTCTTCACTCGCGATGTGAAACGAGCTTGCCAAAGAGTTTGTCTCTGATACCACTTGTAAGTCCAAGCGGCTACGATAATCTAGAGGGGGGGTGAATAGATTATCTCCATCTTTTCGATTTCGCCCTCTTTTTAAAACCGAATGCTCAAATACAATAATAAAGGTGCGGAATATAAACAACACACGTCGATTTAAAGAGGTTCAACCCACCTAGGGCCTAATCCTCTACCACCCCAGTATATCCGGGATGGATTTCGAAAAGAAAAAGAATTTTATTAATTACCAAAATTAATACAAATTCAACTTACAACACCTTGAAGAGCACCACACTCTTCTTCAACACCACCTTTGGAGATTACCACAATCTCCCTTTGAAGATTACCACAATCTTCCTTCAACGGCACCTTGAAGATTACCACAATCTTCAACCTTGAAGAATACCAAATTCTTCAACACCTCAATAAGAAGATTACCACAATCTTCTTCACCTATCACCTAGATCATCCAAGTGTGTTCTTACCACAAGAACACTCACAAGGATATCTTGTGTTTGAATGATAACCAAAAATCAAGATTACAACTCAATAATGAATATTACAATTTGAGTGCAAAGTGTAATCAAGAATAGCCTAGACCTCAAAGATGTGAAAGTGATAAGCTAGGCAATTTTACAACAAGAATAATAACAATGAAAGACTAAGTGTTTGCTTGAAGTGTATCTTGTTGTGTTGTATCTCAATTGTTGTGTTGGTTGCTCCAAAACTTCCTCTATTTATAGGAGATGATTGATCAAGCATAGGCTCCTCTTGGGGATTGAAAATCTACAGAAAAATACAATTAAAATCAAGAATATAGCTGTTAGAAATCAATCCCACAATTTAAGGAAATGTGTTTCTTTGTCAAACGGTCATATTTTTCTTTGTCAAAAAACACAGGCGACGACCGGTCGCATTTAAATAGACGTTGGAAAAAATACACAGCAAAATAACACAGGGCGACCGGTCGACGTCTACCTCGACCGGTCGACCATCACCCCAACCGGTCCCCCTTATGGATTTTGCAAGGATTAAACGTTCTGTTTCAAACACACTTGCAGTGCAAGTCGGCCGCACTGGCGGCCGGCCGACCGGACCGTCGACGCCGAAGCGGCCGTCGGCGACCTGCTTGTTTTCCTTCCGTCTCATTTTCTGTTTCTGAAAACATCTTCAGGTACGGGTTGCCCTATAGGGTGACCGGTCGACCACGAGACAGAAATGTTGTCCAATTTTTGTCGAAAATAAAACTCAAGAAATACTCCGAAAATTTAGTAAAAACAATTTAAACCGATCGGAAGTATTAGGACAACATTTAGAAACATCGTTTGAGAGTGAAAACCCAATAACGTAAAATCATTAAAAGCGTTGTCCAATTTAGACGAAAATAAACTTGAGAAAATACTCCGGAAAATATTAAAACCATTTTAAATCATTTAGGAGTATTTGGACAACCTTTAAAAGCATTGTTTTGGTGATAAAATAAAATCATCAAAATTAAGATAAAAACATGTATCAAACAAATACCACCACCACCGGGCCCTATTGCTCATTTTTCACCACACGACTCCGATGAGGAGTCCTAGGCGCTCTGGCTATCAGGAAAGTTTTCTCACTCTCCATTGAGGACAATGTTCAATTTAAGTTTGGGGGGGTGTAATCTGTATTTGTGTCTTTTGAGTCGTGTCAGAGTCGTGTCAAAAAAAAAAAAAAAAAAAAAATACGGGCGGGTTGAGTCGAGTCGGGTAGTTTGTTGAACTATAGAACTACATGACTAAGTAGATTTGTTGATTGCGAGTTGAACTGTCACGAAAGCATGCTTTAAAGTGGTGATCTATATTTTGCTTCATTGATTTCATATTCATGCATAATTCTATTAACTTATTTGAAAATGATTAATGAAGTCAAGTGTTGCTTGTATGATCCCACCGGATTCTAGAACTTGTTTGATCACTAATTGAGGCGAAATTCTAGGTGAAATAACATAAGGAAATGATTTAGGCCATCTTTGAATAAAAGCTAGAGCCAAAATGACTACCTTTGTACGATATAATTTCACTAGTGTCCCATTTTGAGCCTATTAAACCTTTTCTTTGGCAACCAATTGTTTTTACCTTGAGCTTACATGTGAAAATCCTAATTACCCATCACTCATACACACAAAATGATTGAAGGTTGAGGAGGATGTAATAAGTAAGGTAGATGTTCATTCGCATGAAGTTGCCGAGAAAAAGAAATAATGAAACCCCATGTGTTAAAATATGCAAAAGACCAAGTTTGGGGGTCTCGAAAAAAAAAAAAAAAAAGTTGTGTTGAAAATAGAGGCTCGTAGAGGGAGAATAATTGAAAATTCAACAAAAGTGAATGTAGCCATTTTGTTTGGCAATTGGTGATTTGAAGAGGTAATTGTGTGTTTGGGTGAATTGAGCCACTTAATCCTAAATTTTCCTACCCGACCCTAAGCCACATTACAAGCTTTGGAAGCCCTATTGATCCATGTGTTATATTAGCCTACATTAGTGGAGATTAGTGTGAATAACAAGCCTATGGAATCCGGTAGTCAGTATCTTTTGATACTTAGAAGTGGATCATCTTGATAACGTTTGATTGCGTAAATCAATTTGAATAATGAAAACGGAATTTTCATGAATATTCAACACTTTTGATCACAATGTTAAAATGCATGCTTGATTGATAGTGAAATGAGTTTTAGACAAATCTTATTGGTTTATGGAGTTTTGTAGTTGTGTGTGTTGTTGTATTGTTTGTCTTTCATTTTGGAGTTATAATTGTTTGAGGACAAACAATAGCTTAAGTTTGGGGGTATTTGTTAAGTTGGTATTTTATCAACTTATTTGAGTATTTTAGATTAGAATTTGGTTTTATTTTGGGTGTTTTTAGAGTCTTTAGAGTCCAATTTATTTCAAATAGTGTCGATGTAGAGTCAATACGGTTTGGTAGCCGAGAGATGAAGAAAACGGTGAAAAATGGCTTGAAGAAAGAAGAAATCGTGTAGAAGCAAGGAAAAATCGCATTTTGGCCAGGACGGGCGGGCGCCGCAGCCCGCGACAGGAATCTTTGGATGGACGGAGGCTTGTGGCGCCGCAAGCCCAACGCCCGGCAGCTGCGCGCCGGCGGATTGTGTGGGCGTATGTTGATGGCGCCCGCATGCGCCATGCTGTAGCCGCAGCGCCGTCGCGATATTTGGCGATAAGCGTTAGCGGCGCCCAGCGCCATCTTGTGGCGCCAGCACCCGTGCGATGAGCTGGGATGAGATTGCTTTGGCGCCGCAACGCCCATGCGCGGCCAGCGCCGGGGCGGAAAATTCTATGTTCACCTACCCCTTCTTGACTTTTGTGTACTATAAATATCATCCTTGGGGCTTGAAATTAGGGATCTTGGAACCCTTGGGAAGGCAATAAACACAAACTGAAGACAAGGAAGAAGAATTTGAGCATTTTGAGAAGAATTTGGAGAAGAAGATTGGAGGCTTCTATCATCTAGAAATAGAGAAGATCCCTCAACTCTTGTTCTTATTTTGTTGCTTTCTTCATATCTTGTAAGATGTATTGTTGTATTTTCATGGATTCATTTTCTTTAATCATGAGCTAAACACTATAATTCTAGAGGATTGATGTAATCTATGTTTGAACTTATGTTTTGAGATTGTGGTTTGTCAATCTAGATCTATCAATTTATTTGTGCTATTTGAATCTATTGCTTCTAAATTACTTGATCAATAATTTAGATTGTTTGGTGTATTTGATTTGACACTTGAGAGAGGTAATTGAATACATGACCTTGGAATAGCATAACCTAGGATTTCATAGAATTGAGAGATTTGTGAATCCTTTGAAGTCATTTATCAAGATTCATAGCTTTTATTGAGATTTTGATTGGTGATTTTTATAGAGATATTGATTTCCCAATTGAATCTAAAATCATTGGCACTTGAGAAAGGGAATGATTATTGTAGAAATCTTGACTTATAAATTGATAATTGATGATTGATAAACCATATTGACAACATAAGGGATAACTAGATTCATCATACCTCTAGAATTCATTTAATCATTTGGATAAACTCATTGATATTTACATAGTCTTAATTTATTTTTAGTATTTTTAGTATAATCAACTCCATCAAATATTGAATTTCTAAATAAAGTTAGACTACTATATGATATTACTTAGCAATAATTCGATAATTATTCCCTGTGGATTCGACAACCTTACTACTCTATATTAAAACTTGACACCGTAGACTTGCGGTTAGAAAATTATCTAACACTTTATACAATCAAACAGTGCGATAATGGGATGACTCCTCACACGGCCAGGCCGTGCGATCAACCGCTGAAGGCAAAAATCCACACGACCGTGTGGTATCACATAACCTGAATGTGCGACATGCTTTTTCAACCGAAAATTTGAAGGACAATCTCCCGGCTCCCCCAGAACTTAAACCTCTTCCGGATCATCTTAAATATGCATTCTTGGGCGACAAAGAAACCTATCCAGTAATAGTTTCTTCTTCCCTTACTAAAAATAAATTGGAAAAACTACTACAAGTTTTAAGGGAACATAAAACTGCTTTTGGATGGTCTATTTTTGATTTAAAAGGGATAAGTCCTTCGATTTGCATGCTTAAAATAAGAATGGAAGATGATTGTAAACCTTCTGTGCAACACCAACGGAGACTTAACCCAATTATGCAAAAGGTCGTTAAGAAAGAAGTGCTTAAATGGTTAGATAATGGAATTATATTTGCTATATCTGACAGCGATTGGGTAAGTCCGGTACAAGTTGTACCGAAAAAAGGAGGGATGACGATAGTAAAAAGTGAAACTGATGAAATCTTAGCTACTAGAATTGCTACAGGTTGGCGTATTTGCATTGATTATTGAAAGTTAAATGCAGCAAATCGCAATAGATCGCCTTGCAGGTTACAAATACTATTGCTTCCTGGATGGGGTATTCGAGATATAATCAGATTGTGATTCCTCCAGAGGACCAAGAAAAATGTCCTTATGGTGTCTTTGCATTTTGTGATTACCATTTGGGTTATGTAATGCGCATGCAACATTTCAAAGATGTTTGATGGCGATATTTGATGGAATGATTGAAAATATAATGGAAGTCTTCATGGATGACTTCTCTGTTATTGGTATTTCTTTTGATCATTGCTTGCATAATCTAACCCTTGTTTTGCAGAGGTGCGAGGAGACGAACTTAGTACTAAATTGGAAAAAATGCAATTTTATGGTAAAAGATGGCATTGTACTCGGTCATTGTGTTTCTTTTGCAGGTTTAGAAGTTGACCGAGCAAAGGTGGTAGCAATTGAGAAGTTTCCACCTCCAAAAAATGAGAGCAGTAAGGAGCTTTTTAGGACATGCGGGTTTTTATAGACGGTTTATTCGGGATTTTTCAAAAATAACTAAACCCCTGTCCCACTTACTTGAAAAAGATGTACCTTTTACTTTCACCCCTGATTGTCTGTAGGCTTTTGAAACACTAAAAAAGGCGCTGGTGACTGCACCAATTTTGATCATACCAAATTGGGGTCAACCATTCGAGATAATATGCGATGCAAGCGACTATGCAGTAGGGGCCGCACTGGGACAAAAATGCGAAAAACCGTTTTGTGTTATTTACTATGCAAGTCGAACATTGGATCTGACACAATAAAATTACACCACAACTGAGAAAGAATTGTTGGCAGTGGTGTTTGCATTTGACAAATTGCAGGCATACTTGATTGGGACAAAGACAATAGTCCATATGGACCACGTTGCGGTCAAATACCTATTCGCAAAGAAAGAGCCAAGCCAAGGCTCATTCGATGGATACTTTTGTTACAAGAGTTTGATATCGAAATTTGGGACCGGAAAGGATGTGAGAACGTGGTAGCTGATCATCTCTCACGACTTCAGAAAATGGCTAATGAGAATACAAAAGGCACAATAATCAAAGAAACATTCCCAGACGAGTTAAATCTGATGGCTGAAACAACCATCCCCTGGTACGCTGATATTGTGAATTATTTAGTAAGCGGAGTTTTACCACAAGATATCACATATCATGCTAAGAAGAAATTTCTTCATGATGTGAAATATTTTTTGTGGGATGAACCTCTATTATTTAAAAGATGTGCAGATTCAGTTATTAGGAGATGTGTACCTCAAGAAGAATGGGCAAGTATTCTGGAGCAATGCCATTCATCACCATGTGGGGTCACTTTGGACCAACACGCACTGCGGCTAAGGTATTACAGTATGGTTTCTTATGGCCTTCTATTTTCAAAGATTGCTATAAGTTTGTTTTGCAGTGCGATAGGTGTCAACTTATGGGAAACATTTCAAGAAGACATGAGATGCCATTAACTAATATCATAGAGGTGGAATTATTTAATGTTTGGGGTATAGATTTCATGGGACCTTTTCCAGTCTCAAATGGGTACATGTATATTCTCCTTGCAGTAGACTATGTATCCAAATGAGTGGAAGCAATCCCTACTAAAACAAATGATGCCAGGGTTATGTTGAAATTTTTGCAAAAGAACATCTTCACAAGTTTTGGCACTCCACGAGCCCTTATTAGTGATGGAGGATCTCACTTTTGTAATAAACTATTTAACAACATGATGGAGAAATATGGAGTAAAACATAGAGTTGCTGCCGCCTATCATCCGCAATCAAATGGGCAAGCCGAAGTTTCAAATAGGGAGATTAAGCAGATCTTGGAAAAAACGGTTATTATAAATCGAAAAGATTGGCTTTAAAGCTTGATGATGCTTTATGGGCTTATCGTACGGCATACAAAATACCTCTGGATATGTCTCCGTATCGATTAATTTTTGGGAAGTCATGCCACCTTCTGGTGGAATTAGAACATAAGGAATTTTGGGCAGTGAAGAAGCTTAACTTCAATATGACAGCAGTAGGTGAGAAAAGAAAATTGCAAATAAGCGAATTAGAAGAATTTCACCAAGATGCATACAAGAATGCCCAAATTTATAAAGATCGCACAAAAAGATGACATGATAAATAAATGACATTAGGTAACACAAATTTTGTAGCACCTTTTACATAAGGTACATATGTAACACATGTTTGTAACACTTTTTACATTACAATATTTATGTAACACTTTTGTAGCACTTTATCAATATGTAACACTTATATGTAACACTTTTATATAAGTAACACTTTTTAAGTATCACTTTGTTTTGTTATTTCTTTTGTAACGCAAATAGGTAACACTTTTATCAATATGTAATGCTTATATGTAACACTTTTATATAAGTAACAATTTTTAAGTATCACTTTGTTTTTGTTATTTCTTTTGTAACGCAAATAGGTATCACTTTATTTAAAAAGCACTCTTGGCAACAATATATTTTATTGATTGTAACACTTTTTAAGCTATATTTTAGTAACACAAAATTATATAACTATCATTAAATCATGTCAAAGATTTATTTAATTAATTGATGTCACCAAACCTAAAATTGTAGACATCATGTACTCTGTTTTTTTAACTGAATTTTTGTTTACTTTTTACAAAGTATTTAAGTTTTCCTTTTATTATTTTATTTTTTACGAAGGCAATTAATTCCGTCTTAATACCGACGGAAAATGCGCATGTATATATTTTATTATTATTATTATTTTTTTAATTTTTACTAATGGAGACCAATTTCATCGTTAACCTTTTCTTTTTAAAAAAATTACCAATGAAAATTGATGTTGTCGGTAATTACTTAGGAATTTTTTCCGTCGGTAAATTATTATTTCGTTATTTTCTTTATTATTTAATTTTTTACTGTTAGAACTTTTTTATATGTTGGTAAATTAATTTTATATTTTTATATATTTTTTATTTTTACTGATTGAATATTTATTAGTTGATAAATTTATGTTATATATTTTTTATATTTTTAATTTGTTGTGTCCTTTAATATATAATATAATATGATTTTCAAACTACATACTATACAATATAAAACTTGATATATACAATGTATAATATAATTTAATACATATATTATAAATATAATCTTTATGTACATATAATATATATGTGTGTGTGTGTGTTTGTGTGTATGTGTATATATAAAACAAAGAAAAAGTTGTAATAAGAATCAACTTAGCTTAGTGGCAAATTGCCACTTCCATACATAACAGGTCATGGGTTCGAATCTACTTGGTGGCAAAAAATAGTATTTCTACGAAGTGCTACAAAAAAAGTGTTACATATGAATCTTATGTAACACTTTAGAAATATTGCTTCAAGTGTTACCAATAGAAAACTTAATGTAACACTTAGAAAAAGTGTTACTAAAAGCTAATAAAAGTGATACATTTGACTATAGGTAGCACGGACAACTGTAGCGCCATAAAAGTGCTACCTATTGTCTATATTAACATTTTATGGCCATTAGGTAACATTTTTTGAGTGTTACCTAATGTCATTTATGTTGTAGTGGCAAGTGGTACTTCTATATAATTCGAGATTACAATTATTTCTGGGTGAGCTTAAATCAAGATTGTCGGGTCCGTTTGTCATCAAAAAGGTACTATACCGGGAGGCGCCATTGAACTACTAGTAAAGGATGGTCGAGCTTTCATAGTGAATGGGCAAAGAATCAATCATTATTATGAACAAGAAATGCAACACGAAATTTCGGCCATTGACTTAATCGACACATAAGACAATCAGGAGTTTGGCTGAAGACGTAAAACTTAGCGTTTATTGGGAGGCAACCCGATACTTGATCCATGTAAGTACTTATTACACATTCCTCTTTACTTTTGATAGATTCCTCATATGTTTGAGACGAAGCATATTTTAAGTTTTTTTTTTTTGGGGTTGTCAAGAATGCGTAATTTAGTACTTTTGCATTTTGCATTGCATTTAGGATTGCATGTAGAGCATAAAAATTTGCATAAAATTTTTTGATTTTTTTTTTAAATTTTTGATTTTTATTTGTTTTTTATTGCGTTAGCACGTTTAATTACTTTTGTGTGTATTTTTAATCAAGATTTTGAAAGAGCATAGCTTCCGTATGTTTTTTACTATGAGTATTTAATTTTATGAGATAACATATTCTTGTGAATAATGCGATGAATAGTTGAGGAGATGTCATTTATTTGTTGGGCATTGATTAAGAAAATTGGGTATTTGAGCATGTTGCGAAAAATAAGTCTGTGAGCTTTTGAGCCTTTAACTGCTTTTATATTATGCAGTCTTATTTTTTTTTGAGTGTGTCATTCATGATTGGTAGAACTCTAGAACTTGCTCTGGTATCTTCAATGAAACCATGTGTGTGTGCAATTTTTGAAAATGATTCAAAGCCATCTTTGTTTAGCATACTTAGCCTAAAAAGCCTACCTATGAACTCATGATTCCCTAGTTAGCCACTTTGAGCCTTAACTTTTTATTGTTAGCCACATTTTTTATCTTTAAAATTGAAAGCATGATTTTATCCCTAAAACTACTTGAGCTTATAGAAAATGAACAAGTTTGGGGGAGATGTGGTAAAAATTCTGAAAAAAAGAGAGACTTGGCAAAAGAAAGAGGGATGAGCAGTGTCGAGGTAAATGAAGAATAATGAATAGGGATGGCAATTTTGACCCAGCTCGCGGGTACCCGCCCCATTCGGGTCGCCCCGTCCCGTGACCCGGAGCGGGGCAGGGCGGGCCTGGATATCACTTCCACCCCGCGGGTACCGGTACACGCCCCGTCCCGCCCCACCTAGTATTTTTATTTTTAAAATATATTTTAATATATATTTTGCATATATAATATATATTATAATATAATTTTTATGTATTCTTATATTATATCTAATATTTATAAATTGATAATAAAAAATTTTGTAAATAATATTTTATAAATATATATTTTTTCATTTTTCTATTTAATTTAATTTAAAATGGGGCAGGACGGGTCGACCCGCCCCATTGCCATCCCTATTAATGAAGCTAAAAAAAGAAAGAAAAATCTCTGAAAAAGAAAGAGAAAAATCGAGCAAAGGGAAGAAAAGAAAGAAAAATTCTGAAAATTTTGAAAAATTGAGAGCTTGAGGCTAAAGAAAAAAAAAAAAAAAAAAGGAAAAAAGGCCTTAAGGATGAAAAAGGAGAAAAAGGGCGGAGTTGAGTTGAAAAAGAAAATATCTTAAAAGAATGATTTTTAGATGAAATTGGGTTGGTGAATTGCAAGTCTGTGTACTTAAATTCTATTTGCTCAAGTTAAGTCACTTAATCCAAATTTTCCTACCCTTACCAAAGAGCCTACATTACAACCAAATGAAAGTCCTTTTTGATTCTTAGATTGTGCACACAAAAGTAGTAGAGATGTTAGACGATTTGCAAGCCTATGGTAGTTCTACTTTTACTGAATTGATTTTTGAGCGTAAACACTTGCCATACACTTTGAGAGATGAGTGATGTACTACTACTATTTGCGAGTCGCGATGTCAAGTACCCGAGAGAGTATGAATTTTGCCAAACTTATGAATGATGACTTCTTGATAATGAATTGCATGGTTTACTTGAATATTAAGTCAGTAATTTTTATAGAAAACAGAACTTAATTGAAGAAATATAAGTTGGAAGGCCCCGATAGGACTGACGAGTACAAAGAGAAGATAAAAAAGACAAAGAAACTGGACAAAAACATGTCACACGACTGGACCGTGTGGGACCACACGACCATGTGACTTGCCCGTGCGAAGATGACATGTCCGTGTGAAGTTGGGAAGAAACAGGGGACAAAAATAAGCTGCACGGCTAGACGGTGTCAGAGCCACACGCCGTGTGGAGTGGCCGTGTGAAGCTACATGGCCGGACCATGTGACGAGTTGTGGCGGATTTTTTTGTCCTTTTCCCATTCAAACTCTACAAGTGATCTCTCCAAGCACTTATATAAGGGACCCAAGGGCTGCACGAAAATTACAACATTCATACACCATACAACACATCAAAATACACATGATTACAAGATCAAAGGTCTTCTGAGAAAGGAGGGCTAGGTTACGAGGAACACCACACGGCCTTTCACATCTACGGAAGCACAAAAGCTTTGAAGGCTTGGAAGGAGAATCCATGGTGACAAGAAGGGGTTTTCTTTCTTAGTTTTGATCTCTTGTCTGTGCTTAAACGATGTCATAATATTGATTTCAAGTTTGTCAGTGAATTTGTTATCAATGTTTCGCTAATCTTTTGATCCTAGGGCATAATCAAAACTGTGGATTCATGTTAAATCTTGATTAATTATTTTCTTAATTGATTCATGTGTTCTATTTTATGAATTCGAGTGCTTATTCTTAATTGTCGATTATTTGGCCAATAATTTGCATGTCATACTTATTAGTCTATAATATGGGAGGTGAGTTCTAATGAGACGAAAATCAAATTCAGACATAAACAGGGTAATGTATCGGGAGACTACTTATGTTTGTGGGGAGTATTTCAATTCAAAGATCTGTTGGGAGTTAATAATAGTTATGATGGAATGGGAGACCTCAATTATTATTATTCTACTGTTTATGCGCCACCCGGGAGGGAGAATAAACATGTTTAGGAATTGAACCCATAGAAACGCATCAATTGGTTTTGTGAAACGTTAATTGGGTTTAATCTTGAAGAAACATGTTGAGATTATGTGCCTAGGGTCGCTTCTGTATTTTTTGAAAATACTTGTGGGGTTTCCAAATTTATTTCTTTTTATTTTTATTTTCAATTTTTATAAAATTTCTTGATATTCAGTCGCTTCAATAAAATTGGAATGAGATGTTATTATAGCGTAAGTGTTTTGTAGTCAATCCCTGAGGAATATGACCTTGCTTGCCATTATCTTATAAACTATACTGTACACTTGCAGTTGTAAAATCCAAATAGTTTTGGCGAACAAATATATAAAATAGGTAACCATAATATTTGATGTTAAAAGTATCATCTTTAGAATGAAAAGTATCACTTATCACTTCAAAAGTATCAAATTTATAATCTGTAATCTTTAAAAAATTATCTAAAATAACCGAGCATTTGGAATCTTTGAACCAAACTCCTTGGCTTGAGAACGGTCAGACACATCAGCAGTTTTATTCTTGGTCTTTTCCGAACGACCCTTTATCCTTTTTCTTCTTCCATTTGTAACAGACCGAGTAGGATCTTGTAACTTATTAGATGTACTTGAAACAGCAGATAAAATTTTGTGCATTCTTCAAGGCAGTAATATCAGAGAAATCTCTATTATATCATTCTTCAATGATCCTTCTTGCTTCTTCATTTGCTTGGCATTTCAACACAAGATCGTAAAATTGTGCCATTTCATGACGCCAAGGAATGCAGTTACTAGGCTTGTCAGGCTCTTCATTTCTGTTATTTAAGTTATGTCATACCTTAGATTTTGACATTCTTGTCCATCATTTTAGAATATATATTTCCGGTATCTTCACATGAGAATGAAGATGAAGGACCCGTAATGAATGGTAACACAAGATACCACAATCTTCAAAATTCTTGCAAGTGCAAGTTATCATGATTCGTAAAGGATCAAACATGACACGATTTATATCTCCAGCCATAAGATGAGAAGAAATGTTATAAATATTCAATACCTCATCCTCATGAACTAAAGTACAAGTAGTAGAAATTGAAGCAATAAACTCTGCCTCAAAGTCTTTGAACAATGTCAACGTGTATACTTTAGAAGAGTATTTTAACATCCCAGTCAATGGTATGGTAGTTGTTGGAATTGATCTTGATGACTAGAATTCATCATTTTGTTCTTTCATTCTTCAATTCTTCACTAGTTCTTTGAAAATACCAAACAAATCAGTCAAACTTGTGGTCTTCTTTGCATTGAATCCCATGACATTATTAGTACTTTCACTCCTTTGTGAGGAAGTATTCCAGCAGAAAAGAATTCCTTATTTAAGATTGTGCACCATTTGTCCTTTAGTTCATACAATCGTTTGAACAATATTTGATCCTCCAATCCATATGTGCAAATCATGTTACTCCAAAAATTTTCAAACTTAGTTTCATCCTTACATCCTGACAAGCATTTCCTAAATGCGTTCTTAAAGGAATTGTTGCTTTTCAAATGTCCAAACCTGCTCACAGTATTCTGGTAAAGATGCCATTGGCATAGTCTATGTTTTGTTCCAGGGAAAACCTACATGAAAATCCTGGCAGAGTTGAAGTAACACTTTTATGCATAAAAGTATCAATTTTAGGAATTAAAGTATCATATTTGTCGATACAGTCACAAATTAGGAAGACATCTATTTAAGGAGGACAAAAAATCATGACATAATTAAAGTAACGGTTTTATGCATAAAAGTATATGCATTTTGAGTTAAAGTATCATTATCTTCGATACAACCATATCTTAGGAAGACAACAGTATAAGAATGAAAAAAATACACATGATAGAGTTAAAGTATCACTTTTATGCATAAACATATCTGTATATTGAGTTAAAGTATCATACATTTTCTATTGCATTAGAAATCGACTGGTCTTGATCAGTGAATATAGTGATAAGGCACTTTCCTCTCATGGATTTCTTAAAAACCTCAAAAAGCCACTCAAATGATTCAACTTTTTCGTTTGATAAAAATGCACAACCAATCATCACATTTTTCCAATGATTGTTGATGCCAACAAACAGAGCAATCAAATTGTACCTATTTGTGCGATATGTTGTGTCAAATACTACGACAATATTTCGCAATCTTCTCTCATTATTGAGTCTCTCCAAAAATGTTGCTTAATTTGGCCGTATCATCTAATTAACTCTAAGATAAAAGTCCTCCTTCTCGGATTATTGTTCATACAACATTTCAACTAATTTTTGTGCATCCCCACCTTTTATTTCTTTCAATTTCAAACGATTTACAAAATTTAAATGATCTTTGATAGTGTGTCCAACACTATGATCCCTTCCTGCTTCATGTGCAATATACCGATAAGAATCTGTTGGTCTCATTATGGAAGAAATCATATCTTCTATGACTTTGCCCTTTTCACTTATAATTTTTCTTTCAGAGCGATGAAGGTGGATCCACTTTTTCCTAGTAAATTGGTGATTATGTTCAATAACATGATTCAAAACCTCATAAAGACATTCTTTATTTAATTTCACTCTCAATGAAGCATTACATCTTGTACGGGTAACAAGAATTTTTTTCCTTTTTTCATTGTTGGAGTTCATGTTCAAATTTCCCGATCTTTTAAATCCTTCAGAAGAGCAGACGAAGTATTTCTCTAGCACAAATCCATTAGATTGTGTTCTAGTTGTTGCTTTGCAATCACTAAACCCTACTGCACGACTATGATCATGATACAATTTACGCATTTCATCAATTGCCTTCCTTTTAATCCCAACAAGAGAACCAGAGATGTCCAATATGTTGTTCATGTATTCTAGGAACATTTAAATGAAACACAGTACATGGCTTTATATAGATAGGGGATACATTGAAAGGTCTTAAAAATGGTTGGTAGTTCTTCGCAGTTTACAGAAGGCTAATGTTTGTCTTCTTTGTCTAGTCCCACCTTTTCTTTTCATCCTAAGCTTTTAGTTTTATCCAAAAACAGAAAGGAATTTTTTTGAGTAAAACATAATACATTATCATTAAAATGTAATACCTTTTCCTACTGCTTTTGTGCTTTGTTCAGTAGTATCCACTGCATCCAAAATTTCACCTTCAATGATTTCTATATCTTCTTCATCACAGGAAACAACAACTACTGAATCCAAGTTTTCATCTATAAGTACAATTGAATAAAATATAATATCAATAAATACTATAAAAAGAATGAAGGTGAGTTTTTTTGAATATGTAAATATTAAACTGTTAATGTTCATCTTAAAAGTAACATATTTATTGCTATAAAGTGTAACTATTTTTACTAACAAGTGTCGTTTTTGTTTTACAGACTTCAAAATATTCTAGTATCACTTTACATTACGAAAGTATCATATTTAACTTCAAAAGTATCATGTTTTGACTGATTAGTATCACCTTTACAGTAAAAGTATGATTCAGGAAACAAAACTTAGTACATTACCTTCATTGATGAGGAAATCGTTTCCATCTTTATTCACCATTGCAGAAGTCGTCCGTGTAACCAATATTTGTTGTTGAATATAGTTATAAGTAATGTTTTTATACAACTTTTGTATCTATATAGAATCGAAAATTGCAATTTAGGGATGACAAACTAGGGTTTATCTAACGTAGGTAATGAACAGAGAAAATTGTTGTGGAAACTTGGTAGTCGGAGTCGAGAAAGTTGCTGTGGAAATTGTAGAGGAGGTCGAACTTTGCGGTTTGGAGCTGGGAGAGATGCGCGGTTTGGAGCTGGGACAGGCGCGATTTCGAGGGGCCTGAGTCAGTGTATTTTGGGCTGGGTTTCTTTAGGCTCGAGCGGTAGAGGACTGGGTGATTGGGTCCATTTTCGCCTTTTTTTCTAATTATTAGCGGTTCTTTACCGGATCCAGGCGGACGGGCTGTAGGACACATCTTATGGATAAGGAGCCGTAAAACGGACCTATGACAAACCTTCTCATCAAAATATATTCTAATTATGAGAGAGAGAGAGAGAGTAATTCATATTGTGAGTTAAGAGTGTATGTTATACCGAAGATTGGATTCAATTTGAGTCTCAATACATGCGATTTGTTTAAAATATTGTCCACTTGCATATAGCCGATACAAATGTGAATTTGTTTTTTTTTTGGGGGGGAGTGATAGATCCAAATATGAGCTTAAAAGAATACAATATGCAATAATAGAACCAACTCCATTAATCGATCTTGTCCCATGTACCTTATTTAATTCTCAAATCACTAAACTTTAAACAATGCCAGGTTCCTATGCCGATTAAAATATTGCGAATTGCTATTTACGAACATTATTAAAGTCCACGTTAGTGGTTTCACATTACATCAAGTATATATCTTTATTTTATTTTATTTTTCTGTTTTTTTAGTTGCTGTTTACAATATTAAAGTATGTTAGTACGTGGTTTCGCATTACATCAAGTATATATCTTTGAGGTAGTGTTATCCTTGTTACTTGTTATATAAGACTGTCTCATGTATTTAGGCTAATAATAAGATGGAATCCAGAAAAACATATATAAAAAGTATGAATATTTTTTTTATTGGTTTCGATTTGAGTTAAAATTCTACTTTCATATAGGATATGTTTCATAGACATCCATCAGTCAGATAAAAGTTTTTCCATACATGTTTTTCTATTTTATTTTTAATTCAGTACCTAAGAGTATATATATTGATAATTAATAAACAATTTACAAAGGACAACTATAATCAATTAACTATACTAAAAAAGAAAATACAAATTTCGCATATTTGATTGAATTTCAAACTTTAATATTTCAGATTTTAAGTTCTGAAGAATAGTAAAAAAAAGAAAGATACAATCATACACTAAAGAAAAATGATATATCCCAATATAAAATTAATGGCGCCACCAAAAAACGTCATTATAAATAAGTATTTAATGATGCTTTTTAAAAAGCGTTGTAAGTTATAAAAATTAGTGACACTTACTGGAAAGCATTAGTATTTTCGTCAATTTATTGACACTTTTATTGAAGTATCATTATCTTAATAAAATTACCGACTTTTTTTTATAATTGTCACGATAATTATAGAATTTATTTACGCTTTTTTATTTCCTTAAAATGACAACGCCTAGTAGAAAAGTGTCATAAAATTGATGACACTCTCTATTTTAATTACGCATTTTTTTATTGTCGCCAAAGTTTTAAAATTTACTTACACTTTTATTATTTGTGTCATTAAAATGACGATACCTATTACAAAGCGTCAAAAAATTGTTGACACTTTCCATTTTTACTTACGCATTTTTTAACTTATCGCCAAATTTTTAAAATTTACTTACACTTTTATTGTTTGTGTCATTAAAATGTTGACACTTATTAAAAAATGTCTCAAAGTAAAAAATTAGTATATACATCCCACATCGAAAGATTAAAGTGTAGAGAATGATATTGAGATAGTTAATAAATAGAGACCATGTGGTATATATAATTGACTAACAACAAATATATATTCAAAATGAGTCAAAAATTAAATATTAAGTTTATAGTTTTAAAAAGATTAATAAATATTTTAATAAACTTTACAAAAGCTAGAAATGTAAAATTCATCGGAATTTTAATGAAACTAATTTTCAAAAACATCGCAACTTTAAAGAAACTTAATAGTTGTCTCTAAATTTAACAACGGTTTTAGCGTCAACAAAGCTTCATTTAAAATATACTAAATCTTTAGTAACTGTGATACAAAGTTGCATCACCACATAATGACATATTTGATAAAAAGTGTTAGGAAATGAATTTAACCTACGGATAGATTTTGTATCACAAATATTTTCGTGACATCAAATTTAACAACACAATTAATGACGCTTTCAAAAGTGTAGGTAATGTACGTTGTGTCGCTAATAAGTATCGCCAAGTCAAAATTTGAGAGTCACTAAAGTCAATTTTTTTTGTAGTGATAGTAGCCATATACATGAAGAAAAAGGCACTTTGCTACGCTCGTCGTTTTTGACTCTGTGTAGTAGTGAGAAGAATTAATGTGTGAAAGGGAAAAATGTCAGCTTTCCAACCCTATCAAATGAAATTTTTAGTAGTCTAAATTTGCACATTTTGGAGAATTAAACTAATCTCGTTCATGTATTATATTTAATTGTGGGCAGCCAGCCAAGGAGGTTGATTGACTTCAAAAATCACAGCTGTAATGACTAATTATTAAGTAACAAGTTGTACATTATTAATATATTAATCATTCATATTGATACAGTACACAATAATATATATAGGCACGTCATACTCGGAGTCTGGGACCTAGAGGTAAAAACAAAAAACAAAAAAACAATTTATCATTTAGGAAACCATAGACAAGTCCTCCTAATCCCAGCTTGCATTTTTAAAATTTATCTTTCGTTTGTAACTGTGTCTCATTCTGCTGGTCCGAATAGTTAATTTTAATTACCTTTTTTTAATTAGGAGCTTGAATTTCAAGTAGTATCACACACAAGATCACATGACATTAAAACCAACTCAACGTCCTCCTCTCGTCAGGATTAAGTCACCCTCTAGGGTTTGGGTCTAGGGTTTGTCCTCCCAGTTTTTTCTGTCATCTCAGTTGCGTGAAATCTCACCCTCTCATCAATATTCTTGCTTCACCCCGCTTAGCGTCCTCGTCTCTTCAGTGTCTTTCTGTTTTCTCCTCGTGTCAATACTCCTCTCTTTAATTTTGGTTTCGTTTCTTTTCTAGTGTTTTTGCGTTAGGGTTTGCCTTTATGTTCTTAATAATCGCCTGTCTGTCGATTTTGTTTTGGTCTTGTTTGTCTTTGTTGCAGGTGCACCGGTGGCATAAATTCGTGATTCAGATTTGGTTTTGAAGGGTATATGATCTGGTGAGGAGGATCTAACAGAGAAAGAAGTGGAAATAGTTGATCAAGATTTCCCCTCAGAAGGGAAACAGATTGAGCCAATAGAATCCTCTCACTGCCTTGTTGGTAAGCTACACACAGATAAAGCCTAGAAACCTTTCTATCTTATCGAAGTCATGAAAAAATCTTGGAAGACGAGAGATGAGATTACAACAGTGAATGGGGAGACTACTTGATCCTATTTCGTTCAGAAACAAAGAGCACATGGATTGGGTTTTGAACAGTCAACCGTGGCATTTTGAAAGGGGACTTCTTGCTCTCAGAACCCTAAAGGCGAATGAACAACCATCAAATATTAAAATCCACCACGCGACATTCTGGGTTCGGGCGTATGACGTCCCTATTGCATGTATGATCCGTCCACGACTAAGGTTATAGCAAACCAGATTGGCAACTTGGAAGCTCTTGATAATTCGATGGAAGGAATGTTTGGCGAATTCCTCCGGTTCAAAACACTCATTGATATCACAAAACCACTTGCAAGGGCAATTATGATTCGAATGCAAGGGAAACAACTGGTGTTACCTCTTAAGTTTGAATCTCTCCCTACTTACTATTTTTGTTTGGCGTTATTAGGCACTTCTTCTGTAACTGTCAAAATTATGATAGGAATGAATGCACGGATACGACGAGTATGATGTGTGGCTCGTGGTTGAAAGCCTCTCCGCTGAAAAGGAACTTCTCCACTCGTGACAACAACCAAACCCGCTCTTCGTCCAATAAAAACCTGTTTGGTTATACCCCTCAAACCCAAACCCACTTGGCCCCTAACAATTTGCCTTTAACTTATAAAAACTAGGGGTATCTAGCAACAATATACGATGAAAGAATACTCTCGTTGAAGATGAGGAGGAAGAATCTGATGCCACAAGCAAAAAGTTAGATTCTCCTTTAAACACCATTATTACTAGCTCCCTTCAATCCCGAACCCTGATCCCCGTTTCAAACCCCGAAACAACACACCAAAAAGACCTACCTAAAAAGAAACCACCAGAGACCTCACCCAAAGGACCCTGTCCATTGCCATCACAAATACACAAATATCAACTATCCAATAGGATATCACCAACCCCACATAACTTACCCAAAAAACTCTCAGCAGAAACCCCTCCTCGGGGAGCCTAACCATCACAACCACGCACCTCTACACGACATCCCCCATGCAGACCCAATATAAAAACCCACTCCAAAATCTTTAAACCTCGTATCTCCTACTCCCTCACTTATCCGGACCATAAGCTCTAATACACCCCAAAACAGCCACACCCCCCACCCAACTGCTCTTACCGAAAAAAGCCCACTCAACCCCTCGACAAACTGGACCACGACGAAAATACATAAGAACCACCCCTACCCCACACCCAACCCCTACCCCTACCATGACCATAAAACGAAAACTGAATGAGGATGACACCATTTATGAGAAGCACAACCAACTAAACCCAAAAAAGTAGAAGAAAGTTGGTCTCTTTGATGTCCTGTGCACTTTTCTCTTATCGGCGAAGGTTGCAAAAGAGCAACCCCGCTGGGAACAATGAGTTGCCTAAGTTGGAACTATAGAGGGCTTGGGAACCCATCGATAGTTAAAGCGCTTAAACGGATTATAAATTCAAAAGATCCCAGTTTTATCTTTTTGATGGAGACAAAACTTTGTCGGATGGAGTTTGATTTAATTTTACTACAATTGGATTTTGAAGGTTGTTGGAACAATTGAGGTCAGGTTAAGGGAAGAAAATGGCTAGTTTTTTTTAAAGTGTTTTAGTGTATGCAATTTTCTCTTATGTTGAGCAAAGACAGAATAAAAATGAAGAGTAAAGCTGAAATTGGAGAGCTTAATTTCTTGGTACGTTCCACAATTGGTTTTATCTTGTACATTTATATTTCTCATGGCTCAAGCTCCATAACTATACTAGCATGCTTACACAAAACACAAGTTTTCTAACTCTAAACCATGCCACAAAAGTAATAATGACACTAAACAAACTTAATTTCCAATTAACTAGACAAAACATAGTTGTAGCACATTAGTTGTAACATTTCTCCCCTTAATGTCTTAACTCAAGAAGCTCTCATCTTCAAAAATTTGTTCTTTGGAAGTGCCTTGGTAAAGATATCCGCTACTTGATCTTCGGACTTGCAAAATGTGAGTTGAATTTCACCACTTTCAATTGCCTCACGGATGAAATGATACTTGATAGATATGTGCCTTGTTCGACTATGAAAAAACTGGATTTTTACTCATTGCAATCGTTGATTTATTGTCACAAAACAATGCTCTGTGGCGTCATTCATTCCAATATCTTCAAGAATTTTTCTCGATCCAAATTACTTGAGAAGTGGCCAATGCAAATAAACATATTCAGCTTGCATTTGTGCCACACTTTTCTTCTTTGATGCCCAAGAAAATACACTGAACCAAGGGAAAAAGTATATCCATTACTCTTCATGTCGTCCAAAGAACCCAATCACTATCACAATAGCCTTTAATCTCACTTGAGCACCTCTCCAATATTTGATTCCAAAATTTGTTGTGCCTTTGATGTACCTCAACACTCTTTTTGCAGTATCAAAATGAGCTTGACTTGGACTATTCATAAATCTTGATAACAAACTTGAAGCAAACATAATATCCGGTCTTGTAGAAGTAAGATACAACAAGTTACCAATCAAGCTTCTATACAAAGTTGCATCAACCCTTTTCTCCCCATCATCTTTTTCTTCAACTTTTCATTTACCACCAATGGAGCAGTTGGATTGCAATCACTCATTCCAAATCTTTTCAAAATATTTTCAATATACCTTTTTTTGACAAATAAACACACCATCACTTTCTTGATAAATTTCCATGCCCAAAAAATGATGAATCAGTGTCACTCATTTCATATCTTTTCATCATCTCATTCTTGAACTCATTTATCATGTTTTCATCGTTACCACAAAATAACAAATCATCAACATATAAAGCAACAATGAGACTAGACTTACCTTGAGTTTTCACATACAAGGTTGACTCACTTTTGCTCCTTTTAAAGTCATGAAAAGTGAAGTATGAATCAATTTGACTATACCAAGCTCTTGAAGCTTGTCTAAGTCCGTTGTTTCTTCAAACGATAGACTTTATCTTCTTCTCCTTTGATTACAAAACCTTGGGGTTGCTCCACATATATTTCCTCATTCAATTCTCCATTCAAGAAGGTGATTTTACATCAAGTTGATACAAGAACCATCCTTGTTGGGCTGCAAAAGCAATGAGCATCCGAATTGTGTCCAAACGTGAAACCGGTGCAAATGTTTCTTGAAAATCAATACCGATTATACCCTTTTGCCACAAGTCTTGCTTTGTTTCTTTGGAAAGAACCATCTTCATTTACTTTAACTTTATAGATCCACTTAACTCCAACAACTTCTTTGTTGATTGGCCTCTCAACTAGTTCCCAAGTCTTGTTTTTCTCAATAACATCAATTTCTTCTTGCATTGCTTCTCTCCAAGCTTCTTCCTTGATTGCTTCATCAAAATTTTCTGGTTCAATCATACAAAAATTGCACCTTATAGACATCACTCAAGCTTCTCAATTTTGGAGGAGTAGAACTTGATGATGATGATGAACTTGAACTTGAACTAGAAGAAGTATCACTGGAAAATCTTGTTTCTTGATTCATTTCCATATCTTCTTGATGCTCAAATGTGAATGTTGCTTTTTTCATCAAAGAATGATGCACCCTTCTCAATTTCACTTGTCTCCCAATTCCAACTTGCATTCTCATCAAATATGACATCCACTACTCGACATGCTTCTAGTCTTCAAATTATAGAGTCTATAACCTTTGGACAAGCTGCTATAACCAACAAAAATACATTTCGCACTTGTTTCATCAAGTTTTTGCCTTTTTCTTTCGAATTTGAGCATAGCAAACTGATCCAAAAATCCTCAAATGCTTTACTTGATGGTTTTCTACCACTCCATGCTTCAAGAGGTGTTTTATCCATCACGGCTTTTGTTGGACATCTATTCAAAAAAGATATTGATAAAAAGCTCACCCAAAATGTTTTGGGCAAACCTTTGCATGCAACATCGATTTTGCCATCTCCATCACCGCTTTGATTTTTCCTCTCCGATACTCCATTTTGTTGTGGAGTATATACAACTGCCTCCCGATGCCTTCTTCTTCACAAAATTTGTTGAACTCATTGGAATTGTACTCTTTTCCATTATCACTCCGAAGAACTTTTATAAAATGCCCAACTTGATTCTCTACAAGACTTTGAATTTTCTAAAAATGCCAAACACCTTCTTCATAAAATAAACCCATGTCATGCGAGTGAAATCATCAATGAAGAGAATAAAGTACCTGTTATTTCCATGAGAAGAAGTAGACATAGGTCCACACACATCCGTATGCACAAGCTCAAGAGGTTGTCTAGCTCTCCAAGCATCTCCTTTGGGAAAAGACTTTCTATGATGCTTTCCAAGTGCACATCCTTCACAAACATGCTGCATTGTTTCAATTTTTGGGAGTCCATAAACCAATTTCTTGTTCAGTAATTTGAGACTTTGGAAATTCAGATGACCAAGTCTCAATGCCACAACCATGAATCTTCCACCACTTGAGCTTTCATTGCCACATTTTCAAAGATACTTCAAAGTAAGTGGGAAGCTTCTATTGTTTTCCATTTCTATTCTTGCCAAAATCTGCATTTGCTCATTTTTGTCAAGAATAATACACGATTTTCTTCAAAATGGACAGCATATCCGTGCTCCACGAGTTGCCCAACACTCAATAAATTTTGCTCTAAATCGAACAAGTAGCACGCCACAATATATTTAGTTCCTTTCTTTGTCTCAACACTAATGGTTCCTCTTCCTTGGGCTTTAATAAGATCGCCATTTCCCATCTTTACTTGAGAGTTTATGGAAGTATCAATGTTCAAAAAAATTGATTTGTTGCTGGTCATGTGGTTGCTACACCCACTATCAATATACCACACATCATTCTTCTTCTCAAAAAGACCTTGGCATGCATAAAACATACTTTCTCCAAACCTCCAAATAGTTGACTTGATGCTGATTTTGTGGTGGATTATTCCCATAACAATCCTTTTGAAGATGACCAATTCGATTGCATTTGTGGCATTTATCCTTAAACCAACAATCTTTATATTCAACTACTTCTTCCACAATGTGTGCACTTCTTTCCATCATCATTCTTGTTTTGGTTTCTTTCATGGAAGCTCTTCCTCTTCCACTCAGAAAATTACTTGCTCTTCCTCTTCCACGACTGAATCTCCCACCTCAGATGGTGGTCCTCGATTTTGCTCTCCATTTGACGAATCTCCTTGATTTTTAGCGTATACATGAACTTTTGATTGAAATGCACTCTCGATCGATTTCTCGATTGTCTAATCAATCTCTTCATAAGATTTTAATGCTCCCATCAACTCATGAATGCTCAATTGAGAAATATCTTTTGTTTGTTCAATAACCTCAATAGGATTAAATCTTTCCTAAGACAAATCAAGATTTTTCTACCATTCTTTGGTTTGTAAGTTCTTCACCATATGTTTTCATTTGATTTATAAGCTCAATGAATCTAGAATGGAACTCATTCAAGCTCTCTTTCTCCTTCATTTTCATATTTTCTAACTCTCTTCTTAGAGTTTGAAGTTTAATAGCTCTTACCTTTTCATCTCCTCCAAATTCTCTTTGTAGAATGTCCCAAGCATCTTTGGAAGTTTCACTCCCATAATTCTTGGAAAGATTGAATCATACATATAAAGCCACCCCTCTTTGTCTCGTCTTCTTCAACTCCCTTAGTTGATTCATGCTAAGATTTTCGTTTTCCTCATCTTCATGAATCCATCGTCTACAAGTTCCCATAAGTCTAAAGAGGCCATAATGTCTTCATTTTCTTGCACCAAAACTCATAGTTCTCTCCCCCAAAAATTGGAAGAGTAATTTGTTGTGAATTGCTTGTGTTTGCCATTGAAAATCTCTGTGCGATTTACTTTCTCTTATCGGCGATTTTTATCTTCTTTGCTCTTCTTCTTTTTTTAAAAAGACCTGGCCTATATAACCAGGCTCTGGGAACAATTTGTTGGAACAATTGAGGTCAGTTAAGGGAAGAAAATGGCTAGTTTTTTTTAAAGTGTTTTAGTGTATGCAATTTTCTCTTATGTTGAGCAAAGACCATCGAAGAGTAAAGCTGAAATTGGAGAGCTTAATTTCTTGGATTTTATCTTGTACATTTATATTTCTCATGGCTCAAGGCTCCATAACTATACTAGCATGCTTACACAAAACACAAGTTTTCGGAACTCTAAACCATGCCACAAAAGTAATAATGACAGCTAAACAAACTTAATTTCCAATTAACTAGACAAAACATAGTTGTAGCACATTAGTTGTAACAAAGGTTTTCACATTGTTGATTGCGACACTGAGCATAGAGGCCGTAGAGGTGGCCTATGTTTTCTTTAGAAGGATAGAACAGAATTTAAAGTGACGTCGACATCCCAACACCATATTGTGTACCGTTACCATGGGTGGGAAAGAATGGAGAATGACGGGGATGTATCGTTGGTCAGAGGAAGTAAACAAAAGGTTCACGTGGGACTTATTGAGAGAGATATCATCTGGCAATAATCAACCATGGTTTTGCATTGGGAATTTCAATGAAATTCTCTATAACTTTGAGAAGGTGGGTGGTAGGCTTACGGAAGATCATAAAATGGGGGCATTTCACAAAGTGATTCAGGAGGCTGAGCTAGAAGACCTTGGGTACGAAAGGTTCAAATTCACTTGTACGAACGGTAAGAAATGGGATATGAATATTCAAGAAAGACTAGATATGTGCCTGGGAAATCAACAATGGATCTTACTATGTCCGGACTACAAAATATACCACTTGCCACGAGTAGCATCGGACCACTGCCCCATCATACTGAGCTGGCGCAAAAGTTATTACAAAAGTGGTGGACCCAAACGCAAGTGCAGAAAATTGTACCGGTTCGAAACCATGTGGTTACTTGATGAATCCTGTCAAAATATTGTTCAGAATGTGTGGGATCGAGAGAAAAGTAGGAAAAATCCGTACAAGCTGCATCAGAAAATCAAATCTTGTGGAGAAAGTTTGAAAAAGTGGGAGAGGACTCATTTTGGAAACATAAGAGAACATATCAAAGATTGCAAAGAGAAGCTTCAAAATACGAAGACTACCATACCTATTTATGCGGTTTTGGAAGAATGATTGGGAGTTGAAAATAAACTGGAATCCCTATTCAAGAAGCAAGAAGTGATGTGGCACCAATGGGATAGGATTAATTGGATTAGAGAGGGGGACAAGAATTTTGCTTTCTTCCACCGAGTAGCTAATGGGCGTCGTGAGAGGAACACGATCCAAATAATTAAAGACAGAAATGTTGTTTAGATGGATGATATTGAAAAAATTGAGGGCATTTTTCTGAATTACTACAAGGATTTATTCTCCTCAGAACCAAATTTGGTCATGAATCGAGCCGTTGATGTTATCGACATGAGGACAACAGACGAAATGAATGAGACACTCACACAACCATTAAAGGTGGAAATTTTGACAGCCCTTATGCACATGAATACGATAAAAGCTCCGGGACCAGATGGCGCGCCCACTATTTTTTATCAAAAATTTTGGTCTATCATTCTGTTAGAGGTAATCCTTGACATCCTCAATGGGGATGCCAATCCTAAATGCCTCAACCAGACATACATTGTATTAATTCCTGAAAAGAAAAAATCAGTCATGATGCATGAATTCAGGCCCATAAGTCTCTGCAATGTGATCTTTAAAATTATCACTAAAACCATTGCTAATAGGCTTAAAAGTGTACTCCCCTACCTAATTCACTATACTCAGCCTGCATTCGTCATAGGTCATTTAATTACAAATAACGCTCTTCTTGCTTTCAAAATTTTCCATAAGATGAAACATAGTCAAACTAAAAAAAAGGATCTTTTGAATTCAAAATGGACATGAGTAAGGCTCATGACCGAGTCGAATGGAATTTTCTTAGGATTGTTATGGAAAGACTGGGACTATGTCAATCTTTTGTGAATTTAATTATGAAATGTGTCACTATTGTGTCCTTCTCAATTCTTATTAATGGCAATCCTGGCAATATCTTCTCACCTTCCCGTGCGCTTCGGTAAGGAGACCCGCTTTCCTTGTATCTTTTCTCATTTTGCGCATAAGCATTCTCATTGATGTGAAGAAAAGTGTGGGCCAGGGGAAACCTTCATGGCATCCAAGTGTGCAGACGTGCACCGAGAATATCCTATTTATTACTCACGGATGATATCATCATTTTTGGTAAGGCAAATGAGAAGGAAAGTGATGAAGTTGTTGACATTATTAAAGCTTATGACAAGGCTTCAGGGCAAAAGATTAATCTCGAAAAGTCGGAAATTTCCTTTAGCCGTGGGTTGGATGAGGGTAAGAAAAGGAGACTGGCAACTCAGATGGGTGTGGAAATGGTGGAAAACATGCTATGTACCTGGGGATGCCGACAGTTGTGGGTAGATCGAAAAAAGAAATATTTTGGGCTGTTGTGGATAGGGTTCGGAAAAAACTGAAGAATTAGAAGGGGTATCTTCTTTCGATAGCTAGAAAATAGATTTTGATAAAATTGGTTGCCAAAGCTATTCCTTTATTCTTAGAGACTGCTTCCGACTTCCAGATAATATTTGCAAACAATTAACTCACTCGTTAGTAACTTCTGATGGGGACAACGACGGGATGAAATGAGAATTCACTAGTTGTTGTGGGATAAGCTTAGTAAACCAAAGAATGAGGGGGGCTTAGGATTTTGAGATTTACAATGTTTCAACGAAGCGATGTTGGCAAAACAAATTTAGAGGCTAATTTAGGACACATCATCTCCCCTATCACAAACATTACATGCCCGGTATTACCACAAAAAATGTTCTCTCGACGCACCTATTGGCTATAATCCATCTTTACTTGGTGAAACATAGTTGCAGGTAGAAACATCATAAAAAAGGGGCTTCAGTGGAATATTGGTAAAGGGGACCAAGTGAGTGTTTGGTATGACCCATGGATGAGTGATCTAATCCATAGTGATCTAACCCATGTTTGGTATGACCCATGGATGGCGGACTCTCCAATTTTAGAATTCTATCGCCCAAATGTGATTGGCCGGATCACCTCAAGATGAGTGATCTAATCCATAGTGGAACACCCCGATGGAACATGGATCTTATTAATTCTATTTTCGAGAGTCAGGAAGCTAAGGCCATAAGAGCAATAACATTGAGTCCCAATCCAAGACATGATCGATTAGGGTGGCATTATACGAAAGATGGGATTTATATAGTGAAATCGGGGTATAGAATAGCAAAGATCTTGAAAGAATGCTAAACTAATACAACTTTATCGTCTGCTTCGAATGTGAAATTTTGGAAATGGATATTGCAACTACAAGTACCTCAAAAAATCCGATTCTTCTTATGGAGGTGTGTTAGTGGTATCGTCCCGACAAAGACGAAACTACAGAAGATATGCTTAGATATGGACACAATGTGCATCAGGTGTGGGCTAGGTAAGGAAACAATGGAACATGCTCTCTGAGATTGTCCGTGGGCAAATTTTATCTGGGCAACGTCCCCTCTTCGCATAAGGGATCCTGAAGACGTTGCTCCAGTCAGCATTGTGGATTGGATCGGTAAGATGATGGAATTGGGGGAGGTTGACGGACAAAAACTCTTTGCTATGCTCCTATGGATGATTTGGCATGTGCGGAACATCAAATTATTTAACAACAAAGATGTCGACCCTCAATGGTGTATTAGTATGGCATCGCAACAAATGGAGGAGTATAACGAAGCAAGTGATACAAGAGCATTCTGGAGACCATTGATCATGGAAGATGTTTGGCGAAAACCGGAGGAGGGATGGGTTAAGATACACACAGATGCTTCAATTCAGAAAGGGGAAGGGACGAGATTGGGAGTAATCCTTTGGAACCATAAGAGCCAATTAGTGGGGAGCCTGTATAGATTTCTCAAAGAGGAGTTGGAGGTAGATATTGCTGTAGCTACTGCATGTAAAAGAAGGTCTATTTCTGGCTCAATCGCTTGGAATCACAAAGGTGATATTGGAGATGAATTGTGCTCACATTTACACTAAGTTGAAGGCGAATAAACCTGGCTTCTACCTGGGCAATGTTCTTGCATGCAAATGTCCATGATATTTCTCTTCTATTTGATAGTTGCCGCCTAGTTGTGTTAGAGGATCAAGTAACTTGGTAGCGCATAGTTTACTAGTTTAGCGTGATATGCTTTTAGTTCTTTTACTTTGGATTCTATTATCGAGTCTGTCCCCAAGAATGTGCACGAATTGGTTGATGTGGAGGCTTTCTCCTAATTTACGAAATGTACTTTTTCCTAAAGAAATAAAATAGTATCACATACCTTTTATCAGGGTGTTGATCAGGGTCCAACCTGAGTCTTTCAGTCTATTTAAAATTTATCATCCCCTCCAATCACTAATACAAATTAAAAAACAAAAAATTAAAAAAACATCTATTTTCTCGTTAGTATAGGGAAGAAGAATTTGTTCTTTTAAGATAAATTTGTATTTTTTTCTTTACGAAGAAGAAGTGCATTCCATAAAATGCAAAAAAACTACAATATTAGTTGATGCTGCATATTTCCGTAGATCACTCCAAGTCAGGGATTCTGATAAAGTCAAAGTCTTCTTCCTTCAGAGTTGGAAATCTTCTATAATGGTAACTTGGTGCAACACCAGCAAACGTTAAACGGGCCCCATGGTTGTCTCAGGGAGGTCCATCCATACTCAAGTCAGCACGACGAACTAGAGAAAATCCAGAGCAGTAAATAAAGTATTAAATGTGAATTATGTGAATTTACTTACAAATGAGATGGAGAAATATTTATATACCTGGGTAGTGGGTCTCATGGACCGCGTAGGAGAGAATGATTCCTGGGCCGGATTCGAATCTCGTGGGCTGAGTTATTTCATCTGTAGCCCAATAATTAATGGATAATTAATGAAATTAAATAAATTCATAAATATTGTTGTAATAATAATAATAAAAAGATATTTTTTATTACACAACACTACAAAATGTACAGGAGCTAGAATGGTATCGTGTTTGGCTTATCTTATTATTTATCTTCTATTGTCTTGAGATGTCATGATCATTCTTACACAACACTACAAAAAAAAAAATATATTTTAGCGGCGGTTATACAAAAATGCCGCTAAATAAGTATTTGGTGAAAGTTCTGCAAATGCGGCTCTTTAATTTAAAGTTTTTACTTTAGAAAATTTTAGCGGCAGATATTTCCTGGCGGTTTATTAAACCCCAACGCTCTTTTCGCTAAATTTTTTCTGGTAAAAGTTAGCAACAGTTTGAACCATCAATATCAATTTGCCTATAATATTATGTTTAAGCGTTAGTGGTGGTTCACAAAACTGCCAATATATATTTTTAATCTAATGCTTAAACTTAATTAGAATTTTAAAATAGAAAAACAATGAATAGAAATTAGAAACTAGATTTGTAAAGAAAATGAAAATTACAATTTAGGATTTAGAAGTCTCTGGTAATCTGCTCCAATCTCTCGCTTAGCTTTCTCTCTCCTAGTTCTTTAACCCTCCTGACATCGCCGTCCACCAGATACACCATTGTCCACTAGAGCCACCTTCACATGCTTAGTTCTCACTAGTCTCCTCCAATGACCACCTTTTTCCACGTTCAGAACTGTCTTGAGAAGAAGTTACTCCACACCTGCAAAAGCTTTCCCTCCCGTTACCGGCAGTCACCATCGGCCGCTTCTGCCAACAAGCAGACATGCTCGGATAATTAATTTATTTGATTTAATATGTGTTTGCAATTTGTCCTTTGGAGTTTTCCATTTGTTAGGCCAAAAGTTTTGGTAATTTTTATTAGCAAATCATACTGTTAGAAAAGCTGACAAATTGAAATATAAGCATTTGCCTTGATATTACTTTGCTGAATTTCTATATTGTTGAGGTAGGAATAATTAATATTTTCTATTCTACATGAGAATATTATATACTTGTTATTTATAGAAATACCGGAGAAGGCTTTCACAATAATTTTTCCTGGTAACAGTATCTGGCCATGCACAAGCAATGATGAGTTTAGCTGTATTTGGAGAAGGTACACAAAGAATGTGTGTATTTCTATCCCCTGGTTTAATGTTAATTAAGCAGAGAGATAAAAGAGATGTGTCTTAATAATAATGAAGGGAAAAAATCAAGTTGGAGTTAATTTTGTCGAGCTAATTTCAACTGATTCAGCTTGTTGAGGGATTCACAAGCTGTAAATGCCCAATCCAACCATTTTTTGTAAGGAAATTTATCTCATTGACTCTTGTTGACGTGCGTTTTGGTCAACAAGCAGAAATATGTAAAAGGTTTAACACGTGGAAATGAAAACGTGCGTAACGTATGTTTATTTCTGGCTAATTATGCCTTTTTTGTATTCTGCCGAGCCGGATTATTGGGGTCGGTCTTTCTTATAATTTGTTACAATTGCCCCCTTTTCTTTTCTCTTTTTTAGACTCTTTATACCCCTTTGAGTAAGTGGGTTTACAATAGTCATCTTTGCACTAACTATTCATTAATTAATAAAATAGTTAAAGAACGACACATGTCCCTCTATAGTTGTGCATGTCAGCCAAAACTTGCCACTTGTCGACTTCTCTTCATAATTCTCTGACATGTGGCAGTTTCTGATACCAATAAAGTGTTAAGCATGGGCATGTGTTTATTTTTACGAAGCTGTCGCGCGTGCGTTTCATATCGAAATTTGGGCTCGGGGCTCGGTAGTCCCGATTGGGCTCGAGTCCGTTTGGCTCGATAGCGGGCGAGCCTAATTAAATGACGTGTCGTCGTACATCATTGTTGACGTCACCGGTGGTCGTCTACTCGGATATGTGTCGATCGATGACGTGGATTAATTTCTCACAAATGGCTCGGCTCGGGTATCATCAAAGGCCCCCAGTTTGATTCCGAGAAAGAATTTCAAGTCGGAGTTAAACTTTAATGCTAATGATGAACATTTAATGGGAAACGGATTTCTCAAAGGTTTTGTTCTTTCCTGGCACTGTCGCGTAGCAATTAATGCTTGAAACGGCGCGCGTGGTGGGTCGCCATAATAACAGACACGTGGCGTCTTGTGGTTGGACCAATCTTGCGCAGAACCAAAAAAGGTCGTCGATTCTGTCGGCGGGCGTGGGGGACGCGGCGTTTTTGACATGTTTGATGGCTTTTGAGTTTTTAAAAGGCGTGTCTTTTTCGAATAATCGTCGCGCTGTCGAGGAACCCTATCTATAAATACCTTCGTTTCCCTTCATCATTCACTTTCGCAACCATTAACCTTTGAGCTAAAGCAACTAGAACCGAACGAGAAATTTGGTCGGCTTTCCAAGTTCGAGACTTCAAACTTAGGTATTTTTCCAAATACTCTCCCTTTACCTATAAATGTCTTCTTTTGAGGATAGTAGGAGTCGTAGTTATAGTGTAGAGGTTGAAATCGAAGATCCTCCCTCTGAACCTTCTGTTTCTTTCTCACCAGTACGGCGATCTCCGTCTCATAGCCCGAGCATTATTCAGATATCTTCTCCGGATTCTCCACGAAGCGGAACGTCTTTGGGGCGGACTCATACTATCTTCAATCCGACGCCAGTGACCGTCTTTAGAGAGGGAACGGTGTATCAGCCCGGACTGGCACAAGCAAGTTCCGACAAAGAATCGCCAAGTGTTGATTCTGTGTATGTGTTTCAAGCTTTTTGTAGATGCTCGGCTCTTTCCTTTTTGTAAGATTGTTGCCTGTCTTCTTTTTTTCTTTTATATTCCCAAGTACGAGGCTCGGTTTTCAGTGCTTCTGAATAAGGGGATTTGCTCGCCTTAATTGATTCTTGTACCTGGTATATAAACCTGTCTTTTATTTTGTTTTTGAAATTTTGTTTATGAACCGAGTCTTTATTGCGCTCGGCGCATAACTGAGTCCCTATTTTGTGCTTGGTATGTGGCCAAGTCTTCACTTTATGCTCGGTGCGTAACCAAGTCTTGATTTCAGTGCTCGGTGCATAACCAAGTCTTTATTTTGGTGCTCGGTGCGTAACCAAGTCTTTATTTTGTGCTTGGTGCGTAACCAAGTCTTGATTTTGTGCTCGGTGCGTAACCGAGTCTTTATTTTGTGCTTGGTGCGTAACCAAGTCTTGATTTTGTGCTTGGTGCGTAACCAAGTCTTTATATTGTGCTCGGTGCATAACCAAGTCTTGATTTTGTGCTCGGTGCGTAACCGAGTCTTGATTTTGTGCTCGGTGCGTAACCGAGTCTTTATTTTGTGCTTGGTGCGTAACCAAGTCTTGATTTTGTGCTCGGTGCGTAACCGAGTCTTTATTTTGTGCTTGGTGCGTAACCAAGTCTTGATTTTGTGCTTGGTGCGTAACCAAGTCTTTATATTGTGCTCGGTGCGTAACCAAGTCTTGATTTTGTGCTCGGTGCGTAACCAAGTCTTGATTTTGTGCTCGGTGCGTAACCGAGTCTTTATTTTGTGCTTGGTGCGTAACCAAGTCTTGATTTTGTGCTCGGTGCGTAACCGAGTCTTGATTTTGTGCTCGGTGCGTAACCGAGTCTTTATTTTATGCTTGGTGCGTAACCAAGTCTTGATTTTGTGCTTGGTGCGTAACCGAGTCTTTAGCCGTGGTGAGTAAAAACTTCGTTTTCCTTTAGAGAGCTCACGAAATACCAGATGAAAGGACAATTCTTTGGAATCCTATCTGGATCATAGATCGAGATCTTTATTGATAATACCGCTTCAGGTATGCTACATTCCATGGATGCATAAATTTTTCTCCACTCAAATATTCTAGCTGGTGCCCCACCGGATAAGGCGTGGTGACCGAAATGGGCCCTCCCAGGTTGGCTTCAATGGTTTGGTTGAATGCCCGTTATCTTTTTCAATACAAGATCGCCGACCGAAATCTTCTTTCTTTTACTTTGGTTGTAGTACCTTTCACTCCTTTGTTTATACACTGCGTTTTTCATCTCGGCATTGCACCTTTTTCTTCGAGCAAGTCTAGCTCGGCTCGGAGCGTGCCTCATTACGGTCTTCTTCAAAATTTGCAATTAAGGGTAGGGGCTCCAATCTCGACAGAAATCACCGCCTCGGCTCCATAAGCTAAAGAAAAAGGTGTTTCTCCGGTGGCAAAAAAGCTCGATGTGTCGTTCAGTATGACCATAGTACGCCGGGTAGTTCCTCCGACCAATTGCCTTTAGACTCCTCCAATCTCGCCTTCAACGTATACTTGAGTATTTTATTAACGGCCTCAACTTGTCCGTTCGATTTGGGGTGGTATGGAGTTGAGAAATAGTTTTTATACGGAAACCTTCACAAAAATTTGAAACCTTCGGTTGTCGAACTTTTCCCATTATGTCTAACAATTGAATGTGGTATCCGAATCTACGATAATAGATTTCCATACAAAGCTCACAACCTTTTCTTCATCTATTTTTGCGGAGGCTCCGCCTCGCCCATTTTGTGAAATAATCCACCGCCACGATGGCATACTTGACGCCCCTTTGCGGTGGGTAGTGGTCCGATGAGGTCCATTCCCCATTTGGCAAACGGCCATGGGCTAAATACGGAAGTAAGGCATTGGGATGATATCGACTGTGGTGCAAATCTCGCACCTCTCACATCTTTTGACGAGGTCGGTTGCGTCCTTTCTCGGGGATGGCCGAGAGTATCCTTGCCGTATTAATTTATAGGCCAACGTTTGGCCCCAGCGTGGTTGCCGCATATTCCCTCATGAACCTCTCGAAGTGCATAATGCAGATCTGTCTCGGAAAGGCAACAGGAGTGGGATGGAGTATCCTCGTTTGTATAGGATGCCGTCTACTAGTGTAAACCGAGCCGCTTGAGTTCGTAGTGTTACGGCCTCAACTTTGTTTCGTGGTTGAACTCCTTTCTCTAAGTATTGGATGATTGGGGTCATCCAAGTCCATTCGCGGTTTCGGTTGCATATATTTTCTTTGCACCAAGTGACGGGCGATGGGTTGTGTGACAATGACATCCATGATGGCATCCGTCCCCTGGAAGCCGAGCCGAGCTAAGGCATCCGCTTGCATGTTCTCGGCTCGGGGCACATGTAAGACTTTTGTTTTAAAGTGTGATAATCTCTTCTTGACCAAATCCAAATATTGTGCAATTTTTTGCTCTTTAAGCGCTTCGTCTCGCCGTTGATTTGATGAACGACCAACCGAGAGTCACTTTGTGCACCAATAGTTGTTTTAGGCCCATAGAGGCCGCCATATCTAAGCACTGCTTAGGAGCGCCTCATATTCGGCTTCATTGTTCGTTGCGGGAATCAAATCGTGCGGCCGAAGCAAAGATATCACTTTTCATTTGGATCGATTATCACGATTCCGCCGCTCGGCTGCGGTGGAAGAGCCATCAACGAATAATTTCCATTCTTGGTCTTCCATGACTTCCAATCGTATGGAAGACGTGAATTAAACAAAATCGGCTAAAGCCTCGTCCTTTTATTGCGATTGGTTCGTATATAATGTCAAATTGGTGAGTTCGACGGCCCACTTAATCATCCGACCGTATCGGTCGGTGTAACACCGTTTCAACGGATAGTTCGTCAATACTATAATCTTGTGTTCTAGGAAATATGGATTTTGGAGTTTCGGCCGCTTATTAATGAATAAGCCACTTTTCCATTGGTGGGTACGGGAGCTCGGCGTCATGTAACGCTGACCGGTGTAATAAATCGGATGTTGAATAGAGCCATCTAGCCGATCAACACCGAAATGATGGCGTATTCGGATACCGCCAAGTACAAATACAAGTCCTCCCCTTGGGTCGGTTTTTGTAATATAGGGATTGAAGATAGGTCTTTGTTTGAGGGATTCAAAGGCAATCTGTGCTTGCTCGGTCCACTCGAAATTTTTGCTTTTCTTTATAATTTCAAAGAAAGGTTTGCATTTGTCCGTGGACCGAGAAACAAATCGGTTAAGGCGGCCAATCGGCTGTTAGGCTTTGTACCTTTTTCGAGAGTTTGGGGATTCTAGGTCGGTGATGGCTTTTATTTTGTCCGGTTAGCTTGATTCCCCTTTGGCTGACCATATACCCTAAAAATTTACCCGAGCCGACCCCAAATGTGCACTTTCTCGGGTTTAACATCATCTTGTACTCTCTCAAAATAGCAAACATTTTATTAAGATCGTTTAAATGATCGGACATGTACAATGATTTTACCAAAGATGTCATCTACATAGACTTCCATAGTGTGACCTATCATTTTCTCAAACATCTTATTTACTAACCTTTGATAGGTCGCACAAAGATTCTTCAATCCAAAGGGCATCATCTTGTAAAATAAAGAATTCCTCGAGCGAGAAAGAATGAGGTATTTTCTTCATCTTCCTGGTGCATCCGTATTTGGTTGTAACCCGAGTATGCATCCATGAAGCTCATCGGCTCGTGTCTGCCGTGGCATCCACCATGTAATCGATATTTGGCAATGGATAAGCGTCCCCTAGTTTGTTGAGGTCGGTAAAATCCACGCATAGGCATCGCCATTGCTTTTCTTTACCAAAACAGATTGGCGACCCATCGGGATAGAGGGCTTCCTGAATTGATTGTCTAGTAGCTTGTTAACCTCGATCTCGAGTCTTTGCTGTCTATCAGGGCCGAGTTTGCGCCTTTTCTGGATGACTGGGCGAAACGTTAGATCAATATTGAGGCGGTGGCACGCATACTTGGGGTCAATTCCGGGCATGTCTGCGTGAGTCCATGCGAAGACGTCAAGATTATTTCCCAAAAACCCGATCAACTCGCTTCGATATGGTTCTAGGAGATCATGACCAATACGTAGTTGGCGCCCCTCGCTTGGTCTTCCGACATTGATTGTATCAACCTGTTCCACTGGTTCCGCTCATTTTCTTTTCTTGCTTTGCCCCTCCTCATCTTCTCTCTGCCGCCTTCTGTCATGACGGACATGTTGTTCATTACCCGAATTGGCTTCTTGGGCTTCGTGGCGAGGAAGTCCGGGAATTTGAGGATTAATGTTAACATTTAGTTGTGGGTTGAGTGGGTTAGTATTTGCAAGGAGTGGAGGAGGTGCTTGAGAGTTTGTGGTGGCGAGAGTTTGCGATATAAGTTGGTTCATTTGTTGTACAAAAGTTGGGTTGGCGATTAACTGAGCAAAAGGAAATAAAGTAGTGCTCCCTGCTTCCGTTTGGAGCATATTGTGGCCATTCGTAGTCCGCCAGGTTGGTTGTTCAAATGTTGCTCTTCAGTCAAACGGGCATTTCTCGACAGTTGACTCATTTTTTCTATTATCAAAAGGTTAAGTGTCAAACTTTACCTGGTTTTTATTTCACTTGCTTTTTACTGGAACTCGGACTGGACCAATACGGTGCCCTCCTTCTAGCGCCAATTTGTTGACGTGCGTTTTGGTCAACAAGCAGCAATATGTAAAAGGTTTAACACGTGGAAATGAAAACGTCGCGTGGCGTATGTTTATTTACAAGCTAATTATGCCTTTTTGTATTCTGCCGAGCCGGATTATTGGGGTCGGTCTTTCTTATAATTTGTTACAATTGTCCCCTTTTCTTTTCTCCTTTTTAGACTCTTTATACCCCTTTGAGTAAGTGGGTTTACAATAGTCATCTTTGCACTAACTATTCATTAATTAATAAAATAGTTAAAGAAAACACATGTCCCTCTATAGTTGTGCATGTCACCAAAACTTGCCACTTGTCGACTTCTCTTCATAATTCTCGACATGTGACGGTTTAAATACCAATAAAGTGTTAAGCATGGGCATGTGTTTATTTTTACGAAGGTTGCCACGCGCGTGCGTTTCATATCGAAATTTGGGCTCGGGGCTCGGTGAGCCGTGTTTGCGATTGGGCTCGATAGCCGTTTGGCTCGAGAGCCTAATTCGTGGCGTGTCGTCGTACATCATTGTTGACGTCACCAATCGCCTACGGATATGTGTGTCGATGATGACGTGGATTAATTTCTCACAGCTCGGCTCGGGTATCATCAACTCTTTAGACTGTTGATCTTATATTGCTATTTCAGTACCTTGGTTTGTATTCTATTAAGTCCATCTATTTTAGTAGAATGGTAAAAACAAATACTTCTACATATTTAACAAGTTGTGTGAATATGTAACATATAAAGACATACTAAAAAATATGTGACATCATAGTATATAACATAAATTAAAGGAATCTGTTTACTATTTCACCTAGGTAATTCTGAATTGCTTTTTCTATTTCCACTTGTTTAGATTTAAGTAGCCCGACTTTATAGTTGTGTGTTTCTTCTTCAAGTGCTTGTTGGGTTTCACGAATCCGGGATGGGCAACGCAACGAAAATTAAAAATTACGTAAAAGTAAACATGCATATAATAATTTATATATAATCCCGGTATTCAGTTTGAATTTTCGGATGTCGTTTCGAATTACCCTTTAATAAGATTAAAGTTGTGAAATCATACCTTTTGCGAAAACTCCTTTTCTCACGTAGCACGGGTTAGAAGAAATCCGAATTCCTACTAGCAGGGTGAATCCTCGCAATCTTCCTTCAACCCCTCGATCGTACGAACGTCTTCGCCTCAGGAATCCAAACGTCTTCCCTCCAATGATAGTCCACACGAACGGATGAAACCTTCAAGTAGAATAGGTCAGTGGTGCCCTAATCTTGTAGCTTCTTCTATGATGTCCAATTCCAATTCTTGCATGAATTGCAACTTAAATAGATATATTATACTATAACTAAATGTTGAGAAGTTGCTTCCTTCATTTAAAGAAAGGAAACAATAGCAATAAGTGTTAGGAATATTTATGTTTAGATTTTAATGATACCATTTAAAACTTAGAATAGGAAGTTGACACCCCATTTTCCATGTAATTCAACTTGTAATAGATAGGACTGCATGAGCAGAGTTCGAGTCAGCTAAGTTGAAGAAATAGTCGACTAAAGATTGAAGTGAAGACCCAGCTAGGTGTCAGCTGTGTGAAGAATCAGTCGAGTGACAGAAAAGCTGTCTCAGTCAGCTGACTGACAGCTAAGAGTCATTCCAAAATGATTGGAATTGAATGTCAAAGGGGTTTGCAACAGACAAGACTTGAAGAAAGATGAAAGAGGTCCGTTGTCAACACAAGCCAAGACTTTGCTGAAAATAGACCTGTGTTAGGCTGCTAGCAATAAAGCTGTTTTGCTGAAAGATTTCTCAAAGTAAAGAAGTAATATGATGTACCTGAAAACCTGCAGAGACCAAGAAAAGGATGCAGAGCATTAAAAACATGGTACAATCCTCATTAATGCTGCAAGGACAAGGCATGCCAACAACCTACGAGTGGGATTTGAAATATATGTCTATCTCTTCAACGGACATATTTTGAATCCTATCTATAAAAGGATGAGGAAGCAAGTGAGAGAAGGTAACCGATTTTCCACGAATTACAAGCATTCAAGCAAGAAAACCTGCAAATCTAGAAGTGGAGCACAAAAATGAGGGGGCTAGAAGGAGACAAGAAGTTGAGAATGAGAGAGTGAATAGAGAATGGGAGGAAAGGCAGCGAAGGGAAGACCTTGCTGCAAAAATGGCTTATGAGAAGAAGAGAAGGGAAAGAGCTGAAGAAGACGAGAGAAAAAGGAAGCAGCCGAGGCGTTGAAGACGGCTGAAACCCCTTCAGTGTACTTAATTGTAAATACATGTTCTATAAGTATTCTTGTAATATCATATTGCTCAAACTTGTGATATGCTCTGATACTTGTTGTATTTTAGTTTAATAATAACACTCTGATACAATTGTAATAGACAGTATAGCTCTGATACAGTGTATAGGGTATACTTTGTAACAACTTTGTAAAGTGCATTTTAAAGTACAAGAATGATATGATCAATAAAATTGACATATTCTACTTATACATTCTTTGTTCTTTGCTTTTATTTTGTTTGTAATTATTTAAGTTTTGGCATCATCAAATAGGGGGAAATTGTTAGGAAAATTTATATTTAGATTTTGATGATACCATGTAAAACTTAGAATAACTAGTTGGCACCCCATTTTCCTTGTAATTCAACTTGTAATAGATAGGACTGCATGAGTTGAGTTGGAGTCGCTAAGTTGAAGAAATACAAGAGTCGACTGAGGATTGAAGTGAAGACCCAACTATGTGTCAGCTGTGTGAAGAATCAGTCAAGTGACAGAAAAAAAGGCTCATCTCGGTCGGTGACTAACGAGATAAGTCATTCCAAAATGATTGGAATCGAATGCCAATGGGGTTTGCGTGAGACAAGACTTGAAGAAAGTCGATAGAGATCCGTTGTCAACACAAGTCAAGATTTTGCTGAAAATAGGCCTCGTGTCGGGGTTGCACGCAATAAAGCCGTTTTCTTTGAAAGAGTGCAAAAAGCAAGGAACCAATAGGATGTACCTAAAAATCTACAGAGGCAAAGGAAAGGCCGCAGAGCATTAAAAACATGGTACAATCCTCATTAATGCTGCAATGACAAGACATGCCAACAACCTACGAGTGTGATTTGAAATACATGTCTATCTCTTCAACGGATATATTTTTGAATCCTCACTATAAAAGGTTGAGAAAGCAAGTGAGAGAAGGTAACCAGTTTTCCACGAATTACAAGCATTCAAGCAAGAAAACCTGCAAATACTCTCAAGCCTTCAAAGTTATTCCTCAAGCTTAAAATCGAAGGAACTCGATCCAACACATTTAGTGGAGGAAAGAATACTTCATCAAGTTGAAGAGGAAACTGTTTGAAGAACAAAAGGGGTCTACTTCCAAGGTTGAAGGAGAAGTAGTAAGGTTCAAGGTTGAACCAAAAACTTTGAGCCCGTTGGAAGGCTATGTGATCAATTCCAAGAGTTCGAGGGAGCTGAAGTAGCAAGACAACCGTTTTGTGAAGAAGCAGAGTCCCAGGAGTAGCCAACTGTGTGATCAAGACTGACTCGGACTGATAACAACTTTGTAACCAAATTTGTTACTTAGTGGATTCCTCCAAGAGTTGGAGAAGAGTGGATTAGAGGAATAACCCCATCCTCGAACCACAATAAAATTTGCTTGTATCATTTTTACTTACATCATTTTATTTTCCTGCATATTATACATATCTGCTGATAAGTTAAATCTGCTTAACCCAACTGATAATAACATTGCTAAAATCAAGTGTTAAATACAAGTTTAAAACATTAAGGGTGAAAAGTCTTCCGCTGAACAAAACCAAATCAACTATAATGTTAAGTGTTAGCTGACCTAGCTGAGTTATACTATCAACAACTCAGTCGAGTCTGTTGAGTGGGTAACTTCGCTGAAGAAAGCCAACCTAGCTGTCGCTAGGACTTAGCTGTTTCGAAGTTAACTCAGTAAAAAATATTTAAAAAGGACTAAGTTTGAAAATTTGGTAAGGTTTAGTAAACCCCGCCTTCTAAACCTTACAACTCACCCCTTGTGTCCTACAAGTGGTATCAGCGTGGTTGGATCATTGAGCCGTCCGCATTAGTTACTGAACTAGATCTCAGTCTTTTCAAAAGATACAACACTTGAGTTTTTAAAGCTTTTATTTCAAAAGCAAAGTTATTATCATGGAAGCAAATCTAACTCGCATTCCCATGTTCACTGTGGAAGAGTTTGATGACTGGAAAATTCGTATGCAGGCTCATCTATCAACTTTGCACGATGAGATGTGGCTAGTGATAGAAGATGGGCCACTGCAAATCCTAAAGGTCAACACTACTGTAAGAAGAGCACCTCCAGCTGAAGGAGAAGATGCTCCAGCAGAGCCCAAACCTGCTATGGTTGAAAAGCCGCATTGTGGCTGGACCAACGAAGACAAAAAAAGATACGATCTTGACAATGTTGCCAAGGACATCCTTTACAAGACCTTGGACAAGGCTATGTTCAACAAAGTCAAATCATGCAAATCAACCAAAGAAATTTGGGATAAACTAACCTTGATTTGTGAAGGATCTGAACAGATTAAAGAAAATAAATTAACTGTTGCAATACACAAATTTGAAAATTTTAAAATGCTTGCAGGTGAGAGTCTGGATCAGTTGGATGCCAGATTCACATAAATTACAAATGAGCTTTCAACTTTTGGAAAGGAGTACACTCAGAAGAAGATGTGCATAAAGATCCTACGATCCCTCCCAGCTGAGTGGGAAATGAAGGTCATGGGCCTGAGACATTCCATGGACTTTTCCAAAACATCAAATCATGAGCTATTCTCAGACCTCAAAGCATATGAGTTTGAGCTGAGAAGAAATGAGCAAAAAGAGACAGTTGTGCCCAAGACAACTGCACTGTTGGCTAGTGAAAGAAAGAAAGCTGAGCCAAAAGAACAATAGACCAGGAGGAAATTGCCCTTATGGTGAAAAGGTTCAACAAGTTCTTCAATAAGAACTACAAAAAGAACAAGGGTTAATCCTCTAGAAGACAATCAACACCCTCCAAAGCAAGGGAGGACATGCCACCCAAGAGAGCAGAACATCAAAGAGATGACTATCAGAGAGCTGATAATCAGAGAGCTGAGAGAGCTGACTTGTAGAGAGCTGAAAACCTGTGTTGGAACTACAAACAACCAGGATATTTTGCTGTTGACTGCTCTTATCCATCAGTCAACAAATACAGAAATGAAGAGGATAAAAGAGTCTTCAGAGAAAGAAGACAAGAAAAGAAGAAAGCCATGTTGGCTGTTGAGACTGCTGAACCAGCCAAGTGCAAGGAACCAACAGACTCGGATAGTAGTGAAGCAGAATAGTCTAGTGACACTGAGGAAGAGGCATTGATTTGTCTCATTACCAAAGAACAAGATCAAGAAGATGAGGTACACTCTAACTCATCTCATTCAGATTCTAGTGATAGTGACACAAACACTTCATCACCCACAAATCTTTATGATTCAATTGGCAAAATGATGAAAGACTTTGAGCACATCAAAACCTCACACACACTATTAAATGAGGAAAATAACCAGCTTAAATGCTAAAACTCACAGCTAACTGAAGAGCTAAGTACTCTAAGTCACATAGCTGATGAAACTACAAAGCTGAAGGCTGAAAATGCCAAGATTCAAGCAGAATTAGCTGCTTCTGAAAATAAAGAAAAAGATCTTAAAAATTTGATTGCTTCATTTACAAAGGCATCCAAATCATTGGATGAACTTATAATGACTCAAAAAGAGTGTGGAGACAAAATAGGCATAGGATTCAATTCCTTTGTGCATGCTCAAGCTCCTAAAGTGATTTTGGAAAAAGGATCCTCAAGTAATGAAGGAGTCCAAAAATCCAAAACACCATATGTTACACCAACACCCTCACCAAAACACAATCACAATCAAACTGGCATTGGATAGAAGGGAAAAGGCAAGAAGCCAGTAGAGTATGCTGAAAGGACAAATAAAATTCAGAAAAGTCCATTAGCAAAATCCAAACAGAAAATACTCTGTGAAACCTAAACCGAGCTACCAAAAGCCCCAGAGATTTCAACAAAGAAATTCATATGATGGGAATGGTAGAAACTATCCAAACTAAGCTGATTGGAACAATCAAGTGAGATATCAGCAAAGACCTATGGGATACAAGCCAAAATGACAACGGCCTCAACCTCAGCATTGGTCATTTTCAATGCAAAATAGCTATTATCAACATACTCATGCACCCAGACACAAAACCCATCAAGCACAAAAATTCCACTATTACCCCAAGAAAGCAAATGCTCAAACTAACACACAGGCATACAGACAAAAGATACATCTGTATGATCCTAAAGCACCCAAGCAATTTGCTAATGTGCACTATGATTATGGAACTGATAGATGGCAAACTCTTAGAGTCGGATCATCTAACTATATGTTGGTTGGAACACCTTATAACACTAACCCCCAAGGACCCATGAAAATATAGGTACCTAAAGCCTAATTTCCTTGATTGCAGGTTCAAGGAACAACTGAGTGCCAAGGAACCTGTTACATGGATAGTGGCTGTTCCAGACATATGACAGGAAATAAGAAAAACCTGTCAAAGTTCAAGAAAATCTGTGGTGCGAAAGTCATATTTGGAGGAAATGAAGCTCCAGGGGAAATCAAAGACACAAGATCCATAGAGAAAAATGGATTGGAGATCACAGATGTTGCATATGTTGAAGGTCTCAACTTCAATCTGTTAAGCATCAGCCAACTCTGTGACAAAGGCTATAATGTAGGATTCAATATGGGAGTTTCCCAAATCAAAGATGCTGAATCAAATGAAATTGTGCTACAAGGAACAAGGTAGAAGAACATGTATGTAGTGGATTGGTCAACTGCTACACCGAGCACATGTCTGCTAGCAAAGAGTACAGCTGAATCAAGTTGGTTGTGGCACAAGAAGCTGAGTCACCTGAACTTCAAGACAATTAACAAGCTTGCAAGAAGTCATCTCGAGGAAGGATTGCCTGACTCAGTGTACAAGAAAGAAAGCATCTGTGATGCATGCCAGGCGGGAAAGCAAATAAAGTCATCCTTCAAGGACAAGCCAAGTCCTTCTTGAACAAGGATATTACATCTGTTGCACATGGAATTATTTGGTCCTATTGAACCAGCCAACATCAGTGGAAAGAAATATACCTTAGTGGTAGTGGATGACTACTCAAGATATACATGGACTATATTCATGTGCAAAAAAGAAGGAAACACTGCAAAAATTGCCTCAGTTGATAAGAAGAGTTCAAAATGAGAAGAGTCAAACCATCATAAAGATAAGATCTGACAGGGGAACTGAGTATGTCAATGGAATTATAACTCAGTATTGTGTTGAAAATGGTATTGCTCATGAGTTATCAGCTGCAAGAACTCTACAACAGAATGGAGTAGCTGAAAGAAGGAACAAAACTCTCAAAGGAGCTGCAAGGACAATGTTAGCTGAAGGTGGATTGCCTAAGATAGTTTGGGCTGAAGCCATCAATATTGATTGCTACACCCAGAATAGATGCATGATCAACAGGCAATTGACTTTAACTCCCTATGAAATTTGGACAGGGAGAAATCCAAATGTTGGATATTTCAAGATTTTTGAATGTAAGTGATTCATCCACAACAATGGCAATGACAACATAAAAGCTTTTGATGCTAAAGCTGATGAAGGTATCTTTTTGGGATACTCAACTCAGAGTAAAGCTTATAGAGTGCTAAACAAAAGGACCATGGTCACAAAAGAGTCTATTCATGTGGTGTTTGATGAACCAAATGTAAACGGAGAAGACATAGATGAGTTAGCTGAGAAGCAGAATCAGCCAACCATGCAGAAGAATCCCTCTGTTGATGCAAATGTAAGAGCACTCAATCCTGAAGAAGATGAGATAGATGAATCTCAAAGACAGCTGGAAGGTCTGCAGCTGAATGATGATGAAGAAGCTGTTCAAGAAACCTTAACTGCAAGACGGCTGAATCCAGTAGACTTACTCTAACCAGATGTGAGATGGCTCAGAGACCATCCACCTGAGTTAATTATTGGGGATGTTAGAGATGGAATAAGAACCAGATCCAGAGCTCAACATGAAGCTATGTTTACTTTTTTCATTTCCCAGATAGAGTCTAAAGATGTGTCTCAAGCATTGGGTGATACACATTGGATTCAGGCCATGCAAGAAGAGCTGAATCAGTTTGAAAGAAACAAAGTATGAGAATTAGTTCAAAGGCCTACCCATCAAAATGTTATTGGTACTAAGTGTGTATTCAGAAACAAGATGAATGAAGAAGGATCTGTAGCAAGAAACAAAGCAAGACTGGTAGCTAAAGGGTATTGCCAAGAGGAAGGAATAGATTTTGATGAAACCTTTGCTCCTGTTGCCAGATTAGAAGCAATAAGGATGTTTCTTGCTTATGCTGCACACAAGAACTTTATTGTGTATCAAATGGATGTGAAGAGTGCATTCCTAAATGGACTTTTAGAAGAAGAAGTCTATGTTGAACAACCTCCAGGTTTTGAGTAGAAAACTATTGGAGATAAAGTCTACAAGCTCAAGAAAGCACTGTATGGATTGAAACAAGCACCAAGAGCATGGTATGACACATTGTCACAATTCCTAATTGACAATGGATTCACCAAAGGAAAAGTTGATAGAACACTCTTCAGAATCCAAGATCGGGAGAGTATACTGCTTGTTCAAATTTATGTGGATGATATCATCTTTGGATCCACAAACAAAGAGTTGTGTGACAAGTTTTCAAACCTCATGCAAGGGAAGTTTGAAATGAGCATGATGGGAGAGCTGACTTTCTTTCTAGGACTTCAAGTCAAGCAAATGAAGGATGGAACCTTCATAAGTCAAACCAAATATACCAGAGATTTGATGAAAAAACTTGGTATGGAAGAGAAGTCATCAGTGAAGATCCTAATGAACACCTCAATTAAGATGGATATGGATGCAGATGGCAAAGCTATTGATCAAACTAGATATAGAGCTCTCATTGGATCATTGCTCTATCTAATAGCAAGTAGGCCAGACATCACCTTTGATGTAGGTGTATGTGCTAGATTTCAATCTGCACCAAAAGAGAGTCACATGACTGCAGCCAAAAGAATCCTAAGCTATTTGAAGGGATGCCAAGAAGTTGGCTTATGGTATCCAAAGGATGGAGGATTCAAGCTGGTAGGCTACTCAGACTCAGACTATGCTGGATTTAGAGTGGACAGGAAGAGTACATCAGGTACCTGCCAAATGCTTGGAAATAGATTGGTTTCTTGGTTCAGCAAGAAACAAAATTCAATAGCTACATCCACAACTAAAGCAGAGTACATAGCTGTGGGCAGCTATTGTGCCCAAGTTCTATGGATGAGGCAACAATTGAGAGACTATGATATAGAAGAAGAAGAAATTCCAATTATGTGTGATAATACAAGTGCTATTGCAATCACTCAGAATCCAGTATTGCATTCAAGAACAAAACACATTGATGTCAGATATCATTTTATAAGAGATCATGTTAAAAAGAAAGACATCACTTTGGAATACATCTCAACTGATAAGTAGTTAGCTGACATATTCACAAAGCCTCTATATGAATGAAGATTTGAAGAGCTTAAGAATGAGCTAGGTTTGATTGAGCTGAGTTAGGAGACTCAGACGACTCAATCAACAGAGTCAAAGAAGAGAGAAATGAAAAATAAGCAAAATTTCACTTTCCAGCCAAGTGAAACAGCCAAGACGGGAAGTCAGCTGAACCGAGTTAGCTGACAGCTGAGTGATCTTTATGTGAAGAGAGAAGAAGAGTTAAGTCACTTTTGGAAGATAGCTGAGTTATTTATGAGCTAAGTGACAAAACGCAGTCGTTTTCTGCGAGCAGGAATGTTTTTGGGCATTACGTCAGCGTAATTATTGTGTCAGAATAAAAGTTGCACACGTCTAGCCTATGATTGGATATAAATGCTGCTGCATTTAATGCGGGGAAATTAATGCAATTTCAAAAGTTCAATTCTGACCATTGATTTTGATCAAACTTTTCAAATTCTAAAATCGTCCCCTCACGACCCATATAAACCAAAATTCAACTTTCTCTCTCCTCACAATACTCTCTTCTCTAGCAAGAAAGAATAAGCTTTTCTCGGCAAAACAAGTAAAACCCTAGTTTTTCAAGTGCCTATTCTACATGTATTTCACCGGTTATATTTTCAAGAAAATGGCTGCTACTTATGATTCCGTCAAGATGTATGAGAAAATCCACTCCAGCTCGACTGTGGATTTTAAAGGGATGGTGAAACAGGGAGTTGATAAGGCCATGGTGCAGAAAATTGCTGCTAAACTTGAGAAATCAGGTCTAAAAGGATTTCTCACGATGTAATACTCTCACACATACTCTGAGGAAGTCACTATGTTCTATGTGAACACTGAGGTTCACGATGGGTAGATAGGTCTTCAGTCCACAACAAGGACTTTAAGATTACTGCTGCGTACTTAGATAAACACTGCTACCTGCCTTCAGTTGGAATGAAGGACATTGCTGAGAAAGATGTAAACCTGGCTGCAACATGGAAAGTGATTGCCAAGCCAGAGTCTGCTGGTAAGGCTGTTTACATAGCCAATAAGTCATTGATTAGAGATGACTACCATAAGATGATGGACATTGTATCCAAATGCGTGGTTATGAAATTTGGCAGCTTTAATCAGTTGTCTCGGACGTAGTTGATAGTGATGGCTGCATTCTTGGAGGAGAAGAAGCTGAACAGGGCTGAGTTCATCTTTAGCAGAATCTGCCAAAACGTCATGAACAAGACTATTAAGGATGATGGCCTATTCTTAAGTTCGCTGGGATATGGCCTGGTCATTGGCTATATTTTGGAGGGGAAAGGGATTACACTAAGGCATGGGAAGCCATTCCATGTCAACAAGAGAATGTTTAAGGCTAAGCTCTCTGGAGTTCAGAGGCAAGCTCATGCTAGAAGGGCTGACACCAGTGAAAGTGAGTCAACTGATCCTGTCTCCAAGGACACTGCTGCAACCGCCCCAGCTTCTTCGCCAAAGCCAATCCAAAAGAAGAAGAGAGCTGCTGCAGCTAAGAAAGCACCTGCCCCTGCACCCGTTTCAGAGAAAGTACTTTCCCATGCAGCTGTCCCTGAACCGTCCCCTACCCCAACAGCCGAGGCTGAGAAGGAACCTCTAGTACATTCTTCAGTCGTGAATAAGAGGCGCACTGCAATGCCTAGGAAGGCAACTGCGTCCAAGAAGAAGCAGACAGGCGAAAAGGCTTTTATATTTGATGAGCCTGACGATGTGGAATCAGAAGTCCCTCTGGTCCCAACCAAAAGAAGAAGAGTTTTTAAGAAGTCAGAACTTGAGAAGCCAGTTGACTATGGCACCCAACCAGCAAAGGAGACTGTTGAAGCTCAGGAGGAGCAGTCTCAAGAAGTTACCGGTGGTGAAGTGATCACCAAAGAAGTTGAGTAGACTGCTGATATGGATCAGCAGATTGAACAATAGTCAGCTGTTCGAGATACAACTGAAGAACATGGAGCTGACACAGCTGACCAGACTGAAGAGTTAGGTGTTCAGTCCCCTCAGACTGATTCACGGACACCTGCAGAGGAACATGCTCCACTTGCACCTATCTAGGAGGAGGATGATGATGATGTTATAATGTTGTCTCCTATCTACCCTGATATCCAGGAAAGATTAAGGGTATGGAGAAATTGGAAGCTGAGTTATGCGAGATTTCAATACCAGAGCCCTGAGTTTATTAAAGAAGAAGAAGAGCTCCTGAGCTTCTTGAGAAACATATCTGTTAGCTCTGCCCTCAATCCTGATTTGTGCATAGTTATCCTTTCTGAAAAGAGGGATAAGAGAAGCAAAAAGCCATGGAGAAGGCCAAAGTCATTGAAGAATAAAAAAAGCCCCATTCATGTGTATTCGCAGATGTACTGAAGTTTGCCATGGACTCAACTGACAACAACGATATTGAGAAGATCGACCCTGCTGTTGCAGCCGAGAAAGCTGAGTTATGGCAAGCAGTCAGAGAATAGAAAGAGATGCACGAGCAATGTTTGCAAGAGGGTCTAGGAGAGTCTTCTAAAATTCCACATATCCCTAATATCATGGATGTGGTGCAAACCATTGATGCCACCACATCACTTGTGCACTTTGAAGAAGACGGTACCAGGAAAAACGGCGATGAAGCTAATGAATGTGATAAAGCGGACATCTTAGCCAAGCCAATACCTGAAGAAGGTATTGAGATACCTACCCGGACGGCTGGACACTCATTTGGAATAATAGCCGGGTCTCAGGTTTTGAGTAACCCCTCTACTCAAGACTCAGCTGGTGCACCAGCTGAAAGGGAAACTTGAACCACCACAACAAGCGAGGAATCTGTGGGAGACCAAACACAAATGAAGATTGGAGGAGATAGAGAGAATGCTCCATTTCAGTAGGCTGAAGTTGACAAAGCTCAGACGGTTCAGACTATCTTAGCTGAAACTTCAACTGCAATGCAGGCCGATGACGCTCCTGAAGTAGCTAAGGCAAAGGATGGAAATAAGGCCATGGGAGTTGAGACTCCTGGCCCTGAAAGTTCAATCCAAGGAGTTGAGACTCCAACGGATGCCATTGAAGACCCCAAAGCAGCTCCGTCAGCTGAAGGGATAATTGCAGAAGACCTGTTGCAGTTGAGACTGCACAAAGGGATGTACAAGGCCCATCAGCGGTTGAGACTTCTGGGGTAATGAAGGCCTGACGGAGGTTGAAACTTCCCTAGGTAAGAAAATTGTTAAAGAAGTGCCTGTTCCTCATATGGAGGTTGCTGAGGAAGAAGAAGAGATCAGCGCCGTTCATGATTCCCAGGAAAATATTGACACTGGATTCTTGGAATATGAAAATGAAGCTGAGTCCAGCCCCATTGATACATCTAACAAGGACAAAGCTGATGAGGAAGCACAGGCAACACGGAGTCAGGCCAGTGATAAGGCTGCTCCAATGAAATTTACAATGGTTAATGGCCAACCCCCAATGGTGCCATGACCCTCCCATGAAGCTGACGAGTCAGCCGAGTAATAGACAACTCAACAGGAAGAAACAACTGATGCCAAGGAAGCTGTTAAGACAACTAAGGATCACAACTCAGCAGGCTAACACAACTCAAGATGCCGATGACGCTGAAACAATTGAGGCACATAGAGCAGAAGAAATCTTGAAAGACAAGTGAAAGGCTCCACAGGTCAAGGACATGGAGATTCCAATTTTCCCTGAGGATTTGTTTGAGAAATACTTTCTATTTGAAGCCCACATTCCTTTTGAAGCCGAGTCAGCCACAGAACGTGCCAGATACAATATCCAAGTCTCTCCAGCAGAAATCGGAACTCCACCTGAGACTGCTATGGTGCCACTTGGTTTTGATTTTGATGTTGTATGGCCTGAGGACCAGTCTTCTGAGACAACCGACTTTCGAAAAGCCTTCAAAGCCATCTGTGCTAAAATAGAAAAGATGGAGCATGGTTTTGCAGCATTGGACCAAAGGCTAGACAACAGGGATGCTACTATCACTGGAGACATGTGAGGGACAGTATTGAGGATTAGAGAATGGGTTGGACAAGTAAAGGCATTAAGGCCTGAGCAGGTCACCTATTTTAATTCTCTATTCGCGAAAATGGTGATCTGGAGCTCATATAATGCTATTTTCCAGCAAAGGCAAAGGGACCACATATTCAGGATGGATGAATCGCATAGGTCTGATATGGAGTTGCTCAAGGCTCATCACAAATAAGGAATTCAGAGAATGGGGCCAATGTTGAATAGCAGATTAAGTTGCTCCAGACAGAGATGAATCTGATGGCAACTGAGACCATAACCTTAAGATCAGAATTCAGAGAAGCATACTCCAAGACTCATGACAAGAATGACTCAACGAACAACAAGATTGATCTACTCCTGAGTGGTATATTCCCTAACTTGGCTCTACCCATTGGTGATGATGCCAAAAAGGGGAAAAATAATTGAAGGGATTGAAGGAAAGGCAACGGAGTGATAATGAAGGAGTGAAATGGGAAGCAATCAAGGGGGAAGGTAGTTCATTGAAGAAACCACCATTGAAAATAATGTTTGCCAAGACCCCACAACAAAGTGAAGTCACAACCTCGATTCCCAACAAACTACCGAAAGAGCTGACCGTAGAAGAGAAAACTGAAATGGCAGTCAAGCAGTCTATAAAAGCCATTGAAGCTGAATTCAATAAGGTAGCTGAGAAGCACTTCAAGAGAATCAAAGACATTAAATCAAGGTTCGAAGGCCCCACTGCTGGTTTACTAAGAGATTCCCCAGCTATAAAACCCCCATGAGAAATCACGATGCCCGATGCAGGATTTGAACCAAGATCACTAGAGGAGTTTCAAACTCTAGATGATGAAGGCTATTTCAAAAATATGACTCTACCACAGGCGTGGGACATATATTGGGAGAAAGCGTAAGTCCAAGCGGCTACGATAATCTAGAGTGGGGGTGAATAGATTATCTCCATCTTTTCGATTTTACCCTCTTTTTCGAACCGAATGCTCAAAGACAATAATAAAGGTGCGGAATGTAAACAACACTCGTCGATTTATAGAGTTTCAACCCACCTAGGGCCTAATCCTCTACCACCCCAAAGATATCCTCAGGATGGATTTCAAAAAGAAAAAGAATTTTATTAATTACCAAAATTAATACAAACTCAACTTACAACACCTTGAAGAGTACCACACTCTTCTTCAACACCACCTTTAGAGATTACCACAATCTCCCTTTGAAGATTACCACAATCTTCCTTCAACGGCACCTTGTGAAGATTACCACAATCTTCAACCTTGAAGAATACCAAATTCTTCAACACCTCAATAAGAAGGTCACCACAATCTTCTTGCACCTATCACCTAGATCATCCAAGTGTGTTCTTACCACAAGAACACTCACAAGGATATCTTGTGTTTGAATGATAATCAAAAATCAAGATTACAACTCAATAATGAATATTACAATTTGAGTGCAAAGTGTAATCAAGAATAGCCTAGACCTCAAAGAAGTGAAAGTGATAAGCTAGGCAAAATTACAACAAGAATAATAACAATGAAGAACAAATATTTGCTTGAAGTGTATCTTGTTGTGTTGTATCTCAATTGTTATTTGGTTGCTCCAAAACTTCCTCTATTTATAGGAGATGATTGATCAAGCATAGGCTCCTCTTGGGGATTGAAAATCTACAGAAAAATACAATTAAAATCAAGAATATAGCTGTTAGAAATCAATCCCACATTTTAAGGAAATATGTCTGCTGTCAAACGGTCATATTTTTGCTGTCAAAACACAGGGCGACCGGTCGCACAGAAATAGAAGTTTGAAACGAAGCACGAATTTTACACAGGGCGACCGGTCAAGGGGGTCTTTGACCGGTCGACCTATACCTTGACCGGTCCCCCTCAATGAGAAAATAAGGAATTGAAGTTCTGTTTCGAAGTTAAACTTGCAGGTACCGGTCGACCCCTGGGCGACCGATCGCTCGACGCCCAGGGCTACCGGTCGACCTGTACGATTTTTCTTCCAACTTATATTCTGTTTCAAAAATCATCTTCAGGTACGGGTTGCCCTATAGGGCGACCGGTCGACCAAGAGACAGAAATGTTGTCCAATTTTTGTCGAAAATAAAACTCAAAAAATACTCCAAAAATTTAGTAAAAACATTTTAAACCAATCGGGAGTATTTAGACAACATTTAGAAACCTTGTTTTGAAGTAAAAACATATAAACATAAAATCATTAGAAGTGTTGTCCAATTTTATCTAAAGTAAAACTTGAAGAAATACTCCGGAAAATATTAAAACCATTTTAAATTATTTTGGAGTATTTGGACAACAATTAAAAACATTGTTTTGGTTTAAAAATAAAATCATCGAAATTAAGATAAAAACATGTATCAAACAATCTCCCCCTTTTTGATGATTACAAACCAAAACAATTTTTACATAAGATAGAAGAACAATTTTAGAAATGATTTTCCGGTAAAAACTTTTAACCGTTTGGAAGCAACCAAAATTTCCAAAATATAAAAGCAACCAAGTAGTGAAGTAAATATATTCATAAGTAGTACAAGCTCCCCCTATCAACAAGCACATCAAGAATAATGTAAAAGCAATTTTCCATAAGCTAAAAGCTTAGCTTTTACATTTTGTTCAAGAGCTTATAAGCTCCCCCTGCCACAAAGCATCATTAGACAAGTAGATAAGCAACAATTGGACTGAAAATAAATCACAACTTATGGCTTTTGTGAGCCATAGCTTATAGCTTTTATAACAAGCTTTTATTAGCTTCTTTGAGCTAATGAGCCAATTTCCTGTTTCTCCCCCTTTGGAATCATCAAAAAGAATGTTAGGATGATAAAAACATCATTCAAGTTTATCAAAGTGCGCCAACAATACGATTTATCAACCATTGAAGAATTAAATTTAGAATCTAAAATAAAATGGGAGAAATGTATCATAAGAAATCCAAAAGCTCATTAGTTAGCCAAAAACATAATCTCAAAAAGATTTTAAGACATTGAAAATAACAGATTCATGTATGTGATGATATTTTCATGGAAGCATTATAACGAACACTTGGCGGGCGTCAAAGATTTGAAAAAAATATATATAGCCCTTGTAAATGAAATCTAGCCAAGTTTTTCATACCATCATCAAAAGGCATTTTTCAACATATATCCAACAAATAATAGGCATAAACAAAGTAAATTCTCAAGGGTTCAACCCAATTGAGATAATTTAGCCAAAGAGAGATCAAGGCATTACCAATGCCATCAAGCAAAACTAAAGAGCCATTAAGAGATACATGTCATGCCTCAAACACTACAAATAAGACATTACAAATGTCCCAAAATATCCATCTAAGCAAAATAATCAAAGCATCTCAAATGCATTTAAGCAAAAATTAAAAAAGAAGCACTTTTACCATCAAGTACTTCATACCAATATCAAACAATGCTAAATTAGAGTATTTTTACCATCAAATACTCCATCAATATCATGATTACCCACAAGTCATTATCAACTTGCAATTTTAACCCTTTCAAGAAAACAAGCAAATATCATTAGTGCAAAAGAGTTTTACAAAAAGTTCATACAAATACAAAGCAACATGAAAGAAAATGCTAAAAAGTGAAAGGGTGGGGACATAATCCTCGTCCGAAGAGAAGCAAGTTCCGGGAATAAGATCTTTGATGAATTTCTTCAATTTACCGATTGACTTTTTCAAACTAGAATTTTCCTTCTTCACAACCCGGAGCTCTTTTCTAAGAGAGACTACATCTCTAAATGTTTCTCTTTCCACTTTGGCCATTCTCTCTTTGAGATTTAAATCTTCAACATCCGACTCGTCTTCATTTTCTTCCTCATTTTCTTCCTCCCTACTTTCCTGTTCATTTCCCACATTCTCTTCTTCATTTTCCTCTTCATTCCCTATATTCTCTTCTTCATCATCTCTTTGTTCGTCAAACTCACCTCTTCCAATATTTTCAACCTCGTTGTCATTAAAGAAATCACCCCGAGGTTGTTGTCGATGTCGGGCACGTCCCCTAGTGGCTTTGGTGGGAACACGTGGTAAATGTCATCGCATTCTTACCATTTGTAGAATGTTGGCATTATCAAAGTCATTGTGATGAATTTCGTTATTCATTTAATTTTCTGGGTATCCCGATAAGTACAATAGTCAGCAAATCAAATTTCCCAAGGTATATTTTTTCTTAGTATGCCTTCTTGATTCCGACAAACAATATACAAAAATTGCTCCATAATTTACTCTTTCTCCTCGTACAATCTTATAGGTGAGGAAGAGTTCGAGATTACTCGGAAGTTTTACTTCTTTTCCACAAACACAATAGGAGCAAATAATAGATATAATCCGATAATTTGGCGGCATTGCCGAGTATGTTTCTTCGGGATACACTCCTAAAAAGGTTTTCACATTATCTAGTGAAACACCGAAAATGTTATCATCCCAATGAGTGCAATCCACATTAACCACTCCATCATTCGGCACATTAAAGTGATTACAAATATCGGCCAATGTCCATGAAAAATGCCTACCATTAACAAATGAGTGAAGTTCCAACGGATTATCTACCGTAGCGTCAACAATCCACATATTTGCATAAAAAAGTTTTATAAGCTCGTCATCATAATGCAAACACGGATTATCCCAAAGTGAAACCCATCCTTGAATTTCAAAATAAGTCCTAATATCCGAAAATTCCTCATGAAATGCTAGAAATCGAACCATACGAGTGCACGTAATTTTCTTGTCATTCAATCCAATATTCTCATAATGCTCCTCCGCAAGTTTGTTTAGAAATCAAAATTTATTGGCTCTAGAGGGAGGCTCGTAAAGAAGTGATAACTTACTTGAATCCCAATGAATGTTTGATTTTGAGACCCCGGCTCTTAATTCATCAATCTCTTCTTCCGTGAGCCGGTTTGAATTATCTCCTTGTGGAATATCAACTTGTTGGGGGTTGGAGGAAGATTCGCCCCTTTGCCTCCTTCTCCTCTTTTGAGGATTTCGTTCGGTAGAATTTCTTGGAGGAGCCATATATGTGAGATTCTTGCAAAAATAAGAGGATTAGCAACAAGAATCGTGAAAGTTGATGAAGAATTGAAGAACTTATGAGAAATGGGGTGATTTATGCGCACAAGGGTTTTGAAATATTTTGGTTCTGTTTCAAGAGAGAAGAACATACGGGTTATAACCAAATTTTTTGGCCTGGGCGACCGGTCGAAGTAGGGTGTGACCGGTCGATGTGCAGGGCGACCGGTCGCCCCTTCTTTGACCGTCCCAGTGCAATTTTTCATTCTCCAGGTTTTTCCAAAATTCGATTTACCACCCCAAAAGTTTTAAAACGTTGCAAAAAGATAATTTTGGACCAAGTCCAACAAATACTGGTTTCTGGAAAACATATATTTGAGAAAATCGAGACTTAACGAGTAGTGCCCCTTTTTAAGAAAAATTTGCAAAATCATTTAGGGCACTTAAGGGGTTGAAATGAAATATCTTGAAAGATATGTGCATAAGCATAACATCGAGTTCTAAGAGAAATACGAGTGAGCATACCTCGATAGTTTAAGAAACTTGATGACGAAATAGCCAATGAATGTGAGAGATATATCCTACACAATTCTTAAACAAAATTTGCACAAAAGCACAAGTGTAGGCAAGTAATAAGAGATATCAAAAAAGAATACTTATGCTATAAAATACATAAGAGATAATAAATCACATAAGTCTAATTGAATGCACAAGAGTTTTAGAAATATCATACAAGGTCTTTCTTTTTTTTTTTAAAAAAAAAATTTTGAAACTCACAAATATATTGAAGACCTAAATTTGAGAAAAATAATGAAAACTCATTTGCAATAAAAACATGCATACTACAAAATAAAATGCATATTTAAATGGGGAGATACGGTTTACCAATTACGCCATTTCCATGGGTTGTATCGTTCCCATTGTTGATGATATCTTTCCCTTGAGAAGTCACTTTGTTGATGATGACTTCTTTGATTTCTCCATTTCCAAGGTTTGTTGCCTTCCCATTGTTGAAGGTCTCTTCTTCTTTGAAAATCATCTTGTTGATGATGTCTTTGCCTTTTCCAAGGATTGTGTTCTTCCTGTTTTTGATTATTTCCTCTTCTTGGAAATTGGCTTTGTCGAAAATAGTTTCTCCTTCTTTGATCGAATGAAATGATCATTTGATGCCTTCTTGGCGGTATGAATTTTCTTCGATCATTATTTCGTCGGGTACCTAATGTGACATTATTTTGTGGTACCCTCATGTGTTTGGGTCCTTTGGGATTAGACTTGAGACTTTTAGGTCTCCAACAATAATTAGAGCTATTTCTAGCCCGACAAGTATTTACCGTATGACCCTTTTTACCGCAATAGAAGCAAGCAATATTACTAACATGCATAGGAACTCGATTCTTTTTCATATGCTTGACAATGTTAGGCTCATGATCTAGTTCACTATTTAAACTATCACAATCATCATCATTCACAATTTTTGGCAATTCATTGGTACTCAAGTTGGATTTTGATAAATCATTTTTCAAACACTTAACATTCTCAACAAGAGTACTATTCTATCTCGAGGTTTCTAACCTTATCAAGAGTGGTGGTGTGAGCACATGATAGTGATTCATAGGAAGTAACTAAACTATCCTTATCATTCTTCAAAACATTGAATTCCTTTTTCAAATTTTTGTATTTAACAAGTAAGCTTTGGAATTCATTTTGAAGTTCATCATAATCATTTTGCAAATCACTATAATCATTTTGTATAACAATATCATAGGAAGTAGAAGGTTTAAGACATACCTCGTTTTCTTCTTCGATGCCCATAAGACAATGTTCAACTTCTTCATAGTTAGAAGTTGTAATAGGCTTGTTCCTTAGATTTGGACTTGTATCCCTTTGAGAAGTAGATGCCTTTGTTTGACTCCTTTCATTTGCATAAATTCCATAGATGGCTTCTAATTTTTACCATACTTCATGTGCCGATCGAATTCCTACAATATGTTCATATTCTAAATTAGTAAATGAACAATACAAAATATTGAGAGCTTTACCGTTTAAGGAGATGATTTTCTTCTCTTCATCATTGAGTATTTTGAAGCCTTTTGAGGTGTGTGGTGTATCTTTCATTGGAATGGATTCTCCATTTATGACGGTATTCCAAATGTCGAACCCGCAACCTTGTAAATAGCATTCCATTCTTTCTTTCCAAAAATTGAATATTTTGGAGTCAAATAGTGGTGGATTTGTGGTGGAGGTGCCGGTAAGGTGAGCTTCGTTCGTAGCCGACGATCATACCTCTTCACTCGCGATGTGAAATGAGCTTGCCAAAGAGTTTGGCTCTGATACCACTTGTAAGTCCAAGCGGCTACGATAATCTAGAGGGGGGGTGAATAGATTATCTCCATCTTTTCGATTTTACCCTCTTTTTCGAACCGAATGCTCAAAGACAATAATAAATGTGCGGAATGTAAACAACACTCGTCGATTTATAGAGGTTCAACCCACCTAGGGCCTAATCCTCTACCACCCCAGTATATCCGGGATGGATTTCAAAAAGAAAAAGAATTTTATTAATTACCATAATTAATACAAACTCAACTTACAACACTTTGAAGAGTACCACACTCTTCTTCAACACCACCTTTAGAGATTACCACAATCTCCCTTTGAAGATTACCACAATCTTCCTTCAACGGCACCTTGTGAAGATTACCACAATCTTCAACCTTGAAGAATACCAAATTCTTCAACACCTCAATAAGAAGGTCACCACAATCTTCTTGCACCTATCACCTAGATCATCCAAGTGTGTTCTTACCACAAGAACACTCACAAGGATATCTTGTGTTTGAATGATAATCAAAAATCAAGATTACAACTCAATAATCAATATTACAATTTGAGTGCAAAGTGTAATCAAGAATAGCCTAGACCTCAAGGAAGTGAAAGTGATAAGCTAGGCAAAATTACAACAAGAATAATAACAATAAAGAACAAATATTTGCTTGAAGTGTATCTTGTTGTGTTGTATCTCAATTGTTATTTGGTTGCTCCAAAACTTCCTCTATTTATAGGAGATGATTGATCAAGCATAGGCTCCTCTTGGGGATTGAAAATCTACAGAAAAATACAATTAAAATCAAGAATATAGCTGTTAGAAATCAATCCCACATTTTAAGAAAATATGTCTGCTGTCAAACGGTCATATTTTTGCTGTCAAAACACAGGGCGACCGGTCGCACAGAAATAGAAGTTTGAAACGAAGCACAAGAATTTTACACAGGGCGGCCGGTCAAGGGGGTCTTTGACCGGTCGACCTATACCTTGACCGGTCCCCCTCAATGAGAAAATAAGGAATTGAAGTTCTGTTTCGAAGTTAAACTTGCAGGTACCGGTCGACCCCAGGCGACCGCGTCGCCGACGCCCAGGATGACCGGCCGACCATCGACCATGACGATTTTTCTTCCATCTTATATTCTGTTTCAAAAATCATGTTCAGGTACGGGTTGCCCTATAGGGCGACCGGTCGACCAAGAGACAGAAATGTTGTCCAATTTTTGCCTAAAATAAAACTCAAGAAATACTCCAAAAATTTAGTGAAAACATTTTAAACCAATCGGGAGTGCTTAGACAACATTTAGAAACCTTGTTTTGAAGTAAAAACATATAAACATAAAATCATTAGAAGTGTTGTCCAATTTTATCTAAAGTAAAACTTGAAGAAATACTCCGGAAAATATTAAAACCATTTTAAATTATTTTGGAGTATTTGGACAACAATTAAAAACATTGTTTTGGTGTAAAAATAAAACCATCAAAATTAAGATAAAAACATGTATCAAACAGAAAGAACTTGAATTGTGCAGATCAACTGAGAAGCAACAGAGTTCTAGCAGTCACTCGACTGGAAAGACACCTGTATAGTACACTCCTAGAGGAGGAGCTGAGTCATACACAAGAAGGGGAAGGTTTGGAAGTGGTGGAAGAGGCAGAGGCACTCCACGACAGCCAAGACACAAAGATACAAGATTCATTGATCCGCAGAAGAAAGAGATGAATTACTGGGTTGGGTTCCACACTCTTGCAAATCTAGAAGTGGAGCACAAAAATGAGGGGGCTAGAAGGAGACAAGAAACTGAGAATGAGAGAGTGAATAGAGAATGGGAGGAAAGGCAGCAAAGGGAAGACCTTGCTGCAAAAATGGCTTATGAGAAGAAGAGAAGGGAAAGAGCTGAAGAAGACGAGAGAAGAAGGAAGCAGCCGAGGCGTTGAAGACGGCTGAAATCCCTTCAGTGTACTTTACTTAATTGTAAATACAAGTTCTGTAAGTATTCTCGTAATATCATATTGCTCAAACTTGTGATATGCTCTGATACTTGTTGTATTTTAGTATAATAATAAAACTCTAATAGAATTGTAATAGATAGTATAACTTTGATACAATGTATAGGGTATACTTTGTAACAACTTTGTAAAGTGCATTTGTAAAGTACAAGAATGATATGATCAATAAAATTGACATATTCTACTTATACATTCTTTGTTACTGCACTGCTTATTTTTCTGTAATTATTTAAGTTTTGGCATCATCAAATAGGGGGAAATTATTAGGAAAATTTATATTTAGATTTTGATGATACCATGTAAAACTTAGAATAGCTAGTTGGCACCCCATTTTCCTTGTAATTCAACTTGTAATAGATAGGACTGCATGAGTTGAGTTGGAGTCAGCTAAGTTGAAGAAATACAAGAGTCGATCGAGGATTGAAGTGAAGACCCAACCGTGTGTCACCAGTGTGAAGAATCGATCAAGTGACGAAAAGTCATCTCTCGGTCACACCGACATCGATAAGTCATTCCAAAATGTTTGGAATCGAATGCCAAAGGGGTTTGCAGCAGACAAGACTTGAAGAAAGCTGATAGAGATCCGTTGTCAACACAAGTCAAGATTTTGCTGAAAATAGGCCCGTGTCAGTCACAAAAATAAAGTCATTTTTCTTTGAAAGAGTGCAAAAAGCAAGGAACCAATAGGATGTACCTAAAAATCTACAGAGGCAAAGGAAAGGCTGCAGAGCATTAAAAACATGGTACGATCCTCATTAATGCTGCAATGACAAGACATGCCAACAACCTACGAGTGTGATTTGAAATATATGTCTATCTCTTCAACGGATATATTTTTAAATCCTCACTATAAAAGGTTGAGGAAGCAAGTGAGAGAAGGTAACCAGTTTTCCACGAATTACAAGCATTCAAGCAAGCAGACCTGCAAATACTCTCAAGGTTTCTAAGTTGGAGATGAGTGGATTAGAATAATTACCCCATCCTCGAACCACTATAAAATTTGCTTGTGTCATTTTTACTTACAACATTTATTTTACTGCATATTATATATATCTGCTGATAAGTTAAATCTTCTTAATCCAACTGATAATAACCTTGCTAAATCAAGTGTTGAAAACAAGTTTAAAACATCAAGGGTTAAAAGTCTTTCGCTGAACAAAACCAAATTAATTGTAAAGTTAAGTGTTAGCTGACCCAGCTGAGTTATACTATCAACAGCTCAGTCGAGTCTATTGAGTGGGCAACTTTGCTGAAGAAAGCCAACCTAGCTGTTCCTCAAGGACTTAGCTAATTTTAAATTAACTCCGTAAAAATTATTTAAAAAGGACTAAGTTTGAAAATTTGGTAAGGTTTATTCAACCTCCCTTCTAAACCTTACAACTCACCCCTTGGGACCTACAATAAGCCATAACTTAATTTAGTTGTGTGGAACACATGTGAAAGTAACCTAGTCTACAGCCAAAGTTTTTAGCTTTTCTTGGACATAAATAGCTAGATTACCAAACATTTATATTTTTCCATTGAAGTTTTTCTACAGCCACGACCAGAAAGCAATAGAATCACAAATAAATAGAAAGATAAAGAAAAAGAAAATCCCTTTCTTTTGAATATATATCGTTCCATTGCAGTTATGTATGGGTGTGATTCTTCATAACACACGGTATTACTATAAGGTAAAGAAAGACCTTTAATCCAATGGAATGTTCAAATCACTTAAAGGTGGAAACCCAAAGCTAGTCTTAACTTATAACCTTCAGAGTGAATAAGAAATTAAAGATACCTATAAAGCTGTTATAGGTTGAAATCTTGTGATACAATTACACCAATAAATGTAATTTCCATAGTATAAAGTCTTTATCAAAAATCAAGCGCCAACAGTTAAACTAAACAAAATTTTCAAAGGTACACCATCTTGAAAATTCACTACTTTGTTTCATATCTGATGAGTCATAAAATTTTTTGACAAAAAAATATGAATTTGTAATTTGTTTTCTTGGTTGACAATAAACTGCATATATTTTCACACTTTTGGAGTTGTGAAATTATTTGGAATTTGGAGGAGGAAATTAATTTCTTGGCCTCCTCAAATTTGGATTGGAGACTTTTGTTGAGGGGCTAAGAGCAAAGTTTTGTAGATGAAATAGTGACAGACTTTATATTATTGTACATCTAGAAAACATGAGTTGACCCTGAAAAATAAAGTAAAATATAGTTCTAAGCAGGATGATAATGTGTTTGTTATTGCAGAGAGTTCATAGTCCCTGGATTGGACTGATATCTGCTCGCAACATCAGGCTTAGTACATAGCATAACATACATAATGCTTCCAATGGCGGATGCACAAGGTATGCGATTCATTCTTTCTCTTTCATCAGGAGTCACTACAAGAAAATGGTCATAGACATTGGTTTTTAGACAATGTTTATGTGAAAATCGACCGATGTTATAATCGGTGATGTTAAAAGTATGCTTAATCAACATCGGTTTTAAGGATACACAAAATGATGTTGTTATATACAAAAGAAATCGTTTTTAAACCGATGTTGTCAACTTGCGATTTGCTAGATTTTTCCGAAGCGTCATCTTTTTAACCGATGTTGTTGACTATCTTTTAGATCGGTTGAGCACCGATGTTATAAGGTCTAAACACATCGGTTTGTAACTGATTTTGTTTCTAACAAAAATGATGTTATAGTTTTGTGTAGAACCTGGATTTTGGTAGGAATAAAATCGGTTACAAACCAATGTGTTAAACCTTTTAGAAATCGGCCATAAACCGATGTCATTCACATTTAAAACGCATGTTTATATGTTTTAATGTCAGTTTAAAACGATGTCAAATATTCTAAACAAAATCATTTTTTAATTTAAAACAATTGCCTACCATCTTATTAAAATGGTTTTGCATCAACAATCATCTCCCTCACAAATGAAGAAACAACCATCCCACCATCAAAGCAAGTAACAACCATCCACCATAAAACATCAAAGTAAGAAACAACATATCATTAATGCTAATTCATCCCATCTACATCAAAATAATTTCCAAATAGATAATACTAGCATCAACAAGTCCAAACAACGGATACTAAACTACACAACTTCAAAAGGGTCAATATACCAACATCAAGTCCGAATAAGCACATAATCAATACATACAATACGCACATAAATATACCAATTTCAAAAGGGTCTAATAATATCCAGTTTCCCAATATTTTAAAGAAGACATCAAAAGACTCCAAATTTGCTAAATTCTCGGCCTTCATGCAAAAACTAAATGAGCTAAATCATCCAGGAGTACAAAACATACAACTAACAACTATACTTTCTGATCACCTGCATAATACAATTAAAAAATTATAACTCAAAAGCAGAAAGTAATTAAAATTTTAAAGACATACATAATAAAATATTCGAAATAAATCTATCTAACAATTTTAAGTATTCAACAATACTAGAAGCAAAAAAGAAAAAGAAAACAACAAAGCACCATGCAATGAAAATAATATAGAACCTAGAAGAAGTACTTTTGCACCTAGAAGAAGTTTAATTTTAAGTATTCAACAATACTAGCAGCACTTATCAAAAGCACCTACAAGAAGTACTTTTGCACAACAAAGTACCATGAAATGAAAATAATGTAGAACCTAATGGGGTGGACTAGTAGCAAACATGAGATACTAAACTACAGAAAAAGCTAAAAGCTGCTTCTTTCGAAAAAAGAAACTAGAAACTAATTAAAAGCCACCCTAAACTATATTCAGCCGACTTCAAACATACATTAAAATAAACAATAAATCCATTAACCCCAAGCAACCACAACATATATTTCCAAACAAGCTCCAACCCATAATCAGTTTTACTCTTTTGCAAATGCAATTTCATTAACTATGGAAGAAATATGGTTTGCTTAAGATGTGACTGCAGACGACCTGGTGCTCTGTTGTTTAATAACAGTAACTCTAAATCTGGTTCTGGATATAATGTGAATTACATCTATAATATTTACACGGATAAGAGGTCGGCTGAAAATGAAAAGAATGCACAACAATGGTTTAGTTAAATTTCCCAACTCAATACTGTAAATGATAGCAATAATGCACCCTTGGGGACTGCTAGCCAACTCTTAGCATCAAAACAACTTAACTAATGAGGATTTTCAGTTTCTAAAATGAGCAAGTCAGACAACTATTAAAAAAATGAGCAAGCCGAAAAATAGGAAATATGGTTCAAAAAAATGGCAGAATTGCACGACGTCAATTAAACCATTTGCAGTATACATCAATTAAAATTAATCCTGAAGCATTGAAAAATTAACAAAATGCTCATTTTTTTTCTAATTATTTCGTCTCTGAAGGATTACCGGTCAGTTTTTTCTCAATCCACATCATGAACGTACAAATTAAATGTATGTAAATAAATATTGACGAGAAAAGAGAACACTAATAGTGAGCAATATCAGATCTCAGAACTTGAGAGAAGCCCGGTGAGAGCTGGCGAACAGAGCGAAGAACATTGATGGGTCTACCAAAATCTTAGCACCAAAATATATTGGACTGTGATGAGTTCAAATACGCAACTACTCGGTGCCGACAATGGTGGTTTTAACCGATTTGAAGAGAAAAATAAGAGAGAAGATCCAGAGAGAAACGAAAGGGGCAAGGGTTTCGTTTGGAATGTGAATGGGGGTTTAGAGTTTGGTATAAACCAATAAAGGGTGGACAAAGACATCTCTTGGAATAAACATTGATGTTATAAAGCAAGAAAGGGGTGGTCAAAGACATCTGCTCTTAAAAACGATGTGTATAAGCAAAAAAATCCGCTCATAGACATCGCTTCACTTAAAACTTGATGTTGTATATTATAAGACATCATCAAATTCGTAAAAGCGATGTCTTTTAGGTGATGCCTTTGAGCATTTTTCTTGCAGTGATTCTTTGGGGATAGAGACATTGAAAGAGCAATACCCTGTCTCATGGGCAAGAATCCTCTCTTGGACTCTTCCATGCTAAACCTTTTTAGCACTTTATCTATGTACATGGATTGGGATAGTCCGATCATCCTCTTGGATCTATCTTTATAGATCCTGATCCCAAAATGTAGGATGCTTCTCCCAAATCCTTTGTTGACTGCAACATTCCTACATCATTTTCAATGAGTAGAATGTCATCAACATAAAGAAAAATAAAGCTCACTGCACTCCCACTAACCTTCTTGTATACACAGGGTTCATCTGAATTCTTGAGAAAACTAAACACTTTGACGGTCTCATTGAATCAGATGTTCCAGCTTCGGGAAGCTTGTTTGAATCCATAAATGGATCTCTGGAGCTTGGAAATCTTTTGCTCGCCTCCATTGGATGTGAAGCCTTCTAGCTGCTTCATAAATATATCTTTGACAATGTATCCATTAAAGAAGGCAGTTTTCATATCCATTTTCCAAATCTCGTAGTCATAATATGCCGATATGGCAAGCAATATCCGAATGGATTTAAGCATCGCTACTGGTGAAAAAGTTTCCTCATAGTCAACTCCTTGCCTTTGAGTATAACCTTTTTCCACCAATCATGCCTTATAGGTCACTACCTCTCCATCTACTCCAAGCTTCCGCTTGTAGACCTATTTGCAGCCAATGGGTACAATACCCTGTGGTGGGTCCACTAAGGTCCAAACCTTGTTGGAGTACATAGAGTCCATCTCGGTTTGCATAGCCTCTTACCATTTTCCTGAATAATTGTCCGATATCGCTTCTCCATAACCCTTTGGATCATCGTCCAATGCGCGCTCCTCTTTGTTGTTCTCTAACAAAAGATCCAAATGTTCCATTGGTCTCGAGATTCTACCAGATCTCCTAAGAGGCTGTGTAATTGACGTATTAGTTGTAGGTTGTTGTGTCACGACTGTATCTTGTGGGGCAACTCATGGTTCTTGAATTTCTTCAAGTTCTATAACATCGCCATTTCTATCTAATATAAACTCTTTCTCTAGGAAGGTGACATTCCTTGAAACAAACACTTTTTGTTCCAAGGAGTCATAAAGTAGTATCCAAGAGATTCCGTTGGACACCCCACAAACTTGCATAAAGTAGATCTTGCATCCAACTTGTCTCCCACTAACTGCTTCACATAAGCAGAACATCCCCACACCCTTAGGTATTTATAGGAAGAGGTTTTTCCAAAACTTATTTCATATGGAGTATAGAAGGCACTGACTTACTTGGCACTTTATTTAATAGATATGCCGCCATTTCTAGAGCATAACCCCAGAATGGAAGAGCAATTCCAGTGAAGCTCATCATGGATCTAACCATGTCCAACAATGTTTGATTCATTCGGTCAGAAATCCCATTAAGTTGTGGAGTCACTGGCAGAGTCCACTATGAGAGAATGTCATTCTCTTTTAGATAATCAAGAAATTCTAAGCTCAAGTATTTGCCCCCTCGATCCGATCTAAGGGTCTTAACACTTTGCCCAGTTTGTTTATCTACTTCATGTCTCTAAATTCTTTGAACTTTTCAAATGCATCAAACTTATGCTTCATAAGCAACACATACCCATACCCAGAGTATTCATCGGTAAAGGTAATGAAATAGTGGTAATTGCCTCGGGCACCAACAGTTAGTGGCTCGTATACATCCGAATGGACTAGGTCCAAAATGGCAATGGCACGCGTTATTTGTCCAACAAATGGCGATTTGGTCATTTTCCCCTTAAGACAAGACTCACAAGTTGGCATTTCATAAGAATCTAAAAGCTCAAGTTTATTCACCAACTTGCCAATTCTTTTCATTGAAATATGACCTAATCTCGCGTGCCACAAGTATGTTGATGTGAACCATAACAACAAACATGCATATGATCCAAACAACAATATGTTGTTAACCTAAGATCTTCACTAGTTCGGTTAAAAATGATGGAAACTTCGACCCGTTGCTTAGCTAAGCAAGAACCTTGGTATATTGCAAAGATGACACAAGCAATTATGGATTATTGCCTGATAAGTCGATAATTGCAACAAGAAGCTTGAATCTTGAAGCACTTGAGAAAATACTCAATTTTGAGAGCAAAATATGAATTCAATTGATTGATTAGTGAAAAAGAACAAGTGTTAGCCGTTATATAGGAAACTCAAAGCTTAACCCTAGACAAACTAGAATGGAAAACAAGTTTTGTCCCTAAAAGGAAACTAAATCGCAGTCAAAATTCACGTGTGGGCAATAATACACGTACAGGAACTTCAAATCTGCTCCGGGTGTCTTCATAATAGTTTCCGCCCTTTCTCTTATCTTTCCTTATCAACTTTAATCAACCCAATACCAACTTTGTAGAGAAAATTATGGCCCAAATACTAAAACCTGCTAGTGCTGAAAACTATTGACGCGTTTGGACGTTTTTGAAAGTAATCTCTTGTTGTTCGATTGTAGATGCTTCTTTTCAACACATGATTTACTACCATGACTCTAGACTCAATATAATTGGCCTTTAACAAGAATTTGGCCACTAAAACGACTCAAAACAACAAAAATAAACACCTAATCTATGATAAACAAATACAAGAACTCAAAAACTCAGTTACATAGTCTTCAAGAACTCGAGATAACTTGCATTTGGTGTTTCCCGAATCCTTCGTAGATGGATTCTCATCATATGTGGAATTATGATCATCTAATTTACATTTGTTACTTTGTTGAATATGCAAGAAAGTATTTGGATGGATAGTATATAAATCATTAATTAATGCCTCAACACAAACTAAAGAAGAACCTCGAAAAACAGAACAATTTCCATTAGAAATAATAAAACTAAATCCTTCTCCATCCAACACAGGGACATAGATGATGTTCTTTAATAATTCATGAACATAAAAACATGATTTTAAAACTATCCTACTATCTCCTACAGTTAAGCAAACAGTTCCTCGGCCCTTGCAACAACCTTTGCTCCATTTCCTAGCCGAATGATCCTTTCTCCTTTACTCAGCTGCCTGTTTTTGTCATCATCTGCAAATCATTGCAAAGATGAGAACCACAACGGGTATCAAATACCCAAGAAGCATCATTAATCGAAAGATTAACTTCAACAAAGAACATACCAGAACCCTTCTAGATTTTAGCAAGGTACTCCTTGTAGCTTCTCTTCCCATGCCCCATTTTTCTGCATTCATGGCATTTATCATTGGCCTTGGAATTCTTTTTCACCCCTCAAGCTGCCTTCAAACTATTGGCCATATTTGAAGAACCCTTCTTCTTCCCTTTCTTTGACTTCTTATCCTTAGATTGGGATGAAGAGCCAACTAGTAAGACAAGCTTCTCATTTGTTATGGTGGACTCAGCAGTCTTCAACATATTGACCAGCTCTAACGCATGTTGAAATTCACCACAAAGGTGTCAAACGATGGACGCAATGACTGAAGGATGAGGTCTTTATAAAGTTCGTTGTCCATAACGACTTCAAGGGACTCAAGCCTTTCGATCAAGGTTATCATCTTCAGTCCCTGGTCATGAACTAAAGTGTTTTTCGTCACACGACATCGAAAAAGCTCCTTTGACATCTGATATCTCGCTTGCCTAGTATGCTCGCCAAATAACTCCTTCAAATGGAGGAGTATTTCAGCAGCATGCTCAAGGACATCATTTGTCTTTGCAACTCGTTCGACATTGATGCCATCATGTGGCACCGAGCTTGCACATCATCATTCAACTGCTTACGATGTTCTGCAAGCTCTTCCTCTGTGGCATTCCCCGGAGAAATTTCTGGTCGAGCTCTATCAAGAACATATTCTCAACACTCAAATTGGAGAACTATTCGAAGTTTCCTTAGCCAATCGACAAAATTGGGACCAGTGAGTCTATTGGTATCAAGTATAATAGCGAGTGGATTTTTAGCCATTTGTATATCTACCAAATTTTGAAGAAAAAAATATAAGCATGCATTTAACAATTTATTCATTTATAATAAGGTCTTAAATTATAAATGTCTCCCACTATTTTATTCAAATCCCATCACCCTCATGATAGCAATTTGAGATATCCAATTTCCTAGTGGGTTTTGAAGTCCAATTAATTTTATTATATAACCCAATAATATGAGCCCATATAATAAAATTAAAAGGTAGCCAACCCTTTAGCAATTCCATCTCCATGCAACCTTCAAAATTATTTTGTCTCACATTTTCCCACATGCCCCAACAATATGAGCCCATATGGTACTTGGTGTCAAATGCAACTAATCAAACATCATGTTGAAAAACAACAAAAGATAGTCCCACAAATCGTGGCCAACTCCTTAACCGTTAATCCCCATGTGCATCTCTATACGAGTAATATTCACAGCTATTACCTTTACATCCCACGACTCATGGCCATGGGCTAAGTTGGGCAGCATTTCACATGCCAACTACTTTTGATTGAAGATTTGAACTATTGAGTTGCAACTCAATTATTTCCATTTCCATTTGATATAGAATTTAAAAAAATTATTTTACCCCAAACTCGTTTGAGAAAAATTAATTTAAAAATTCTTTAATTCAACCAATTTGAATGAGGGTTAATTTTTAATTACTAAGATCTCATCAATTTAATCTTGTCTATTTAATGGTATACATTCCTAATATTGCAAGCATAATCTTAAGGAAAACATTAAATAAACCTACGCATGCATCTATCATACATACATAACATGGATGATCATGGGCCTTTCCTATAAGATCCATGGAGCCAAAGTGGATCTAAAGGTCAATCTAGGGTAATAATTAAGTATGACAAATAGATCCTATCTATTACATGAATATATCGCCCATACATTCCTGGGCCTTATTTTCCTTGTAATTCTCTGCATTTGCTCTTTCTTCTTGTCCAACAAAAGAAAACCTCAGCAACTAAATCTACTATCATTACAATTAAAAATAATAAGGAATCTTGGAATTAAACCCAATGGGAGGTGTTAGTCCAAGCGGCTACGATAATCTAGAGGGGGGGTGAATAGATTATCTCGGTTTTTCAGATTTTGCCCTCTTTTTTTTAAATAATCAAACAAAGACGAGAATGTAAATGCGGAAATAAAACAACACTCGTCGATTTAAAGAGCTTCAACCCACCTAGGGCCTAATCCTCTACCACCCCAGTATATCCGGGATGGATTTCAAAAGGAAAAAAGGTTTTATTAATTTACCAAAAATTAATACAACACCTTGAGGATTACCACAACCCTCTTACACCACCTTGAGGATTACCACAATCCTCTTACAACACCTTTGAAGATTACCACAACCTTCAAACACCTATCACCTAGATCACCCAAGTGTATTCTTACCACAAGAATACTCACAAGGATGTCTTGTGTTGAATGATGACCAAAATCAAGATTACAACTCAATAATGATTGATACAATATGAGTACAAGTGTAATCAAGAATTGAAAGCCTAGACCTCAAATTTGTGCAAGTGAAAGTGCTAAGGCTAATACAACAAGATATATGAAAGTGTTTGCTTTGTTTGCTCTTTGCTTGTATATAGAGAGTTATCTTGTTGCTTGAATGAAGCCTCTATTTATAGGAGAGGTCTTGGCTTTGATTTCCAGACATTGGCTCCTCCTTGGGGAGTGATTTGCTGCAAAAGAAACCATTTAAAATCATCAATATTGCTGTTAGAAATCAATCCCACAAAATAGGGAAAAGTCATAATTGTCAAACATGGGGTTCGACCGGTCGCGCAGAGATAAGATTGAAATTGAATTATGCGAATTTTTACACAAGGGGGACCGGTCGAAGGGGGTGCGACCGTGCGCCTTAGTCAGACCGGTTGCCCTTGACGTTTTTACGAAACAGAGAAGTCGGAACAAAAATCCAACTTGCAGTATAGGTCGCCACGGCCGACCGACGGCCGACCACACCGGTCGCCCACCTGGTCGACCGGCCGCCGCTTTTTTTTTCTTACGTCCCATTTTCTGTTTCAAAACTCAACTCAGGTACGGGTTGCCCTATAGGGCGACCGGTCGAGCCTGAAACAAAAGTGTTGTCCAATTTTAAATCGAATATTAACTTCAAGAAATACTCCAAAAAATAGTAAAAACATTTTAGATCAATCGGAAGTGTTGGGACAACATTTAGGGACATTGTTTTGGTATAAAAACTCATTTGAACAAAATCATCAAAATCATGATAAAAACATTTATCTAACAGGAGGTACATAGAAGGGAGATAAAATTTTACATCCATAACAAAACAAAGGGAGAATAAGAGACACGCGGGCCTCACCAAAAAATAAATACCATAGTTAAACCATACATAGCGAAATAAACGGTCTAGGCTCTATGATCATCCCTAACATGCTTAATATATTCATCACATGAAATAAAAATAAGCATGCGCACATTGCCCAATTTTGTGTGTCAATTCAATTTGGGACAAATTAAATTGAATTTTGATAATTCATAAAACTCCTGTTATTAATTTTATATTTAATTATTTTAAAAATGAATTATAGAAAATCTTATTTGTAACTATTACAAATAATATATATATATATATATAAATTTGACCGAAATGGTCAGTGTGTTTTTGAAACCCAATTAACCCATGCAAATGGGTTAATCACGCACGGGCAACGTCCCTTGCGTGCGACAGTTTGGGTCGTTCCAATCAATCCAATATTGCAACGTCCGTAAATCCATGTTTTTCATAAAACGAATTTAACAATTTATCTAAAAAATGAATTGTATAACACGATTTTTATCACACACAAAATCATTGAAAATAAACAATCCTGGTACAATCACGCATAAGTAATTTGATATCACACAACCTAGGCTCTGATACTACTGTTGGGTTTTGCAAATCCGAGATGGGCAAACCCAACGGAAATTAAAAATTTAAGTAAAAGTAAACATGCATATAACCATTTATATCTATTTCCGGTATTTAGTGCGAATTTTAGGATGACGTATTAAATTACCCTTAAATAAAATTAAAGTTGCAAAATCATACCTTTTCCGAAAACTCCTTCTCTCACGTAGCATGGGTTACAAGGAATCTGAATTCCTACCTGCGGGGTGAATCCTTGCAATATTCCTTCAACGCGTCGATCGCATGAACGGGTTCGCCTCAGGAATCCAAGTATCTTCCCTCCATAGATAGTCCACACTGATGGATGAAAGCTTCAAGTAGAATCTCGCTAGCACCTACTTGATCTTCTAATCTTGTTGTATGGAGTGTTTATGAATTGATGGGGAAGAAAATAATACTTGGGATTCACACGGGATGAAAGCACTTCACAATTTGAACACAAAATCATTAGGCAAGTAATAGAGAGATGGGCGGCACTTGGACGGTTTTTATGATTGAGATTGTGTGTCCAAAATTGTTCCCAAGCTCATATATTTATAGTCGGTAATTTAGGGTTTAATTGGAATTATATTCCAACTTGGAAACCCTTTTTCTTGCCAACAAAGTAATACAAGTTATGGTAGGAGTCTAACTCTTCCATAAGTTAATTTCCTAATCCAATTAGGAAACTTCTACATTATCCAATTGCTTGATGGGCCCTCCTCGTGGACTTTTTAAATTGGGCTAGACCATTTAATTTTAATTAAAGGTCCATTAATTAATTCGCCAATTAATTAACTAAGCCCATTTAATTTAATTGATCACCATCAATTAATTCAATCAAGCCCAAATTAAGTAATCTAATTATTTAATTGACTAAATTAATTCAACTATTAAATTAATTTAGAACTCTTATAATTAATTAATCGCATTAATTAATTATTTTACTCCAACTTAGGTTTCCTAATATTTAATAGGTTTAATTAAATAATAATATTATTTAATTAAATATTTAATCCATCAAGTGAATTCAATTAAAATCCCATTAAATTAATCTCGATTATTTTAATGGATTCAACTCTTTGAATCAATCCAAGATTAGAAAAGTTCCGTCACGTCTTTTTTGTGTAACATGTTAGGAAAATTTATGTTTAGATTTTGATGATACCATGTAAAACTTAGAATAGGAAGTTGGTACTCCATTTTCAATGTAATTCAACTTGTAATCGATAGGGCTGTATGAGCTAAGTTCGAGTCAGCCAAGTTGAAGATTACAAGACTCGAGTGATGATTGAAGAGAAGACCCAGCTGTATGTCAGCTGTGTGAAGCCAAGTGAAGGATCAGTCAAGTGACAGAAAAGATGTCTCAGTCAACTGACTGACAACTAAGTCATTCCAAAATGATTGGAATCGAATATCAAAGGGGTGTGCAGCAGACAAAACTTGAAGAAAGCTGAAAGAGATCCGTTGTCAACACAAATCAAGGTTTTGCTGGAAATAGGCCTGTGTCAGGCTGCCAGCAACAAAGTTGTTTTGCTGAAAGAGTGCAAAAAGCAAGGAACGAATGTGATGTACCTGAAAACCTGGAGAGATTAAGGAAAGGCTACAGAGCATCAAATTCATGGTACGATCCTCATTAATGCTACATGACAAGACAAGCCAACAACCTATGAGTGAGATTTGAAACATATGTCTATCTCTTCAACGGACATATTTTCGATTATGCACTATAAAAGGTTGAGGAAACAAGTGAGAGAACGTAAACCGAGTTCATTACAAGCATACAAGCATTCAAGCAAAAACCTAAAAATACTCTCAAGCTTTCAAAGACAATCCTCAAGCCTAAAACCGAAGGAATTCAATCCAACACACTCAGTGAAGGAAAGGTTACTTCATCAAGTTGAAGAGGAATTTTGTTTGAAGAACAAAAGGGGTCTACTCTCCAAGGTGGAAGGAGAAGTAGTAAGGTTCAAGTTCGAACAAGAAGCATTGGGCTCGTTAGAAGGCTGTGTGATCAATTCCAAGAGTTCGAAGGAGCTGAAGTAGCAAGACAACTGTTTTGTGAAGAAGCTGAGTCCCAGGAGCACCCAGATGTGTGATCAAGGCTGACTCAAAATGTTGACTACTTTGTAACTAAGATCTTGTTACGTAGTGGATTCCTCCAGGAGTTGGAGAAGAATGGATTAGAGGAACTACCCCATCCTCGAACCACTATAAAAATTGCTTGTGTCTTATTTACTTACATCACTTTAATTTCTTGCATATCTTTTATATCTGTTGTCAAGTTATAATTGATGAACTCAAATGATAATAACTATTGCTAAAACAAGGGTTGAAAAACAAGTTTATAACAATAAAGGTGAAAAGTCTGCCGCTGAACAAAAACCACATCAACTGTTAATTTAAGTTTTAGTTGATACGGGCTGAGTTAAACTATCAACACTCCCTCAAGGACTAAGCTGATTTCTGTTAGCTCTAAAAATAATTAAAATTGTTGGGAAATTTATTGTTTAGATTTTGATGAATGCCATGTAAAACTTAGAATAGGAAGTTGGCACCCCATTTTCGTTGTAAACTGCATTGTAATAAATAGGGCTGGTCAAGCTGAGTTAAGTCAGCTATGCCCAAACATGCAAGAAGACAACTGGAGACTAGTAGGAAGACTCCACTGCGAGACAGCTGAGTTTGGCAAAAGAAGAGAAGACGGAACTTGATCAAGATGCAAACAGATGCATGCTGAGTAGTAAAACATCGATCAAGTCAACTCAAGACACCAAGTCTCTAGTTGAAGTGACAAGAGTCATTTAATGATTGAAAGTCGACTCTAAGTCACCTGGGAAAGCAAGGAAGTGCGGTCAAGTTGAGATAATCGAAAGAGATCCGTTGCACGTAAATCAAGAGAATTACTTAAACAAGTAATATCTCCATGCTACCTTTCTCGAGTGCTCGGACATACGAAGCGTGCAAGGGAATAAACCATTGGGAAGCACTACACCGTGTCGATTAACTCTCGAAAAGTCAAGAATAATTCATACGAGGAAGTGGCAATTCCAAGGATCGCAACAAGACAAGCCAACGACCACAAGTGACTTTCAAAAATAAGCCTATCTCTTCAACGGGCAAATTTTTGAAAGATCACTATAAAAGGCTGAGGAATGACTTTGAGAAAAGGTAACCTGAACCAAAAACATTCAAGCTAACATCTGAACTGTAATCAAAATATTCTCAAATCATTCAAGATTAATCCTCAAGCCTACACTACGAAGAAAATCAATCCAACACTCACCTGTGAAGGAAAGATAACTTCAATCAGTTGAAGAGGAAATTGTTGAAGAATCAAGGGGTCTACATTCCACGAAGGATTGTAGGAAGGTTCAAGGTCAAACCAGTCTCGAGTTTTGGAGGGCTTCGTGATCAAATCCTAAGAGCTTGAGCAAGTGAGCTGTAGTAGCAAGGCAAAATGCCCTGTGAAGAAGAAGCCGAGTCAAACGAGAAGCCGATTGAGTGACCAAGGCATCTCCGCACCGAGTCCCAAAGGATCAAGTCACCGTGTGATCAAGAATTGTATCCGGGACTCTACCACTCGTATATCGATCAATACTTAGTGGATTCCTCCAGAGTTGGAGAAGAGAGGAGTAGAAGAATTACCCCATCTTCGAACCTCTATAAAAACTTATCGTGTCATTTACATTTCACCACTTTAATTCCTGCATCTTATTTGTTTAACTCTGACATATTTTCTATCCAACTGATAATCTCTAAGTACTAAAACCAAGTATTAAATCATAACTAAACCAAACTTAAGGGTGTTAAGTCTTCCAAAAAAACAAACCACGCTTGAGCTAATTCAGGCTTATAAGTCTTCCAAAAAAACAAACCACAATTGAGCTAATTCTATCTTAACAAATGAGTTATTCTATCAACATCTCGGTCAGTCCGTTGAGTGACTAACTCTACTTGATTAACTAAATTGGTCATCCACCAAGGACACAACTATGTAGTATCAACTCGAACTTTTAAAAGGACTAAATCGAAAATTTGGTAAGGTTTATTCAACCCCCTTCTAAACTTTACACTCAAACCCCTTTGGGACCTACAAGTGGTATCGGAGCGGTTGGTTAATTGAGCCTTCCGCATGACCGGTCTTCGAACTAGATCTCCAAACTTTTCAAAGTCCTGTTTTAGTACTTAAGTTTTCAAAACTCCTTTTATCATTAAAAGTTATTATCATGGAAGCAAATTTGACACGCATCCCTATGTTCACAATTGAAGAATTTGATGATTGGAAAATTCGTATGCATGCTCATCTATCAATTACATGATGAGATGTGGATAGTGATAGAGGATGGGCAAATCGCAAATCTTAAAAGTGAACACAATCAAGAAGAAGAGTCTGCACTGAAGGTGAAGAGGATGTCGCTCCTAGACCAAATATGGTTGAAAAACCAAGAGCCGAATGGACAAATGATGACAGAAAAATACAACCTGGACAATGTGGCCAAGGATATTCTTTACAAAACCTTGGACAAAGCCATGTTCAATAAAGTCAAATCATGCAAAACGACTAAAGAAATCAGGACAAGCTAACATTGATTTGTGAAGGCTCGTGAGCAAATCAAGGAAAATAAATTATCGGTGGTCAGTACAAAAATTTGAGAATTTCAAAATGATCGCAGGAGAAAACCTGGATCAACCGGATGCTCGGTTCATAAAATCACCAATGAGCTATCTCGCACTTGGAAAGGAATATACACGAAAGAAATGTGTATGAAGATCCTAAAAAGTCTCCCACTGAATGGGAAATGAAGGTCATGACATTCCATGGACCTATCGAAGACCGCCAACCATGAACTATTCTCGGATCTCAAAGCCTACGAATTTGAGCCGAAAAGAAAAGACCAAAATAGTCTCTAATTGGAAGAGACAAGGGCGAATCTTCCGAAAGACACTCAAGCTCACTCCCCTCCAAGTCAAGGGAAGATAGGCCAACCAAGAAAACAAATCATCAAAAAGTCAATATCAAAGGTGACAATCCAAGAATAGAAAGAGCTGATCAAAAGGTTGAATATCTATCTGAACCGTAGGCAACCAGGTCACTATGCCATTGATTGTCCATATCCTCGTAGTCAACAAATACAGAATGGAGAAGAAAGAAAGGTCTTGAGAGAAAGAAGACAAGAAAAGAAAAAGGCAATCTTTGCTCATAGAATCACGAGACAACCAAGTCAAGAGACACAAATTCAAAGAGCGGTGAAGCGACTACTCAAGTGACTCAAGAAGAAGCCCTGATCCGCTTTGATGGCCAAGGAACAAGATCAACTCCGACCAAGAAGATGAGGTACACTCTAACTCATCAAACTCGATTCTAGTGATAGTGATCGTGATACACATACTTCATCACCCACTCGATCTTTATGATTCATTAGGCAAAATGATGAAAGATTTTGAACACATTAAATCCTCACACACACTACTAAATGAGGAAAACAACCTACTCAAGAGCCAAAACTCACAGCCTGATAAGGGAGCGGAGTACTCTAAGTCAAATAGCCGATGAGAATAAAAATTTAAAGGTGAAAATGCCAAGCTAATAGCGTAAATAGCTGCCATAGAAAAGAGGAGAATGACCTCAAAAATGTGATTGCCTCATTCACTAAGGCATCTAAATCATTGGATGATCTTATTATGAGTCAAAGAGAATGTGGAGACAAGACAGGCTTAGGATTTAATTCCTCTGTGCTATGTCAAACTTCAAAAGTAATTTTGGAAAAAGGATCTTCAAGCAATGAAGTGTCTCAAAAATCCAAAATTCCAAATGGTGCACACACATTCACTCCAAAGCACAATTACAAGCAAACTGGCCTTGGTTATAAAGGAAAAGGAAAACAAAATTGGGTGCGTTGAGAAGACAAAGAGAAGAAATTCAGCCAAGTTCCTCAAAGAAACTCCAAACAGAATTACTCAGAAAGAAGAAAAACAGAGCTACCAAAAACCCCAAAAGTTCTATAAAAGAAACACATATAATGGGAATGGTAGAAAATATCCAAGCCAAGCTGATTGGAACGATGTGAACTATCAGCATAGACTTATGGAATATTAGCCCAAATGGCAAAGGCCTAGAACTCAGCAAAGGCCATTCCAAAATTATAAGAGCTTTCATCAGCACACATATGCACCTAGGCACTCGGAGACACCACAATTACCCAAAGAAGGCAATTGCTAAAACACATATACAGCATACGAGACAAAAGAGACAAACCGTGTATGAACCTAGAATCCCCAAGCAATTTGCCAAAATTAATTATGATTATGGCACTCGATAGATGGCAACCTCTTAGAGCCGATCATTTGGCTATAGGCTGGTTGGATCATCTTACAATACTAACCCCTCATGACCCGCATACAAGTATGGGTACCTAAAACTTAATTTCCTTGATTGCGGGTTCAAGGAATAGCCGAGTGCCAAGGAACCTGGTACATGGATAGTGGTCGTTTCCGACATATATGACAGAAATAAGAAAAATCATGTCAAAATTCAAGGAAGTTAAAGGAGCAAAAGTCATTTTGGAGGAAATGAAGCTCCGGAGAAATAAGAGGCATTGGATCCATCAAGAAGAATGAATTAGAAATCACGGATGTTGCGTATGTTGAAGGACTCAACTTCAACTTGCTAAGCATCACCAACTCTCGTGACAAGGGTTATAATGTTGGATTTAACATGGGTATATGCCAAATCAAGGATATTTAATCAAATGAAGTTGTGTTGCAAGGATGCGAGACAAAAAGAACATGTATGTAGTAGATTGGTCAACCGCTACACCCAAAGACTGTCTATTAGCAAAAAGCACAAATGAATCAAGTTCGCTTTGTGGCACAAAAAGCCGAGTCACCCGAATTTCAAAACACTTAACAAGCTTGCCGTAAGTAATCTTGTGGAAGGTCTTCCGCACTCGATTATACAAGAAGGAGAGTATATGTGACGCATGCGAGAAGGGAAAACAAATCAAATCATCATTCAAAGAAAAGACATGCCCATATTCAACAAGGATATTGCACCTGCTACATATGGATCTATTTGGTCCATTGAACCAGCTAGCATAAGTGGGAAGAAATATACCTTGGTGGTAGTAGATGACTACTCAAGATATACATGGACAATATTCATGTGTAAGAAGAAAGAAACTCTCGAAACTACCACAAATGATGAAGAGGATTCAAAATGAGAAGAGCCAAACCATTATCAAAATAAGATCGAGACAGAGAAATTGAGTTTGTCAATGGTATAATAACTAAATATTGTATTGAAAATGGCATTGGTCATGAATTATCTCATAGCAAAGGACTCCAAGCAATGAATGGAGTTGCGAAAGAAGAAATAGAACACTCAAAAAAGCAAAGAAGGACCATGTTAGTCAAGCAGGGTTACCAAAAAGATTTTGGGCTGAAGCAATCAACACAAATTTTGCTACACTCAAAACAGATGTATGATAAACAGACGGTGACAAAAAGACTACCTATGAGATTTGGACAGGGGAGAAAACCAAATGTTGCATATTTTAGAATATTTGGATGTAAATGCTTCATCCATAACAATGGCAAAGACAATCTAAAGACTTTCGATGCTAAAGGCGATGAAGGTATCTTCTTCGGATACTCAAATGAAAGCAAAGCCTACTGAGTACTCAACAAAAGGACTATGGTTGCGGAGGAATCCATTCATGTGGTATTCGATGAGCCAAATGTAAATGGAGAAGACATTGAAGAGTCACCGATAAGTCAATCATCCAACCATACGAAAAAAGTCCCTATCTTTGAAGTCAAGTCGGAATTATAAATTCGAGATGAAGATGAGATAGCCGAGTCTCATAAAATCTTTGGAAAATTTGCGGCTAAGTGATTGCGAGAGAGCTGATCAAAGCAACACAAACAAGCTAGACGATCAATCCACTAACTTACTTCAACCTTTGATGTAAGATGGCTGAAAGACCATCCACCAGAACTTGTCATTGGAGATATAAGAGAAGGTGTCAAAACAAGATCCAGAACTCAACAAGAAGCTATGTTCACATGCTTTATCTCACAAATAGAGCCTAAAGATGTGTTACAAGCATTGGAAGACACACATTGGATTCAAGCTATGCAAGAAGAGCTGAACCAGTTTGAAAGAAATAAAGTATGGGAATTAGTTCAAAGACCCACCCATCAAAATGTTATTGGTACTAAATGGGTGTTCAGAAACAAGATGAACGAGGAAGGTTCTGTGGTAAGAAACAAAGCAAGACTAGTAGCCAAAGGATATTGCCAAGAAGTATATGTTGAACAACCTCCAGGATTTGAGCAGAAGACTCTTGGAGATAAGGTATACAAACTCAAGAAAGCTTTGTATGGATTGAAACAGGCACCCAGAGCATGGTATGATACTTTGTCACAATTCCTAACTAGAATGGATTCACAAAAGGAAAAGTAGATAGAACACTTTTTAGAATTCAAGACAAGAAGAGCATACTGCTTGTTCAAATATATGTGGATGACATCATTTTTGGATCCACAAACAAAGAGCTATGTGAAAAATTTTCAAACCTCATGCAAAGCAAATTTGAAATGAGCATGATGGGAGAGCCGACATTCTTCCTTGGACTCCAAGTAAAACAAATGAGGATGGAACCTTCATAAGTCAAACAAAATACACCGAGAGATTTAATAAAGAAATTTGGTATGGAGGAGAAGTCTTCGTGAAAATACCAATGAATACATCGATCAAAATGGACATGGATGCAGATGGAAAGCCTTTAGATCAAACAAGATACGAGCACTTATTGGATCATTGCTTTATCTCACAAAGAATAGCGAGCCGGACATCACCTTTGTTGTAGGTGTATGTGCGAGATTTCAATCTGCTCCAAAAGAGAGCCATATGATCACTAAGAAGAGATTTTGAGATATTTGAAAGGAAGCCAAGAAGTTGGCTTATGGTATCCAAAGGAAGGTGGATTCAAGCTAATTGGCTATTCGACTCGACTATCTTTGGATGCGAGTTGACAGAAAAGCACTTCAGCACATGTCAAATGCTTGGAAATAGGCTAATTTCTGGTTTACTAAAAAAAACAAAATTCAATAGCCACCTCTACAAATTGAAGGCGAAATACATAGTCTGCGGGCATCTGTTGTGCCCAAATCCTATGGATGAGGCAAAGAATGAGAGACTATGAAGTTGAAGAAAAGGAAATTCCAATCATGTGTGATAACACAAGTGCAATTGCAATCACTCAGAATCCTGTGTTGCACTCAAGAACAAAGCATATCGATGTCAGATATCACTTCATAAGAGATCATGTTGAAAAGAAGGACATCATCTTGGAATATATCTCAACGATAAGCGCTTGGTGACATATTCACAAAACCATTATGTGAGTCAAGATTTGAAGAACTCAAGCATGAGTTAGGGTTAATTGAGTGACTGACACTCGGAAGACTCAAAGAAAAGAAATGAAACACAAAAGGAGAAAAAGGACTGAATTCTCAAAATAAGCTAATTCAATCAGCCATGTCGGAAAGACAACTATACTGAATTAGCTGATAGCTGAGTCACTAAGAGAACTGTGACCAGAAGAGTTAAATTAGCTAAGGGATAAGTTGAGTCATTTATGAGCAAAGTGACAAAAACGCATCGTTTTTACTAAGCGGGAATGTTTTTAAGAATGACGTCGAATAATAATGATGATGTGTACAGTACGGGCAAAAAGCGCATACCAACCTTATGATTGGATATAAATGCTGCCGCATTAAATTTAAGACATTAAATGCTAATCGGCGTGCAAAATCTAAGCCGTTGATTTCGATCACATTTCAAAAACCACCCGCACGTCCTTTCAGAAACCATACTTAAACCATTTTCGTCTGTTTTCTCTCACATATTACCAAAACAGTTCATTTCTATCTCAGAAGCAAAGGCAAAACTCTCTCAAAACCCTATCTATATTCAAATCAACTTCGAAGTTTCTTTTCGTGAAATATTGAAAAATGGCATCAACTTATAATATCGTCAAGCTAGGGAAGCAAATCCACACTGGGTCTACTGTGGATTTCGAAGGAATGGTCAAACAGGGGTCCGATGACGCCCTCATAAAGAAAATCGCTGAAAAGCTCGAAACGTCCGGGCTGAAACCATTTCTGACGATGGAGTTCTCGATGTCCTATGTGGAAGAGGTCGCACAGTTCTACGTGAACGCTGAGATTCACGATGAGGGGATCAAATCCTCTGTTCACGAGAAGGAGTTCACTATCTCTGCCAAGGATCTGGCAGAACACTGCTCACTACCGGCGGAAGGAGCACCAGATATCAATGAAGCTGACGTAGACTTGGTTGCAGCTTGGAAGGAAGTAGCCAAGACCGACTATGCTGAAAAGATAGTCTACACAACCAAGAAGGGGCCGTCAAGGAGGACTACCACAAATCGTTGGATATAGTTGCCAAATGCATAGACATCAAATTTGGCGGCTTTGACCAACTGTCTAAAGCAAAACCGATCGTAATGGCTGCGATCATTGAAGAAAAGCAAGTAAATCGGGCTGAGTTTGTTTGTCAAATGAGACTCTGCGAGAATGTAATGTAGGGAACAAATCCTTCAAGGAAGATGGTGCATTTGGAGGATCCCGGGATATGGCCTGTGATTGGCCGGTGATGGAGGTGAAAGGAGTCCCTCTCTTCGACATGGAAAGGCGTTCCATGTAAACAAGAGGATGTTCGATCAAACCTCTCTCGGCGCACGAAGAGAGCCCACGCCAAGAGAGGCGATACAAGTGAGGGGGAATCACCACCCACTGAAGATACAATCGCTTTCTCTCCACCAAAGAAGAAAGCTCGCCCAATCGCTTAAGAGAATCGCTGCCCCTGCAGCTAAGAAAAACAAATCTGCTCCCCCCCTGCAAACAGTCGCCGCCCCCGCAACCGTGTCTCCCGCCTTGAAGAAGGCCGAGAAGGAACCCCAAATACCTTCTCCTATCGTCAAAAAGAGGAGAACTGATAAGCCAAGACAGCTGCTCCTCGAAGAAAACACCAAAGACTGCCCCCCGCCCAAGACTCGAAAACACTCTCTCCGAACCGAAATCCCTCTGGTACGAACTAAGAGACGAAGAAGAATCATCAAGCAATCCGAACTTGAAAAACCGGCCGAGTCGGCCACTCACCAAAACAGATATCGGAGACTCTGGAGAAGTAGAGTCTCCGGATATTATTGATGAAACAATGCTAAGTCTCAAGAAAGCGATCAAGAGAGGCAAACTAAAGACCCAATCGTAGTTCGAACAATGAGACACAAGAAGAAGTCCGAAAGAGATGATGATGATGTGATGATCATATCCCCACTTTATCCAAACATCCAAAATCGTCATGCGAGAGTGGAGAAAGTGGAAATTGAGTCGATCCAGGAACAGTTCCAAGGGCCTGAGTTTATCGAAGAAGAAGAGGAACGATGAAATTCCTTGGAGTGACCACTGTGGTCCAAGCATTGGATGAAGAAAAACTCGCACGAGATATCTTGCGGATCTTCAAAGACAAGGAGAAGGAGAGACAGGCGAGAGGAAGTTGAGGCGCGTGAGAAGGCCAAAGATCCGCCCTATCACCGCACCACGAACACACACATCATCTCCTTGACGTCTTATCGAGATAGTGATGAGGATCGGACCTGCTGCTGCTTGCCCGCCACGAAAAGTTGCAAATGCAGCAAGCAATGTACGAATCCGAATTCTTCATGAGCAAAGAATGATGGAGGGACCAGGAGAGTCCTCCAAAACACAAGTGAGTTGGACCCAATGGGAGTGGTGCAAAGATATTGCCACATTGTTGCTGCCACCACTTCCCACTCACTCGGAAGAAGGAAATAAGGAACTCGCGCGATGAAACCAAGTGGGGACCCCAAATCGAGCCAACCCCTAATGAAGGTGTCTTACCACCGCCCCAACAACAACACTCAGAAAATAGCCGGGAGTTTGGAGACGAGTGACCCCATTCCAAGTCACTCACCGGTGCGCCACCGAGGGGAAAACTCCCTCCACTGCGCAAGGTCGGAGGATGCTGCAGATGACTCCACAACGAATCTAGGAGGTGAAGTGGAGAAAGTACAAACACAAAATACACAACAAGTTGCCATCAACGAAGCTCGGGCGATTGAGACTGTCTCGGTGAGGTGCCAACCGCTCTGAAGGCTAATGACGCTGGCCGATGCGATCAAGGCACATGAAGGAATGTACCCACGGGAGTTAACACTGGCGATGAAAGTGCAATCCATGGGGTTGAGACTCCAATGGATGCCAACACGAAAGACCCTAAGACAACGACACGAAAGGGAGGTCCAGCCTCGCCGCAGCTTGAGACTGCAGAGGTAATGAAGGCCAACGGGAGGTTGAGACTTCCTGGGTAAAGAAGTCAAGTAGAGAACATCCCTCCCGCTATCATTGATCCATCGAAAAAGGAGATAAGTGCACTTCATGATTCCCAGGATAATCCTGATGTAGCTTTTCCGGGATCGGGAAGGCGGCGAAGAAGTTTAGTCATCCTCCGTGATGATCCAAAAGACTCACCGAGGAGGATGTTCCAAGCACGAGCAAGTCGATCTCAAGACTACTCAAAACTTTCAATTTTGATAATGAGCCACCAATGGAAATCTCATCATCGTCCGATGACGCTCGATAAGGCCGAGGACCGTTCACTCAATTGGAGAAACCAACAGACCGATGAAGTGTTGAGACAACCGAGGCCGAGCAAGTTGGGTCCACCTCACAAAAGACCCCGTTGAAACAGTCCATCTGCGCAGCTCCCCAAGTTGCAAAGCAGTTCGACGCCACAAGGAACTTCACGCGCCCCTCTCATCATTGAACAAATCCCGATTGGCTGTGATGATTCCTTTGTAGAATCATTTCCTTTCTCTCTGGAGGTACCCGACCTCCCCAAGAGTCGAAAAAGAGATCTCGCGCGCTTCTACGGACTGATCCTGTCATTCCATTAGATACCATCGTTCGGTGACTATGATTTTGACGCCGCTTGGCCATCACAATAGAGGAAACAATCGAAGTTCGGGAGGTGTTCAAAGCATTATTTGCGAGAAATTGAACGGATGGAGAGGCACCAGGCCTCGATGGACATGAGATCGGATAACAGAGATGCCAACCTTACTCGCGACTTGAGAGGCATAATAGTCGAATCCGGGAGTGGTGGCAACAACAAAGAAAAAACAATGCGCGTGGAACAAGCTAGATATTTGAACATTGTTCAACAAGTCATTGATGCGGAGAGTGCGAGAACGCTGATGCTAAGACGAAATTGAGAGAACACATTGAGCATATGCATGAAGCTCACACGACTGAGATAAAGCTGCTGCGTGAGCAAAATAAGAGTGATCTCCTGCGTCTGGAAGCAAACATGGATAGCAAATTCAGCCTTCTCATGGCTGAGATGAAGCTAATTTCAACAGAGTCCAACGCTACTCGTTCGAATTTCGTGCGGCAAAGATACACCACAAAAACTCGAAGCAAAACTTCGGCTATCGCAGCTCGACTTCCCGCTTGCCAAGATATGTTTCAGGGTTCCTCTCTCCTTTGATGATGCCAAAAAGGGGAAGAGGAATACCTAAAATCGAAGAGTTCGATGTTGAGAAGGAAGGAACAATTGCAAAGGGAAAGACAATCGAGGAAATGTCAAAACAAAAGAAAGGAAAGTCTTTGAGGGGGAAGGATCGAAAGATGTTGAATTGCACAAACCCCCAACAAGGTCTTGTCACAAATGATATTATCGTGAAAACTCCCAAAGTGACTCGCCACCCAACACTCTGCTGTATCTATGGTCAAAAGAGAAAACATTGAAGCGAGGGATGGAGGAAGTGGAAGGAAGGTTGAATGCCCGAGTTATGGACATCTTGAAACAACATGGAGGCATTCCAAAGAGACAAAGACACTTATGCCATCTCGGATGTCGGGGACCGAGCCAAGATCGAGTTGATGAATTTAAAACGCTCGCATCCAAGGATACTTCGCAAACTTGTCTATGTCTCAAGCACTGGACTTGTATCTTGGGAAAAAGGGTCTCACGTTATGTGAAGAAGGCGACAGCAAGCGACTACACGATCCACTGCTGGTCACTCCGCCGATCACTCACCGGAAAGAAGAAGACCCCGTCAATACACGCCCGAGGTAGAGGAAGAAGCGTGGTGGAGGAAGAGGTTTCAGACCTGGCCTCCGCCCAAAAACATTGAGTTCATAGATCCGGGCAAGAAAGGAGGGATCTCTTTGGGCTGGTCTTGACCAAGTAGCCAATCTGCAAGTGGCTAAAAACAATGCTTTGAGTATGTGAAAAAATCGAAGAAGAAAATAAAAGACAAACTCAGCTATGGGAGGAGAGACAAGAGAGATTAAGAAGAGATGAAGCTGCCCGGAAGGCATATGAAAAGAAGAAAAAGGCAGCTGTAGATGAGAAAAAGAAAAGAAGACCAGAAGATGACAGAACTAAAGAAGATGAAAGAAGGAGGCAGCGAAGGAGATGAAGTGTTGTTGTCCACCCCTTCATGTATTTTACTATGTAAATACATACTATGTAAGTCTTCTGTAATAAATCTGTAAATTCTCTATTTTTTTTTTGCGTAGACATAAATATTTGCTTTGATACACCTTGTAAACAGTTGTGTAAAAGAACAAGAATGTTATGATCAATAAAAGAATTGATTCTACGCATACATTCTCTGTGAATGCACTATCTGTATATATCTTAGCTATTTACATTTTGAATGTTTTAAGTTTTGGCATCATCAAAAAGGGGGAAATTGTTGGGAAATTTATAGTTTAGATTTTGATGAATGCCATGTAAAACTTAGAATAGGAAGTTCGCACCCCATTTTCGTTGTAAACTGCATTGTAATAAATAGGGCTGGTCAAGCTGAGTTAAGTCAGCTATGCCCAAACATGCAAGAAGACAACTGGAGACTAGTAGGAAGACTCACGCCGCGAGACAACCGAGTTTGGCAAAAGAAGAGAAGACGGAACTCGATCAAGATGCAAATGAGATGCAACAGAGTAAAGCATCGATCAAGTCAACTCAAGACATCAAGTCTCTAGTTGAAGAAGTGAAAGAGTCATTTAATGATTGAAAGATGACTCTAAGTCACCTGGGGAAAGCAAGGAAGTGCAGTCAAGTCGAGATAACTGAAAGATATCCGTTGCACAGAAATCAAGAGAATTACTTAAACAAGTAATATCTCCATGCTACCTTTCTCGGAGTGCTCAGACACAGAAGCGTGCAAGGGGAATAAACCAATGGGAATCACTACACCGTGTCAGTGCTCTGAAAAGCTGAAGAATAATTCATACGAGGAAGTGGCAATTCCAAGGACTGCAACAAGACAAGCCAACGACCACAAGTGACTTTCAAAAATAAGCCTATCTCTTCAACGGGCAAATTTTTGAAAGATCACTATAAAAGGCTGAGGAATGACTCTGAGAAAAAATAACCTGAACCAAAAACACTCAAGCTAACATCTGAATTGTAATCAAAATATTCTCAAATCATTCAAGATTAATCCTCAAGCCTACACTACGAAGAAAATCAATCCAACACTCACCTGTGAAGGAAAGATAACTTCAATCAGTTGAAGAGGAAATTGTTGAAGAATCAAGGGGTCTACATTCCACGAAGGATTGTAGGAAGGTTCAAGGTCGAACCAGTCTCGAGATTTTGGAGGGCTTCGTGATCAAATCCTAAGAGCTTGAGCAAGTGAGCTGTAGTAGCAAGGCAGCTGCCCTGTGAAGAAGCTGAGTCGGGAGAAGCCAACCGAGTGACCAAGGCATCTCCGGATCGAGTCCCAAAGGATCAAGTCACCGTGTGATCAAGACTTGTATCCGGACTGCTACCACTATATATACTGATCAATACTTAGTTGATTCCTCCAGGAGTTGGAGAAGAGAGGAGTAGAAGAATTACCCCATCTTCGAACCTCTATAAAAACTTATCGTGTCATTTACATTTCAACACTTTAATTCCTGCATCTTATTTGTTTAACTCTGCTGACATATTTGCTATCCAACTGATAATCTCTAAGTACTAAAACCAAGTATTAAATCATAACTAAACCAAACTTAAGGGTGTTAAGTCTTCCACTGAAAACAAACCACAGTTGAGCTAATTCAGGCTTAACAACTGAGTTATTCTATCAACAACTCAGTCGAGTCTGTTGAGTGACTAACTCTACTGATTAACTAAATTGGCTGTCCACCAAGGACACAACTGTGTAGTATCAACTCTGAACTTTTAAAAGGACTAAATCGAAAATTTGGTAAGGTTTATTCAACCCCCCCTTCTAAACCTTACACTCACACCCCTTTGGGACCTACAAAAAGGACTAAATCGAAAATTTGGTAAGGTTTATTCAACCCCCCTTCTAAACCTTACTACTCACCCATTGGGACCTACAACTGGTATAAGATCCAGAATGGTTCATTGAGCCTTCCGCACTGGTTACTGAATTACATCTCAGCCTTTTCAAAAGAAACAACACTTGAATTTTCAAATATTTTATTTCAAAAGCAAAGTTATTATCATGGAAACAAAGCTAACTTGCATTCCTATGTTTACTACGGAAGAGATTGATGACTGGAAAATTCGTATGCAGGCTCATCTATCAGCTCTGCAAGATGAGATGTGGCTGGTGATTGAGGAGGGGCCACTGCAAATCCTAAAGGTCAACAGTGCTGTAAAAAGAGCACCTCCTGCTGAAGGAGAGGATACTGCAGTAGAGCCTAGACCTGCTATGGTTGAGAAGCCTCGTTGTAAATGGACCAACGAAGATAGAAAGAGATATTATCTTGACAATGTTACCAAGGACATTCTTTATAAAACCTTGGACAAGGCCATGTTTAATAAAGTTAAATCTTGCAAATCAGCCAAAGAAATTTGGGAAAAACTTACTTTAATTTGGGACGTATATGATCAAATCAAAGAACATAAATTAACTGTTGCAGTCCACAAATTTTAAAATTTTAAAATAATTGCAGGTGAGAGTTTGTATCAGCTGGATGCCAGATTTACAGAGATCACCAATGAGCTTTCAGCTCTGGGAAAGGAGTACCCACAAAAGGAGATGTGTATAAAGAATCTAAGGTCTCTCCCAACAGAGTGGGAAATGAAGGTCGTGGCCCTGAGACATTTCATGGACCTCTCCAAAACATCAATCCATGAACTATTCTCAGACCTAAAGACATATAAGTTTGATCTGAGAAGAAAGGAGCAAGAAACAATAGTTGTGCCCAAGACAACTGCACTTATGGCCAGTGAAAGGAAGAAAGCTGAGCCAAAGGAAACAATAGACCAGGAGGAATTTTCCCTAATGGTAAAAAGGTTCAACAAGTTCTTCAATAAGAACTACAAAAGGAACAAGGGTGAATCCTCAAGAAGACACTCAACACCCTCCAAAGCAAGGGAGGATAGGCCACCCAAGAGAGTTGAACATCGAAGAACTGAATGTCAGAGAGCTGATAATCAGAGGACTAATAGAACTGACTTGCAGAGAGCTGAAAACCTGTGTTGGAACTACAGACAACTAGGACATTTTGTTGTTGACTATCCTTATCCACCAATCAACAAGTACATAAATGAAGAGGATAGAAGAGTCTTCAGAGAAAGAAGATAAGAATAGAAGAAAGCTATGATGGCTGTTGAGACTGCTGAAACAGCCAAGTGCAAGGAACCTGCACACTGAGATAGTAATGAAGCAGACTACTCCAGTGATACAGAGGAATAGACTATGATCTGCCTCATGGCCAAAGAACAAGATCCAAAAGATCAAGAAGATGAGGTACACTCTAACTCATCCCATTCGGATTCTAGTGATAGTTATTGTGACACAAACACTTCATCACCCACAAATCTTTATGATTCAATTGGCAAAATGATGAAAGCTTTTGAGCACATCAAAACCTCACACTCATTATTAAATGAGGAAAACAACCAGCTTAAATGCCAAAACACACAACTGACTAAATAGCTGAGTAATCTAAGTCACATAGCTGATGAGGATACAAAGCTGAAGGATGAAATTGCCAAAATCCAAGCAGAATTAACTGCTGCAGAAAAGAGGGAAAAAGATCTTAAAAATATGATTGCTTCATTCACTAAGGCATCGAAATCAATGGATGAACTTATAGTGACTCAGAAAGAAAGTGGGGACAAGATAGGCATATGATTCAATTCCTTTGTGCATGCCCAAATTCCAAGAGTGATTATCGAAAAAGGATCCTCAAGCAATGAAGGAATCCAAAAATCCAAAACACAAAATGTTGCACCAACACCCGCACAAAAATACAATCACAACCATACTGGCCTTGGATATGCTGAAAGGACAATTGAAATCAAATTCAGAAAGGTCCATCAGCAGACTCCAAACAGGAAATACTATGTGAAAGCTGTGCAGAGCTACCAAGAGCTCCAGAGATTTCAACAAAGAAAATCATATGATGGGAATGATAGAAACTATCCAAACCAAGCTGATTGGAATAACCAAGTGAGATATCGACCAAGACCTATGGGATACAAGCCCAAGTGGCAAAGAACTCAACTTCATCATATGTCATTCCCTAAGCAAAAGAGCTATTATCAGCACACATATGCACCCAGGCACAAAACCCAACAGACACATAAATTCCACTATTATTCCAAGAAAGAAAATGCTCAAACAAACACACATGCATACAGACAAAAGAGACAACCATATGATCCTAAAACTCCCAAGCAATTTTCTAGTGTGCATTATGATTATGGAATTGCTAGATGGCAATCTCTTAGAGTCAGATCATCTGGCTATAGGTTGGTTGGAACATCTTATAACACTAACTACTCAGGACCCAGCCAAGTATGGGTACCTAAAAACTAATTTCCTTGATTCCAGGTTCAGGGAGCAGTTGCGTGCCAAGGAACCTGGTACATGGATAGTGGCTGTTCTAGACATATGATAGGAAATAAGAGAAAAAATTCAATGAAACCAAATGTGCAAAGGTCATATTTGGAGAAAATAAAGCTCCAGGGGAAATCAAAGGCATAAGATCCATAAGGAAAAATGGATTGGAAATCACAGATGTTGCATATGTTGAAGGCCTCAACTTCAATCTGCTGAGCATCAGTCAACTCAGTGACAAAGGCTATAATGTGGGATTCAACATGGGAGTTTGCCAAATAAAGGATGCTGAATCAAATGAAATTTTGCTCCAAGGAACAAGGCAGAAGAACATGTATGTAGTGGATTGTTCAACTGCTACACCAAGCACATGTCTGCTAGCAAAGAGTACAACCGAATCAAGTTGGTTGTGGCACAAGAAGCTGAGCCACCTGAACTTAAAGACAATCAACAAGCTTGCAAAGAGTCATCTTGTGGAAGGATTGTCTGACTCATTGTATAAGCCAGAAAGCATTTGTGATGCATGTTAGATGGGAAAGCAAATCAAATCATCCTTCCAAGATAAGCCAAGTCTTTCTTCAACAAGGATATTATATATGTTGCACATGGACTAATTTGGTCCTGTTGAACCAACCAGCATCAGTGGAAAAAAATACACCTTAGTTGTGGTAGATGATTATTCAAGATATACATGGACTATTTTCATGTGTAAAAAGAAAGTGACATTGCAGAGATTGCCTCAGCTGATGATAAGAGTTCAAAATGAGAAGAGGCAAACCATTATTAAGATAATGTCTGACAGGGGAATTGATTTTGCCAGTGGGATCATAACTCAGTATTATGTTGAAAATGGTATATCTCATAAGTTATCAGCTGCAAGAACTCCACAGCAGAATGGAGTAGCTGAAAGAAGGAATAGAACTCTCAAGGAAGCTGCAAGGACAATGTTAGTTGAAGTTGGATTGCCTAAGAGATTTTGGGCTGAAACCATCAACACTGATTGTTACACTCAGAATAGGTGCACGATTAACAGGCAATTGTCCAAAACTCCCTATGAAATTTTGACAGGAAGGAAGCCAAATGTTGGATATTTCATGATCTTTGGATGTAAGTATTTTATCCACAATAATGGCAAGGACAACTTAAAAGCTTTTGATGCTAAAGCTGGTGAAGGTATGTTTTTGGGATACTCAGCTGAGAGTAAAGCTTATAGAGTGCTATACAAAACGACTATGGTCACATAAGAGTCTATCCATGTGGTTTTTGATGAACCTAATGTGATTGGAGAAGACATAAATGAGTTAGCTGAGAATAAGAATCAACAAACTATGCAGAAGAGTCCATATGCTGAAGCAGATGTAAGAGCACTCAACCCTGATGAAGATGAGATAACTGAATCTCAGAGACAGCTGGAAGTTCTGTAGCTGAATGATGATGAAGAAGATGTTCAAGACAACTTAGTTGCGAGACGGCTGAATCCAGCACACTTGCTCCAACCAGATGTGAGATGGTTGATAGACCATCCACCTGAGCTAATCATTGGAATGCTAGAGATGGAGTAAGAACCAGATCAAGCGCTCAATTGAAACCATGTTTACTTGTTTCATTTCCCAGATAGAACCCAAAGATGTGTCTCAAGCATTGGATGACACACATTGGATTTAGGCTATGCAGGAAGAGCTGAATCAATTTGAAAGAAACAAAGTTTGGGAATTGGTTCAAAGGCTTACCTACCAAAATGTTATTAGTACTAAGTGGGTATTTAGAAATAAGATGAATAAAGAAGGATCTGTTATAAGAACAAAGCAAGATTGGTAGCCAAAGGTTATTGCCAAGAGGAAGGTATAGATTTTGATGAAACCTTTGCTCCTGTTGCCAGATTGGAAGCAATTAGGATGTTTCTTGCTTATGCTGCACACAAGAACATCACTGTGTATCAAATGGATGTAAAATGCATTTTTAAATGGTCTTTTAGAAGAAGAAGTCTATGTGGAGCAACCTCCATATTTTGAGTAGAAAACTATTTGAGATAAAGCTACAAGATCAAGAAAGCATTGTATGGATTAAAACAAGCACTAAGAGCCTAGTATGACACATTGTCTCAGTTTCTAAATGACAATGGATCCACCAAAGGCAAAATTGATAGAACACTCTTCAGAATTCAAGATGGGGAGAGTATATTGCTTGTTCAAATTTATGTGGATGACATCATCTTTGGATCCACAAATAAAGAGTTGTGTGACAAATTTTCAAACCTTATGCAAGGGAAGTTTGATATGAGCATGATGGGAGAGCTGACTTTCTTCCTAGGTCTTCAAGTCAAGCAAATGAAAGATGGAACCTTCATAAGTCAAACTCTTAGGAAATTTATTATTAGATTTTGATGATACCATGTAAAACATAGAATAGAAAGTTGGTGGCCCATTTTTCTTGTATTTTTGTTTTGTAATAGATAAGACTGCATGAGCTGAGTAAAGTTGGCTATGCTGAAGAATACAAGAAGTCAACTAAAGATTGAAGCTAAGACCCAGCTGTGTGTCAGCTGAGCGTAGTCAAGATGGAAGACAAAGACTAGACTGAAGGAGATCCAACTGAGGAACAACTGTGAAGATTGAAGAAGTAATAGTCAAGCCAGTAAAGAGCCAAGTCTACAAGTTGAACTGACAGTTGAATCTTTCCTAAAATGTTAGACCAGACTCAAGTCAAAGGAGTAAAGGCAATTGTCAAGTCAAGTCGACTGATATTAATCCGTTGCACGGAAGTTAAGATATTACTCAATGTAGTAATAAGTCCAAGCTGCCATGTCTTAAAGTGTTTGTCACAGAAACGTGTAAAAAGAATAAATCAATGGGAAGCACTGAAGCTTGTGTCAGGACCTAAAAAGCTGCAGAGCCATTTAATACGAGAAAAGGTTACCATCACAATGATGCAAGTCAAGAAAAGACAAGCCAACGAACAAGAAAGTGTCATTTGAAAATATCCTATCTCTTCAACGGGCAAATTTTCAAATGAACACTATAAAAGACTGAGGAAACAAAAGAGAAAGGTACGAGAGACCAAGCATTCGAAGCAATTCAAAGCAAGCAATACCTGCAAACATTCTCTCCAGCTTATCAAGAATTTCCTCAAGCCTAAAACTCAAAGGAACTCAATCCAACACGTTGTGAAGGAAAGAATACTCCAACCAGTTGAAGAGGAAAAAGTTTTAAAGAACAAAAGGGGTCTACTCTCCAAGATTGAAGGAGATGTAGTAAGGTTCAAGGTCGAACCAGAAGTTTCAAGCTCGATGGAAGGCTGTGTGATCAATTCCAAGGGTTTGAAGGGAGCTGAAGTAGCAGGCCAACTGTCTTGTGAAGAAGCTGAGTTGCAGGAGAAGCCATCTGTGTGATCAAGGATTGGTATAATTACCCCATCCTCGAACCACTATAAAATTTACTTGTATCATTTACTTACAACACTTTACTTTCATGCATATATCTATAACCGCTGTTTAAGTTAATTTGCCAACCCAACTGATAATAACATTGCTAAGAACAAGTGTTAAAACAAGTTTAAAATTTACAAGGGAGTTAAGTGTTAGCTGATGCAGTTAAGTTATACTATTAACCTTTTCTCAATGAGATTCCTCAGCCTTTTATAGTGAACTTTCAAAAATTGCCCGTTGAAGAGCTAAGATGAATTTCAAAAGTCACTTGTGTTCGTTGGCTTGTCTTGTTGCGGTCCTTGATGTTGACATTTCCTCATATTTAATGTCTTGCAGCATTGCAGCGTATCTGACACTTGGTGCAGTGCTTCCTGTTGGTTTGTTCCTTTTGTACACAACTGGAACTAACACTTTATCTCTGACAACTTTAACAGGTTACTATTCTGAGTAACATTCTTGACTTTCATCAACGAATCTCGTTCAGTTGTCTTGACTTGACTGTAGTCTTTTATTCCCCATGTGACTTGAGTTAGCTTCCAATCTTTGGATGACTCATCTGTCACTTCAACTTGAAACTTGGCTTCTTGAGTTGACTTGACTGACTCTTCATACAACTATTTCACAGCTGATACACCTTCAGTCGAGTTCTTGACTTTTCTTCCTTGCCATACTTAGTTGTCTTGTAGCGGAGTCTTCACTTCAGTCTTGAGTTGACTTGTATTTTTAGGCATAGCTGACTTGACTCAGCTTTTCCAACCCTATCTATTACAATACAAATTACAAGGAAAATGGGGTGCCAACTTTCTAGTTAAAGTTTTACATGGCATTCATCAAAATCTAACCAATAAATTTCACAACAATTTCCCCCTTTTTGATGATGCCAAAAATTAAAACATTAAACAACATGTAAACAACAAAGATACATACAAACAATGCAGTAACAAAGAATGTATGCGTAGAATCAATCATTTTATTGATCATAGCATTCTTGTCCTTTACACAGCTGTTTACAAAGTGTATCACATCATATTTAAATCTAAGCAAATTACAAGCGTCTATGCTAAGATACAAATACAAAATATTTTATTGAAAGTACAGATGACTTACACAACAATGTATTCACAAACGTAAAATACATGAAGGGTTCACAGCAACACTTCATCTCCTTCGCTGCCTCCTCCTTTCATATTCAACTCTGTCATCATCCGGTTCCTTTCTTTTTCTTTCATCTTCAGCTGCTTTCTTCTATTCATAAGCTCTCTTCGCAGCAACATCTTTTCTCTTCCTTTCTTCCCATAGCTGGTCTTGTCTTCTGTTTTCTTCTTCTATTCTTTTCACATAATCATCATTCTTTCAAGCCACTTCCAGATTCGCTACTTCATCGTAGCCAGCCCAGTAGATCATTCCCTTCCTTCCTGGATCTACATATTCAATATTTTTGGGCAAATGTCTAGGTCGAAAACTTCTTCCACCACTTATTATTACTCCTCCTCTGGGTGTATCTTTGACGGAGTCTTCGCTTACAAATGAATGGGTCTTGTGTAATCACGCCTATCGCCTTCTTCGTATAGCTTTAGACCCTTCTCCCAATACAGATCCCAGGCTTGGGCTACCGACCTATTCTTGAAATAGCCTTCAGATTCGAGAGTTTTAAATTCTTCAACCGATCTTGGCTCGTCTCCATCATCTGGAATGGCATCTAGATCCTTCCCTGCCGGAATGCCTCCGTAAGTTTTTAATACTTTTTAAACACGGGCATCCGTCTTTCTTTCAATCTCTTTCATCCCTACTTCCACAATTTTTCTCTATTCTGACATGGGCACAACAGAGTGTTGGATCGGCAAAGTCACTGGAAGTTTGCTGATAATGGATGCTGTGACATGACCTTGCTGAGGGGTTTCAACAATCATTAAGGTCAAATCCTTTGATCTTTCCCCCTCAACTGCTTTTCCCTTCTTCTTCTCAACGATGCTTCTTCCTTTTGCTTCTCAGCTGTTTCTTCCTTCAATTTCCTCAGGTATTCCTCTTCCCCCTTTTTGGCATCATCAAATGAGAGAGGAACCAATGGAAACATTCCTGCGAGCATGAAGTCCAGTCTGCTGAGAGCTGAGTTCTTCTTGGAGTCTGGTGCGACATGTGCTGTTCGAAATTCTGAACGAGTGGCCTTTGATTCAACTGCCACCAATTTCATTTCAGCCATGAGAAGGTTGAACATTGTATTCATGTTCTCCTCAACACGCTGAATTTCTTTTCGATGAAATTCACGCAGTAACTCCATTTAAGTTGTATGGGATGCATGCAATCTTTCCATATACGCCTGCATCCTCTGCTTCATATCAGCATTGTCAGCACTCCAAACAAGCATCTTATTGTACAATGCCTTGAAATATCGAACTTGTTCGTATCACATTGCACTCTGCTACTGACACCACTCCCTGATTTGTACCACTATTCCTTTTAAGTCTGCTGTGAGGTTGGCATCTCTATTGTCCAGACGTAGATCTAATGAGGCCTGATGCCGTTCTATCTTCTCAATCTCTCAACAGATTTTCTTGAAGACTTCACGGATCTCAGCTGTCACAACTGATTCAATTGGCGGCCATTCAACATCGAAGTCAAAGTCTGCTGGCACAATAGAGTCGGTAGGGATAACTGGATCTTCTCGGACGGTGTATCGGCAAGATCTTTTTTAGTTAGTCTCTCTGCTTTTTTAGCATCGGCACTCTAGTGAAAAGTGAAATAATTGCTCAAAGGCATCATCTCGCACATATGGGATTGACTGTTTGTTTGTGCATGTGATGTCTCTGGTTGAGTCGGCACTGCTATAGCTTTGGGAGCCTGCACAGATGACTCGGTTCTAGATGGGCCTTGTTGAGTAGGTTGGCCAGCTGACTGAGCCTCAGCTGTCTTAACAGCTTCTTCGGCCTTAGTGCATTTTTCTAAATGAATTACCTGTTCCTCGACAACATCAGCGTCATCGGAAGATGATGAAACATGGGGGCTTGGTTCATCATCGAAGTTAAAAGTTTGACGACTTTAAACTTTAAAACTCGATCGACTGTCGGAAAGAACATCCTCAGCTGTGTCCTTTTGATGTGCAACATGAGTGGACTCAGCTTCATCTTCAGATCCCAGAAATGATATGTCAGGATTATCCTATGAGTCATGAAGTGCACTAATCTCCTTCTCAGATTCAACAATGTTAACATGAGGGATGTTCTGAACTTCTTGAGCTTTACCCAGGGAAGTCTCAACCTCCTTTGGGCCTTCAACACCTCCAGCAGTCTCAGCTGCAGCGAGGCCTTCTTCATTCCTTTTGATAGGCGCAACTGTCTTAGGGTCTTCAGCAGTGGAATCCATAGGAGTCTCAACCCCTTGGATTGCACTTTCATTGCCCAGAGTGTTAACTCCCGGGGCATTTCCATCCTGTGCCTCGACTGCAACAACAATGTCCTTGCTGCAAAGCAACTGACACTTCAGCTGGGACGGACTCAACTGTCCGAGCTTCGTCAATGTCATTCTACTAGGGTTTTTTTTTAGTTTCCTCTTCGACTCCTTTCTTCATTGTGGAGTCAGCTGCAAAATCCTCCGACCATGCTGCAGTGGAGTGAGTTTCCCTCTCAGCTGGCACACCAGCTGAGTGACTGATGATGGGGTCACTCTTCTCTAGACTCTCGGCTACTTCCGTTGAGTGCTCAGTCGTGGGGACAGGTGGTAACACACCTTCAGTAGGGGTTGGCTCAACTTGGGTGCCCATATTCCCAGTTTCATCGCCAAATCCCTTGGACCCATCTTCCGACTGCTCAGGGGAAGTAGTTGCAGATATAACTGTGGCAATCTCCTGCACTACTCCCAGTAGGTATATCTGTAGGAGAGATTGTGAGGACTCTCCTGGTCCTTCATACATGTGTTTCTCATGCAACATCCTGGATTCCCTCATAGCTTGCTGCATGTCTGACTTTTCCTTTGCAGCAACAAGATCCATATCTTCATCACTCTCTGACAACACATCTATATGAGGGTGAGTGTGTTCCAGTTCCAAAGAAGGACATATCTTTGGATTTTTCGAGAGCTTCAGCTTCCTCGGTTGCTCTGGCTTGAGCCTTCTCTTTTGAAAATTTGCAAGATGTTCAAGCAGTTGTCTTCATCAAGGGCCTGAACTAATTTGGTGATGCCGAGAAATTCGAACAACTCCTCCTCTTCTTCTATGAACTCAGGCCGTTAAAACTGGTCCCTTGAGTGACTTAGCTTCCACGCCCTCCATTCACGTAGACGGCACTGGATGTCTGGATATACAGGAGAAAGTACGATAACATCATCATCCTCATCCTCATCCTCCTCTTCTTGTCCTTGCTGTTCTGGAATGGAAGGTAACATGCTCTGTTGCTCTTCTCCTCCAAAGAGTTCCCAGAATAAAAGGAGAGACAACTTTTAAATCAAGATTCAGATTGTCTCACTGCTTTTCTTTTTCCTCAGCAGACTTGGCTGTTTCATTTATTACTTTGGGAGACTGCACTTCCTGAGTGTCAGCAATCTCAGAAGCTTTCTCCAGCTGAGTGGCAGATTCAAATGTCTTCTCACGCTCTGAAAGCTTGACTAGTCTTCTTCGTTTGGTTTGAACCAGAGGGATTTATGGTTCTTTGTCCTTTTCTTCTGATTCTCCGGCGGCAGGGGCCGGGGCATCTTTCTTGGACAGAGCTGCCTTCCTGGGCTTAGCAGTCCTTTTCTTGCGTATGGCTGGAGAAGGGATTTGGGCTTCCTTCTCAGCTTCGGCTACATGGGCAGGAGACACGGCTGCTCGGGCAGGTGACTCAGCTGCAGGGGCAGGTGCATCCTGTTTCTTTGCTGTAGGGGCAACCTTCTTCTTTGCAGCTTTCTTCTTGGAAGGGGAGGTAACATCTTTGTCCTCGGGGTCAGCTGATTCCCCCTCACTTGTATCTGCCCTCTTGGCATGGGCTCTCTTCTGGGCTCCTGAAAGATTAGCCCTGAACATCTTCTTGTTTACATGGAAAGGCTTTCCATGTTGAAGGGGAATGCCCTTCACTTCCATCAGGTGGCCAATTACTAGGCCATATCCGAGTGATCCTCCAAAGGATCCATCTTCCTTGAACGATTTGTTCCCAACATTCTGGCAGAGTCTGTTGTACACGAATTCAGCCCAGTTGACTTTCTTACCTTCCATGATAGCAGCCATGACGATCAGCTTAGTCTTTGACAGCTGATTGAAGCTGCCAAACTTCTTGTCTACACACTTTGCAATGACATCCATCAGCTTGTGATAGTCGTCCTTGATTTTCTTCTCACTGTAGACTACCTTCGCAAAGACACCCGATTTGGCTACTTCTTTCCATGCAGCAGCCAAGTTAACATCAGCTTCGTTTATGTCCGTCATACCCTCAGACGGCAGCAAAAAGTGCTCCACAAGGTCCTTAGTAGTAATCATGATGTCCTTGCGGTGGACGAAGGACTTGATTCTTTCGTCCTGCACCTCAGCGTTTACATAGAACTACGCCAACTCTTCAAGGTAGATGAGCGAGTACTCCATAGTAAGAAAAGGCCTCAGACCGGACTTTTCTAGCATATCAGCTATCTTCTTTACTAGGGTTTCATCTGAACCCTGCTTTACCATCCCTTTAAAATCCACGGTTGATCCAGAGTGGATTTGCTTTGATAGCTTAACAAAATCGAACTTTGGTGCCATTTGCAGAGAGTTTTACCGAATAAAACTTGATAAACTTGCTTGAGAACTCGTAGGGTTTGCGAGAGAGAAATGAACTTGCTTTGAAGATGAACAGTTTTCAGTCATGTGTGAGAGAGAAGACGGAAAACCGTATATAAGGGTTATGAAAGGACGGGTCTTTGGATTTTGAAATTTGATCAAGATCAACGACTCAGATTTAGCACGTCAAACCGCATTTAATTCCTTGCATTTAATGCGGCAACATTTATATACAATCATATGCTTACTGTGCAGCTTTTGACTGTACCCGTCATTATTATATTGACGTCATCCTTAAAAACAATCATGCTCACTTAGCTCATAAATGAGACAGCTTATTTCACAAATGACTTAACTCTTCTTCTCTCTTTTCATTGACCGACTCAGCTGTTAGCAAACTCGATACAACTGACTTTCCGATATGGCTGTTTCACTTGGCTGATGTGAAAAACTTGTTCATTTCTCACATTCTATCTTCCATCTCTTCTGAGTGAGTCTTCTGAGTGTTAACTCAGCTCAATTAACCCTAGCTCATGCTTAAGCTCTTCAAATCTTGATTCACATAAGGGCTTGGTGTATATGTCAGCTAACTGTTTATCAGTTGAGATATACTCCAAAATGATGTCTTTCTTTTCAACATGATCTCTTATAAAATGATATCTGACATCAATGTGCTTTGTTCTTGAATGCAACATATGATTCTGAGTGATTGCAATAGCACTTATGTTATACACATAATTGGAATCTCTTTTTCTTAAATTTCATAATCTCTCAGCTTCTGCCTCATCCATAAGACTTAGGCACAACAGTTGCCCGCAGCTATGTACTCTGCTTCACTGTGGATGTGGCTATTGAGTTTTGCTTCTTACTAAACCAGAAAACCAATCTGTTTCCAAGCATTTGACATGTACCTAAAGTACTCTTCCTGTCAACTCTACATCCAGCATAATCAGAGTTTGAGTAACCAATTAGCTTGAATCCACCTTTCTTTGGATACCATAAGCCGACTTCTTGGCTTCCCTTCAAATACCTTAGGATTCTCTTAGCTGCAGTCATATGGCTCTCTTTTGGTGCAGATTGAAATCTTGCGCATACACCTACTGCAAAGGTGATGTTTGGCCTTGCTTCTTTGTTAAGTAGAGCATGATCCAATGAGTGCTCAGATCTTGTTTGATCTACAGCTTTACCATCTGCATCCATGTCCATCTTGACTGATGTGTTCATTGGTATTTTCACAGAAGACTTCTCTTCCATACCAAATTTCTTCAGTAAATCTCTGGTGTACTTTGTTTGACTTATGAAAGATCCATCCTTCAATTGCTTAACTTGAAGTCCTAGTAAGAAAGTCAGCTCTCCCATCATGCTCATTTCAAATTTGCCTTGCATGAGGTTTGAGAACTTATCACACATTTCTTTATTTGTGGATCCAAAAATGATATCATCCACATATATTTGGATTCCTAAGAGTGTTTTGTCCACTTTGCCTTTGGTGAATCCATTGTCAGTTAGAAATTGAGATAATGTATCATACCATGCTCTTGGTGCCTGCTTCAGTCCATATAATGCTTTCTTGAGCTTGTACACCTTGTCTCCAAGAGTCTTCTGCTCAAAGCCTAAGGTTGCTCAACATAGACTTCTTCTTCTAATACTCCATTTAAAATTTCACTTTTAACATCCATTTGATATACAATGAAGTTCTTGTGTGCAGCGTAGGCAAGAAACATCCTTATTACTTCTAGTCATGCAACAGGAGCAAATGTTTCATCAAAATCTATTCCCTCTTTTTGGCAATACCCTTTGGCTACCAATCTTGCTTTGTTTCTTACCACAGATCCTTCCTGATTCATCTTGTTTCTGAAAACCCATTTTGTGCCAATAACATTCTGATGGGTTGGTCTTTGCACCAATTCCCATACTTTATTTCTTTCAAATTGATTCAGTTCTTCTTGCATGGCTTGAATCAAATGTGTGTCATCCAATGCTTGAGACACATCTTTTGGTTCTATTTGGGAAATAAAACAAGTGAACATTGCTTCTTGCTGAGCTCTGGATATGGTTCTTACACCATCTCTCACATCTCCAATGACTAGCTCTGGTGGATGGTCTCTCAGCCATCTCACATCAGGTTGAAGCAAATCAGATGGGTTCAGCTGTCTCGCAGCTGTGTTGTCTTGAGCAGCTCTTTCATTATCATTCAGCTGTAGATTTTCCATCTGTCTTTGAGATTCAGCTATCTCATCTTCATCTTGGTTGATTACTCTTGCTTCAGCTTCAACATAAGGACTCTTCTGCATAGTTGGCTGATTTAGCTTATCAGCTAATTCTTTAATGTCTTCTCCATTCACATTAGGTTCATCAAAAACCACATGAATAGACTCTTCTATGACCATAGTCCTCTTGTTCATCACTCTATAGGCTTTGCTCTCAGCTGAGTATCCCAAAAAGATACCTTCATCAGCTTTAGCATCAAAAGCCTTTAGATTATCCTTGTCATTGTTGTGGATGAAGTATTTACATCCAAATATTTTGAAGTAACCAACATTTGGCTTTCTTCCTGTCCAGATTTGATAGGGAGTCTTTGTCAGCTGTCTATTTATCATGCATCTATTTTGAGTATAGCATGCAGTGTTGATGGCTTCAGCCCAAAATCTCTTAGGTAGTCCAGCTTCAGCTAACATGGTCCTTGCAGCTTCCTCGAGAGTTTTGTTCCTTCTTTCAGCTACTCCATTCTAATGTGGAGTTCTTGCTGCAGATAACTCATGAGCAATACCATTTTCAACACAATACTGAGTAATTATCCCATTGACAAACTCAGTTCCTCTATCAGGCCTTATCTTTATAATGGTTTGGCTCTTTTCATTTTGAACTCTTCTCATCAACTGAGGTAACTTCTGCAAAGTTTCATTCTTTTTGCACCTGAAGATTGTTCATGTATATCTTGAATAATCATCTACCACCACTAAGGTGTATTTCTTTCCACTTATGCTGGCTGGTTCAACTGGACCAAATAAGTCCATATGCAACAGATGTAATATCCTTGTTGAAGAAGGACTAGGCTTCTCCTTGAATGAATATTTGATCTGCTTTCCCATCTGGCATGCATCACATACACTTTCCTTCCTGTACACTGAGTCTGGCAACTCTTCCACAAGATGACTCCTTGCAAGCTTGTTGATTTTCTTGAAGTTCAGATGACTCAGCTTCTTGTGCCACAACCAACTTGATTCGGTTGTGCTCTTTGCTAACAGACAGGTGCTTGGTGTGGAAGTAGACCAGTCTACCACATATATATATTTCTGTCTTGATCCTTGTGGCACTATTTTATTTGATTCAGCATCTTTAATCTGGCACACTCCCATATTGAATCCAACATTGTAGCCTTTATCATAAAGTTGACTTATGCTGAGCAAGTTAAAGTTGAGTCCCTCAACATAAGCAACATCTGTGATTTCCAATCCATTTTTCTTGATGGATCAAGTGCCTCTTATTTCCCCTGGAGCTTCATTTCCTCCAAATATGACATTTGCGCCTCTAATCTCCTTGAATCTTGACATATTTTTCTTGTTCCCTGTCATATGTCTGGAACAGCCACTATCCATGTACCAAGTTCCTTGGCACTCAGCTGTTCCTTGAACCTGCAATCAAGGAAATTAGTTTTTAGGTACCCATGCTTGCCTAGGTCCTGAGGGGTTAGTGTTGTAAGATGATCTAACCAACCTATAGCCAAATGACTTGACTCTAAGAGGTTGCCATCTATATGTGCCATAATCATAATTGACTTTGGCAAATTGCTTGGGGGCTTTAGGTTTATACAACTGTCTCTTTTGTCTGTATGCCTGTGTGTGTGTTTTAGCAATTGCCTTCTTGGGTAGTTGTGATATTTTTGAGTGTAGTGTTTGGGTGCATATGTGTGCTGATAATAGCTCTTTTGCCTTTGGAATGACCTTTGCTGAGGTCTAGGTCTTTGCCATCTAGGCTTGTATTCCATTGGTCTTGTTGATTTTTCACATTGTTCCAATCAGCTTGGCTTGGGTAATTTCTACCATTCCCATCATATGTGTTTCTTTGATAAAGCTTCTGGGGTTTTTGTTAGCTTTGTTTATTCTTCACAGAGTACTTCCTATTTGGAGTTTGCTGAGGAACTCTTCTGGATTTCTTCTCAGCTGTCCTCTCAGCATACTCAACTAGCTGTTTTCTTTTCCCTTTATATCCAGACCAATTTGTTTGTGATTGTGCTTTGGAATGAATGTGGGTGCAAAATTTGGTGTCTTGGATTTTTGAGATGCTTCATTACTTGAAGATCCTTTTTCCAAAATCACTCTAGGAGTTTGACTGTGCACAAAGGAATTAAATCATATTCCTGTCTTATCTCCACATTCTTTTTGGCTCATAATAAGGTCATCCAATGATTTAGATGCCTTTGTAAATGAGGCAATCACATTTTTGAGATCATTTTCCCTCTTTTCCATAGCAGCTATCTCTGCTATTAGTTTAGCATTCTCAGCCTTCAGCTCCTTATTCTCACCAGCTATGTGACTTAGAGTACTCAACTTCTTTGTCAGCTGTGAGTTTTGGCTTTTGAGCTGGCTTTTTTCCTCATTTAATAGTGTGTGTGAGGATTTATTGTGCTCAAAGTCTTTCATCATTTTGCCTATTGAATCATAAAGATCAGTGGATGATGAAGTGTGTGTATCACAATCACTCTCACTAGAATCTGAATGAGATGAGTTAGAGTGTACATCATCTTCTTGGTCTGGTTGATCTTGTTCTTTAGCCATTAGACAAATCATTGCTTCTTCTTCCGAATCACTTGAGTGGTCAGCTTCACTACTCTCTCAGTCTGTTGCTTCTTTAGACTTAGTTGTCTCAGCAGTCTCAGCAGCCAACATGGCTTTCTTCTTTTCATGTGTTCTTTCTCTGAAGACTTTTCCTTCTTCTTCATCCCTGTACTTGTTGACTAGTGGATAGGAACATTTAATTGCAAAATGTCCTGCTTGTCTACAATTCCAACACATGTTCTCAGCTCTTTGATCAGCTCTTTCTGTCCTTGGGTTATCAGCTCTCTGATACTCAACTCTTTGGTACTCAGTTCTCTTGTGAGGCCTGTCATCCCTTGACTTGGAAGGAGCTGAATGTCTTCTGGAGGATTTACCCTTGTTTCTTTTATAGTTTTTATTGAAAAACTTGTTGAATCTTTTAACCATCAGGGCAATCTCCTCATGGTCTATGGCTTCCTTAACTTCAGCTTTCTTTCCATCCTTGACTATAAGTGCAGTTGTCTTGGGTACATCTGTCTTCTCTTGATCTTTTCTTCTCAGCTCAAACTCATAAGCTTTGAGATCTGAGAATAGCTCATGATTGGATGTTTTTGATAGGTCCATCGAATGTCTTAGAGCCATTACCTTCATTTCCCATTCAGCTGGGAGGCTTCTCAGAATCTTCATACACATTTTCTTTTGTGTATATTCTTTCCCAAGTGCTGATAGCTCATTTGTGATTTCAGTGAATCTAGCATCCAGCTGATCCAAGGTTTCACCTGCATGCATTTTAAAATTTTCAAATTTATGTACAACAACAGACAATTTATTTTCTTTAATTTTCTCAGATCCTTCACAAATTAAAGTTAATTTATCCCAGATTTGTTTTGCAGTTTGGCAAGATTTGACTTTGTTCAACATTGCTTTGTCCAAGGTTTTGTAAAGTATGTCCTTAGCTACATTATCCAAGTTGTATCTTTTTCTGTCCTCGTTTGTCCACTCAGTCCTTGGTTTCTCAACCATGGCTGGTCTTGCCTCAGCCACAACTTCTTCTCCTTCAGCTGTAGCTAATCTCCTTGTGGCTGTGTTCACTTTCAGTATTTGCAGTGGCCCATCCTCTATCACTAGCCACATTTCATCATGTAAAGCAGATAGATGAGCTTGCATACGAATTTTCCAGTCATCAAACTCCTCAATAGTGAACATAGGAATGCGTGTCAGATTTGCTTCCATGATAATAACGTTTGCTAAGAATGAAAGATTTTTAAAATACAAGTGTTAGAAATCTTTTAGAAAAGATAGAGATATAGTTCAGTAACCAGTGCGGAAGGCTCAATGAACCAACCGCTCTGATACCACTTGTAGGTCCCAAGGGGTGTAAGTAAGGTTTAGAAGGGGTGGTTGAATAAACCTTACAAACTTATCGATTTTAGTCCTTTTAAAATATTACAGAGTTAACACAAACAACTAAGTCCTAGAGGGACAACTAAGTTGGTTATTCAGCAGAGTTAACCACTCAACAGACTCGATAGAGATGTTGATAGAATAACTCAAATGTTTAACCTGAAACTTAAGTTGGATGTGTTGAGTTTTTCAGTGGAAGACTTAACACCCTTTGATTTGTTTTAAACTTGTTTTAACACTTGATTTTAGCACTTAATTATTAACCAGTTAGATAGCAATTTATCAGCAGATATAAATAACTATGCAGAAATAAAAGTGTTGATATGTAAATGACACAAATAATTTTATAGAGGTTCAAAGATGGGGTAATTCTTCTAATCCTCTCTTCTCCAACTCCTGGAGGAATCCACTAAGAATGATCAGTTCACAAAGTGGTTATCAGTCTAGAGACAAGTCTTGATCACACAACTAACTTGCTCCTTGGACTCAGTCTAGAGATGCATTGGTCACACAGCTGGCTTCTCGTCCAACTCAGCTTCTTCACAGGGCAGCTGCCTTGCTACTTCAGCTCACTTTCTCAAGCTTCTTGGATTTGATCTCGAAGCCCTCCAATAACTTGATATTGGTTCGACCTTGAACCTTCCTACAATCCTCCTTGGAAAGTAGACCCCTTTTGATTCTTCAAAAGTTTCCTCTTCAATAGTTTGAAGTTATCTTTCCTTCACAGCTTTGTGTTGGATTTAGGATTGAATATTTTGCTTGAATATCTTGATAATATTTTGCAGGTTATAGTTTGAATAATGCTTGCTCATTCGTGGTTCAAACTCTAGATGATGAAGGCTATTTCAAACTCTAGATGATGAAGGTTATTTCAAACTCTAGATGATGAAGGCTATTTCAAAAATATGACTCTACCATAGGCGTGGGACATATATTGGGAGAAAAAACTTGAATTGTGCAGATCAGCTGAGAAGCAACAGAGTTCTAGCAGTCACTCGACTGGAAAGACACCAGTATAGTACACTCCTAGAGGAGGATCTGAGTCATACAGAGGAAGGGGAAGGTTTGGAAGTGGTAGAAGAGGCAAAGGCACTCCACGACAGCCAAGACCCAAAGATACAAGATTCATTGATCCGCAGAAGAAAGAGATCAACTACTGGGTTGGGTTCAACACTCTTGAAAATCTAGAAGTGGAGCACAAAAATGAGGGGGCTAGAAGGAGACAAGAAGCTGAGAATGAGAGAGTGAATAGAGAATGGGAGGAAAAGCAGCGAAGGGAAGACCTTGCTGCAAAAATGGCTTATGAGAAGAAGAGAAGGGAAAGAGCTGAAGAAGACGAGAGAAAAAGGAAGCAGCCGAGGCGTTGAAGACGGTTGAAACCCCTTTAGTGTACTTAATTGTAAATACAAGTTCTGTAAGTATTCTTGTAATATCATATTGCTCAAACTTGTGATATGCTCTGATACTTGTTGTATTTTAGTTTAATAATAAAACTCTGATACAATTGTAATAGACATTATAGCTCTGATACAGTGTATAAGGTATACTTTGTAACAACTTTGTAAAGTGCATTTGTAAAGTACAAGAATGATATGATCAATAAAATTGACATATTCTACTTATACATTCTTTGTTACTGCACTGCTTATTTTGCTGTAATTATTTAAGTTTTGGCATCATCAAATAGGGGGAAATTGTTAGGAAAATTTATATTTAGATTTTGATGATACCATGTAAAACTTAGAATAACTAGTTGGCACCCCATTTTCCTTGTAATTCAACTTGTAATAGATAGGACTGCATGAGTTGAGTTGGAGTCAGCTAAGTTGAAGAAATACAAGAGTCGACTGAGGATTGAAGTGAAGACCCAACTGTGTGTCAGCTGTGTGAAGAATCAATCAAGTGACAGAAAAGCTGTCTCAGTCAGCTGACTAACAGATAAGTCATTCCAAAATGATTGGAATCGAATGCCAATGGGGTTTGCAGCAGACAAGACTTGAAGAAAGCTGATAGAGATCCGTTGTCAACACAAGTCAAGATTTTGCTGAAAATAGGCCTGTGTCAGGTTGCCAACAATAAAGCCGTTTTGCTGAAAGAGTGCAAAAAGCAAGGAACCAATAGGATGTACCTAAAAATCTACAGAGGCAAAGGAAAGGCTGCAGAGCATTAAAAACATGGTACAATCCTCATTAATGCTGCAATGACAAGACATGCCAACAACCTACGAGTGTGATTTGAAATACATGTCTATCTCTTCAACGAATATATTTTTGAATCCTCACTATAAAAGGTTGAGAAAGCAAGTGAGAGAAGGTAACCAGTTTTCCACGAATTACAAGCATTCAAGCAAGCAAACCATCAAATACTCTCAAGCTTTTAAAGTTGGAGATGAGTGGATTAGAAGAATTACCCCATCCTTGAACCACTATAAAATTTGCTTGTGTCATTTTTATTACAACATTTTATTTTACTGCATATTATACATATATGCTGATAAGTTAAATCTGCTTAATCCAACTGATAATAACCTTGCTAAATCAAATGTTGAAGACAAGTTTAAAACATCAAGGGTTAAAAGTCTTTCGCTGAACAAAACCAAATCAACTGTAAAGTTAAGTGTTAGTGACCAATTTTGTGAGTTATACTATCAACAAAATTTCGTTCGAGTCAGTGTTGAGTGGGCAATCTTGATCAAGAAAGCCAACCTAGTTGTCCCTCAAGTACTTAGCTAATTTTAAATTAACCCCATAAAAATTATTTAAAAAGGACTAAGTTTGAAAATTTGGTAAGGTTTATTCAACCCCACTTCTAAACCTCACAACTCACCCCTTGGGACCTACAATAAGCCATAACCTAATTTAGTTGTGTGGAACGCATGTGAAAGTAACCTAGTCTACAGCCAAAGTTTTTAGCTTTTCTTGGACATAAATAGCTAGATTACCAAACATTTATATTTTTCCATTGAAGTTCTTCTACAACCAGAAAAAATTCATCCACAACCAGAAAGCATTAGAATCACAAATAAATAGAAAGATAAAGAAAAAGAAAATCCCTTTCTTTTGAATATATATCGTTCCATTGCAGTTATATATGGGTGTGATTCTTCGTAACACACGATATTACTATAAGGTAAAGAAAGACCTTTAATCCAATGGAATGTTCAATTCACTTAAAGGTGGAAACCCGAAGCTAGTCTTAAATTATAACCTTGAGAGTGAATAACAAATTAAAGATACCTATAAAGTTGTTATAGGTTGAAATGTTGTGATACAATTACACCAATTAATGTAATTTCCATAGTATAAAGTCTTTATCAAAAATCAAGCGCCAACAGTTAAACTAAACAAAATTTTCAAAGGTACACCATCTTGAAAATTCACTACTTTGTTTCATATCTGATGAGTCATAAAATTCTTTGACAAAAATATGAATTTGTAATTTGTTTTCTCGGTTGACAATAAACTGCATATATTTTCACACTTTTGGAGTTGTTAAATTATTTGGAATTTGGAGGAGGAATTAAATTCTTGGCCTCCTCAAATTTGGATTGGAGATTTTGTTGAGGGGCTAAGAGCAAGGTTTTGAAGATGAAATAGTGACATACTTTATATTATTGTACATCTATAAAGCATGAGTTGACCCTGAAAAATAAAGTAGAATATAGTTCTAAACAACATGATAATGTGTTTGTTATTGCAGAGACTTCATAGTCCCTGGATTGGACTGATATCTGCTCGTAACACTTAGAACATATGCAACATCAGGCCTAGTACATAGCATAACATACATAATGCTTCCAATGGCGGATGCACAAGGTATGCGATTCATTCTTTCTCTTTCATCAGGAGTCACTACAAGAAAATGGTCATAGACATTGGATTTTAGCCGATGTCTATGTGAAAATCGACCGTTGTTATAATCGGTGATGTTAAAAGTATGCTTATTCAACATTGGTTTTAAGCATACACGAAATGATGTTGTTATATACAAAAGAAATCGTTTTTAAACCGATGTTGTTAACTTGCGATTTGCTAGATTTTTCCGAAGCTTCATCTTTTTAACCGATGTTGTTGACTATCTTTTAGATCAACTGAGCACCTATGTTATAAGGTCTAAACACATCGGTTTGTAACTGATTTTGTTTCTAACAAAAATGATGTTATAGTTTTGTGTAGAACCTCGATTTTGGTACGAATAAAATCGGTTACAAACCAATGTGTTAAACCTTTTAGAAATCGGCCATAAACCGATGTCATTCACATTTAAAGCGCATGTTTATATGTTTTAATGTCAGTTTAAAACGATGTCAAATATTCTAAACAAAAACATTTTTTAATTTAAAACAATTGCATACCATTTTATTAAAATGGTTTTGCATCAACAATCATCTCCCTCACAAAGGAAGAAACAACCATCCAACCATTAAAGCAAGTAACAACCATCCACCATAAAACATCAAAGTAAGAAACAACATATCATTAATGCTAATTCATCCCATCTACATCAAAATAATTTCCAAATAGATAGTACTAGTATCAACAAGTCCAAACAGCAGATACTAAACTACACAACTTCAAAAGGGTCAATATACCAACATCAAGTACGAATAAGCACATGATCAATACATACAATATGCACATAAATATACCAATTTCAAATGGGTTTAATAATATCCAGTTTCCCAATATTTTAAAGAAGGCATCAAAAGACTCCAAATTTGCTAAATTCTCTGCCTTCATGCAAAAACTAAATGAGCTAAATCATCCAGGAGTACAAAACGTACAACTAACAACTATACCTTCTGATTACCTGCATAATACAATTAAAAAAATTTAACTCAAAAGCAGAAAGTAATTCAAATTTTAAAGACATACATAATAAAATACTCGAAATAAATCTATCTAACAATTTTAAGTATTCAACAATACTAGAAGAAAAAAAGAAAAAGAAAACAACAAAGCACCATGCAATGAAAACAATATAGAACCTAGAAGAAGTACTTTTGCACCTAGAAGAAGTTTAATTTTAAGTATTCAATAATACTAGCAGCACTTATCAAAAGCACCTAGAAGAAGTACTTTTGCACAACAAAGTACCATGAAATGAAAATAAACAATAAATCCATTAACCCCAAGCAACCACAACATATATTTCCAAACATGCTCCAACCCATAATCAGTTTTACTCTTTTGCAAATGCGATTTCTTTAACTATGGAAGAAATATGGTTTGCTTAAGACGTGACTGCAGACGACTCGGTGCTCTATTGTTTAATAACAGTAACTCTAAACCTGGTTCTGGATATAATGTGAATTACATCTATAATATTTACACGGATAAGAGGTCGGCTGAAAATGAAGAGAATGCACAACGATGGTTTAGTAAAATTTCCCAACTCAATACTGTAAATGATAGCAATAATGCACCCTTGGAGAGACTGCTAGCCAACTCTTAGCATCAAAACAACTTAACTAACAATAGCGAAAGAGCAACTCAGATAGACATCCATACTGAAGAGAAAGAGCAAACAAAATATTCAGAGGTCACAAATGAGGATTTTCAGTTTCTAAAATGAGCAAGTCAGACAGCTATTAAAAAAATGAGCAAGCCGAAAAATTGGAAAGATGGTTCAAAAAATGGCAGAATTGCACGACGTCAATTAAACCATTTGCAGTATACATCAATTAAAATTAATCCTGAAGCATTGAAAAATTAACAAAATTGGTCATTTCTTTTCTAATTATTTCTTCTCTGAAGGATTACTGGTCATTTTTTCTCAATCCACATCATGAACATACAAATTAAATGTATGTAAATAAATATTGACGAGAAAAGAAAACACTAACAGTGAGCAATATAAGATCTCGGAACTTGAGAGAAGCCCGGTGAGAGTCAAGAACAGAGCGAAGAACACTGATGGGTCTACCAAAATCTTAGCACCAAAATTTATTGGACTGTGATGAGTTCAAATATGCAACTACTCAGTGCCGACAATGGTGATTTAAACCGATTTGAAGAGAAAAATAAGAGAGAAGATCCAGAGAGAAATGAAAAGGGGCAAGGGTTTCATGTGGAATGTGAATGGGGGTTTAGAGTTTGCTATAAACCAATAAAGGGTGGACAAAGACATCTCTTGGAATAAACAATTTTAAAATTGATGTTATAAAGCAAGAAAGGGGTGGTCAAAGACATCAACTCTTAAAAACGATGTGTAATAGCAAACAAATCCGCTCATAGACATCGCTTCACTTATAACATGATGTTGTATAATATAAGACATCATCAAATTCGTAAAAGCGATGTCTTTTAGGTGATGTCTTTGAGCGTTTTTTCTTGCAGTGAGTCTTTGGGGATAGAGACTTTGAAAGAGTATTACCCTGACTCATGGGCAAGAATCCTCTCTTGGACTCTTCCATGCTAAACCTTTTTAGCACTTTGTCTATGTACATGGATTGAGATAGTCCGATCATCCTCTTGGATCTATCTATATAGATCCTGATCCCCAAAATGTAGGATGCTCTCTCAAATCCTTTGTTGAAACTTAGTAGATAACCAACATTCCTACATCATTTTCAATGAGTAGAATGTCATCAACATAAAGAACAATAAAGCTCACTCCACTCCCACTAACCTTCTTGTATACACAGGGTTCATCTGAATTCTTGAGAAAACTAAACACTTTGACGGTCTCATTGAATCAGATGTTCCAGTTTTGGGAAGCTTGTTTGAATCCATAAATGGATCTCTGGAGCTTGGAAATCTTTTGCTCGCCTCCTTTGGACTTGAAGCCTTTTGGCTGCTTCATAAAGATATCTTTTACAATGTATCGATTAAGGAAGGCAATCTTCACATCCATTTGCCAAATCTCATAGTCATAATATGCCGATATGCAAGCAATATCCGAATGGATTTAAGCATCGCTACTGGTGAAAAAGTTTCCTCATAGTCAACTCCTTGCCTTTGAGTATAACCTTTTTCCACCAATCATGCCTTATAGGTCTCTACCTCTCCATCTACTCCAAGCTTCCGCTTGTAGACCCATTTGCAGCCAATGGGTCCAATACCCTGTGGTGGGTCCACTAAGGTCCAAACCTTGTTGGAGTACATGGAGTCCATCTCGGTTTGCATAACCTCTTGCCATTTTCCAAAATGATTGTCTGATATCGCTTCTCCATAACCCTTTGGATCATCGTCCAATGAGCGCTCCTCTTTGTTGTTCTCTAACAAAAGATTCAATTGTTCCATTGGTCTTGAGATACTACCAGATCTCCTAAGAGGCTGTGTAATTGACGTATTAGTTGTAGGTTACTGTGTCACGACTGTATCTTGTGGGGCAACTCATGGTTCTTGAATTTCTTCAAGTTCTATAACATCGCCATTTCTATCTAATAGAAACACTTTCTCTAGGAAGGTGTCATTCCTTGAAACAAACACCTTTTGTTCCAAGGAGTCATAAAGTAGTATCCAAGAGATTCCGTTGGATACCCCACAAACTTGCATAAAGTAGATCTTGCATCCAACTTGTCTCCCACTAACTGCTTCACATAAGCAGAAGTCCCCCATACCCTTAGGTATTTATAGGAAGAGGTTTTTCCAAACCACATTTCCTATGGAGTATAGAAGGCACTGACTTACTTGGCCCTTTATTTAATATATATGACGCCGTTTCTAGAGCATAACCCCATAATGAAAGAGCAATTCCAGTGAAGATCATCATGGATCTAACCATGTCCAACAATGTTTGATTCCTTCGCTCAGAAATCCCATTAAGTTGTGGAGTCACTGGCAGAGTCCACTATGAGAGAATGTCATTCTCTTTTAGATAATCAAGAAATTCTGAGCTCAAGTATTCGCCCCCTCGATCCGATCTAAGGGTCTTAACACTTTGCCCAGTTTGTTTATCCACTTCATGTCTCTAAATTCTTTGAACTTTTCAAATGCATCAGACTTATGCTTCATAAGCAACACATACCCATACCTGGAGTATTCATCGGTAAAGGTAATGAAATAGTGGTAATTGCCTCGGGTACCAACAGTTAGTGGCTCGTATACATCCGAATGGACTAGGTCCAAAATGGCAATGGCACGCGTTATTTGTCCAAAAAATGGCGATTTGGTCATTTTCCCCTTAAGACAAGACTCACAAGTTGGCATTTCATAAGCATCTAAAAGCTCAAGTTTATTCACCAACTTGCCAATTCTTTTCTTTGAAATATGACCTAATCTCGGGTGCCACAAGTATGTTGATGTGAACCATAGCAACAAACATGCATATGATCCAAAAAACAATATGTTGTTAACTTAAGATCTTCACTAGTTCGGTTAAAGATGATGGAAACCTCGACCCGTTGCTTAGCTAAGCAAGAACCTTGGTATATTGCAAAGATGACACAAGCAATTATGGATTATTGCTTGATAAGTCAATAATTGCAACAAGAAGTCTGAATCTTGAAGCACTTGAGAAAATACTCAATTTTGAGAGCAAAATATGAATTCAATTGATTGATTAGTGAAAAAGAACAAGTGTTAGCCGTTATATAGGCAACTCAAAGCTTAACCCTAGACAAACTAGAATGGAAAACAAGTTTTGTCCCTAAAAGGAAACTAAATCGCAGTCAAAATTCACGTGATTTACTACCATGACTCTAGACTCAATATAATTGGCCTTTAACATGAATTTGGCCACTCAAATGACTCAAAACAACAAAAATAAATACCTAATCTATGATAAACAAATACAAGAACTCAAGAACTCAGTTACATAGTCTTCAAGAACTCGAGATAACTTGCATTTGGTGTTTCCCGAATCCTTCGTAGATGGATTCTCATCATATGTGGAATTATGATCATCTAATTTACATTTGTTACTTTGTTGAATATGCAAGAAAGTATTTGGATGGATAGTATATAAATCATTAATTAATGCCTCAACACAAATTAAAGAAGAACCTCGAAAAACGGAACAATTTCCATTAGAAATAGTAAAACTAAATCCTTCTCCATCCAACACAGGGACATAGATGATGTTCTATAATAATTCATGAACATAAAGACATGATTTTAAAACTATCCTACTATCTCCTACAGCTAAGCAAACAGTTCCTTTGGCCCTTGCAGCAACCTTTGCTCCATTTCCTAGCCGAATGATCCTTTCTCCTTTACTCAACTGCCGCTTTTTGTCATCACCTGCAAATCATTGCAAAGATGAGAACCACAACCCGTATCAAATACCTAAGAAACATCATTAATCGAAAGATTAACTTCAACAAAGAACATACCAGAACCCTTATGGATCTTAGCAAGGTACTCCTTGCAACTTCTCTTCCAATGCCCCATTTTTCTGCATTCATGACATTTATCATTGGCCTTGGAATTCTTTTTCACCCCTCAAGCTGCCTTCAAACTATTGGCCTTATTTGAAGAACCCTTATTCTTCCCTTTCTTTGACTTCTTAGCCTTAGATTGGGATGAAGAGCCAACTAAAAAGACAAGCTTCTCTTTTTTTTTTGGTGGACTCAGCAGTCTTCAACGTATTGACCAGCTCTTATGCATGTTGAAATTCACCACAAAGGTGTCAAACGATGGATGCAATGACTGAAGGATGAGTTTTTTTATAAAGTTCGTTGTCCATAACGACTTCAAGGGACTCAAGCCTTTCGATCAAGGCTATCTTCTTCAGTCCCTGGTCATGAACTAAAGAGTCTTTTGCCACACGACATCGAAAAGGCTCCTTTGACATCTGATATCTCACTTGCCTAGTATGCTCGCCAAATAACTCCTTCAAATAGAGGAGTATTTCAGCAGCATGCTTAAGGACATCATTTGTCTTTGCAACTCGTTCGACATTGATGCCAGCATGTGGCACCGAGCTTGCACATCATCATTCAACTATTTGCGATGTTCTGCAAGCTCTTCCTCTGTGGCATTCCACGGAGGATTTTCTGGTCGAGCTCTATCAAGAACATATTCCCGACACTCAAATTAGAGAACTATCCGAAGTTTCCTTAGCCAATCGACAAAATTGGGACCAGTGAGTCTATTGGTATCAAGTATAGTAGCGAGTGGATATTTAGCCATTTGTATATCTACCAAATTTTGAAGCAAAAAATATAAGCATGCATTTGATAATTTATTCATTTATAATAAGGTCTTAAATTATAAATGTCTCCCACTATTTTATTCAAATCCCATCACCCTCATGATAGCAATTTGAGATATCCAATTTCCTAGTAGGTTTTGAAGTCCAATTAATTTTATTATATACCCAAATAATATGAGCCCATATAATAAAATTAAAAGGTAGCCAACCCTTTAGCAATTCCATCTCCATGCAACCTTCAAAATTATTTTGTCTCACATTTTCCCACATGCCCCAACAATATGAGCCCATATGGTACTTGGTGTCAAATGCAACTAATCAAACATCATGTTGAAAAACAACAAAGATAGTCCCACGAATCGTGGCCAACTCCTTAACCGTTAATCCCCATGTGCATCTCTATACGAGTAATATTCACAGCTATTACCTTTACATCCCACGACTCATGGCCAATGGGTTAAGTTGGGCAGCATTCAACATGCCAACTACTTTTGATTGAAAATTTGAACTATTGAGTTCCAACTCAATTATTTCCATTTCCATTTGATATAGAATTTAAAAAAATTATTTTACCCCAAACTCGTTTGAGAAAAAATAATTTAAATTTTTAATTCAACCAATTTGAACGAGGGTTAATTTTTAATTACTAAGACCTCATCAATTTAATCTTGTCTATTTAATGGTATACATTCCTAATATTGCAAGCATAATCTTAAGGAAAACATTAAATAAACCTACGCATGCATCTATCATACATACATAACATGGATGATCATGGGCCTTTCCTATAAGATCCTTGGAGCCAAAGTGGATCTAAAGGTCAATCTAGGGTAATTATTAAGGATGACAAATAGATCCTATCTATTACATAAATATATCGCCCATACATTCATGGGCCTTATTTTCTTTGTAATTCTCTGCCTTTGCTCCTCCTTGTCCAACAAAAGAAAACCTCAACAACTAAATCTACTATCATTACATTTAAAAATTAGAAGGGAGATATAATTTTACATCCATAACAAAACAGAGGGAGAATAAGAGACACGCAGGCCTCACCAAAAAATAAATACCATAATTAAACCATACATAGCGAAATAAACGGTCTAGGCTCCATGATCATCCCTAACATGCTTAATATATTCATCACATGAAATAAAAATAAGCATGCTGCGCACATTGCCCAATTTTGTGTGTCAAATCAATTTGGGATTAATTAAATTAAATTTTGATAATTCATAAAACTCCTGTTATTAATTTTAAATTTAATTATTTTAAAAATGAATTATACGAAATCTTATTTGTAACTATTACAAATAATATATATATATATATATACACTTACATATATATATGTACACTTATATATATAACCACACGTACACAACACTTTTTTTATTAAATAAAAATTTGACCAAAATGGTCAGTGTGTTTCTGAAACCCAATTAACCCATGCAAATGGGTTAATCACGCACGGGCAACGTCCCTTGCGTGCGGCAGTTTGGGTCGTTCCAATCAATCCAATATTGCAACGTCCGTAAATCCATGTTTTTCATAAATCGAATTTAACAATTTATCCCAAAAATGAATTGTATAACACGATTTTTATCACACACAAAATCATTGAAAATAAACAATCCTGGTACAATCACGCATAAGTAATTTGATATCGCACAACCTAGGCTCTGATACTACTGTTGGGTTTTGCAAATCGGAGATGGGCAAACGCAGCGGAAATTAAAAATTTAAGTAAAAGTAAACATGCATATAACCATTTATATCTATTTCCGGTATTCATTGCGAATTTTTGGATTACGTATTTAATTACCCTTAAATAAAATTAAAGTTGTAAAATCATACCTTTTCCGAAAACTCCTTTTCTCACGTAGCATGGGTTACAAGGAATCTGAATTCCTACCTGCGGGGTGAATCCTTGCAATATTCCTTCAACGCGTCGATCGCACGAACGGGTTCGCCTCAGGAATCCAAGTATCTTCCCTCCATAGATAGTCCACACTGATGGATGAAAGCTTCAAGTAGAATCTCGCTAGCACCTACATGATCTTCTAATCTTGTTGTATGGAGTGTTTATGAATTGATGGGGAAGAAAATAATACTTGGGAATCACACGGGATGAAAGCACTTCACAATTTGAACACAAAATCTTTAGGCAAGTAATAGAGAGATGGGTGGCACTTGGACGGTTTTTATGATTGAGATTGTGTGTCCAAAATTGTTCCCAAGCTCATATATTTATAGTCAGTAATTTAGGGTTTAATTGGAATTATATTCCAACTTGGAAACCCTTTTTCTTGCCAACAAAGTAATACAAGTTATGGTAGGAGTCTAACTCTTCCATAAGTTAATTTCCTAATCCAATTAGGAAACTTCTACATTATCCAATTGCTTGATGGGCTCTCCTCGTGGGCTTTTTAAATTGGGCTAAACCATTTAATTTTAATTTAAGGTCCATTAATTAATTTGCTAATTTTAACTAAGCCCATTTAATTTAATTGATCACCATCAATTAATTCAATCAAGCCCATTCAAGTAATTCAATTATTTAATTGACTAAATTAATTCAACTATTAAATTAATTAGAATTCTTATAATTAATTAATCGCATTAATTAATTATTTTACTCCAACATAGGTTTCCTAATATTTAATAAGTTTAATTAAATAATAATATTATTTAATTAAATATTTAATCCATCAAGTGAATTCAATTAAAATCCCATTAAATTAATCTCTATTGTTTTAATAGATTCAAATCTTTGAATCAATCCAAGATTAGAAAAGTTCCGTCACGTCTTTTGTGTGTAACATGTTAGGAAAATTTATGCTTAGATTTTGATGATACCATGTAAAACTTAGAATAGGAAGTTGGCACCCCATTTTCAATGTAATTCAACTTGTAATCGATAGGGTTGTATGAGCTAAGTTCGAGTCAGCCAAGTTGAAGATTTCAAGACTCGACTGATGATTGAAGGGAAGACCCAACTGTATGTCAGCTGTGTGAACCAAGTGAAGGATCAGTCAAGTCAAGGATCGACAACTAAGTCATTCCAAAATGATTGAAATTGAATATCAAAGAGGTATGCAACAGACAAGACTTGAAGAAGGCTGAAAGAGATCTGTTGTCAACACAAATCAAGGTTTTGCTGGAAATAGGTCTGTGTCAAGCTTCCAGCAACAAAGTTGTTTTGCTGAAAGAGTGCAAAAAGCAAGGAACGAATGTCATGTACCTGAAAACCTGGAGAGATTAAGGAAAGGCTGCAGAACATTAAATTCATGGTACGATCCTCATTAATGCTGCAAGACAAGACAAGCCAACAACCTACGAGTGAGATTTGAAACATATGTCTATCTTTTCAACGGACATATTTTTGATTATGCACTATAAAAGGTTGAGGAAGCAAGTGAGAGAATGTAACCGAGTTCATTACAAGCATACAAGCATTCAAGCAAAAACCTAAAAATACTCTCAAGCTTTCAAAGACAATCCTCAAGCCTAAAATCGAAGGAATTCAATCCAACACACTCAGTCAAGGAAAGGTTACTTCATCAAGTTAAAGAGGAAATTTGTTTGAAGAACAAAAGGGGTCTACTCTCCATGGTTGAAGGAGAAGTAGTAAGGTTCAAGTTCGATCAAGAAGCATTGGGCTCGTTGGAAGGCTGTGTGATTAATTCCAAGAGTTCGAAAGAGCTGAAGTAGCAAGACAACTATTTTGTGAAGAAGCTGAGTCCTAGGAGCAGCCAGATGTGTGATCAAGGCTGACTCAAAATGTTGACTACTTTGTAACTAAGATCTTGTTACGTAGTGGATTCCTCCAGGAGTTGGAGAAGAATGGATTAGATGAACTACCCCATCCTCGAACCACTATAAAAATTGTTTGTGTCTTATTTACTTACATCACTTTATTTTCTTGCATATCTTTTATATATGTTGTTAAGTTATAATTGATGAACTCAATTGATAATAACTATTGCTAAAACAAGGGTTGAAAAACAAGTTTATAACAATAAAGTTGAAAAGTCTGCCGCTGAACAAAAACCACATCAACTGTTAATTTAAGTTTTAGCTAATACCAGTTGAGTTAAACTATCAACACTCCCTCAAGGACTAAGCTGATTTCTGTTAACTCTGAAAATAATTAAAAGGACTAAATCGAAAATTTGGTAAGGTTTATTCAACCCCCCTTCTAAACCTTACTACTCACCCATTGGGACCTACAAAGTGGTATCAGAGCCAGGATGGTTCATTGAGCCTTCCGCACTGGTTACTGAATTACATCTCAGCCTTTTCAAAAGAAACAACACTTGAATTTTCAAATATTTTATTTCAAAAGCAAAGTTATTATCATGGAAGCAAAGCTAACTTGCATTCCTATGTTTACTGCGGAAGAGTTTGATGACTGGAAAATTTGTATGCAGGCTCATCTATCTGCTCTGCAAGATGTGATGTGGCTGGTGATTGAGGATGGGCCACTGCAAATCCTAAAGGTCAACACTGCTGTAAAAAGAGCACCTCCTGCTGAAGGAGAGGATACTGCAGCAGAGCCTAGACCTGCTATGGTTGAGAAGCCTCGTTGTAAATGGACAAACGAAGATAGAAAGAGATATAATCTTGACAATGTTACCAAGGACATTCTTTATAAAACCTTGGACAAAGCCATGTTTAATAAAGTTAAATCTTGCAAATCAGCCAAAGAAATTTGGGAAAAACTTACTTTAATTTGGGACGTATATGATCAAATCAAAGAAAATAAATTAACTGTTGCAGTCCAAAAATTTGAAAATTTTAAAACAATTGCAGGTGAAAGTTAGGATCAACTCAATGCCAGATTTACAGAGATCACCAATGAGCTTTCAGCTCTGGGAAAGGAGTACTCACAAAAGGAGACGTGTATAAAGATTCTAAGGCCTCTCCAAACAGACCAGGAGGAATTTTCCCTAATGGTAAAAAGGTTCAACAAGTTCTTCAATAAGAACTACAAAAGGAACAAGGGTGGATCCTCAAGAAGACACTCAACACCCTCCAAAGCAAGGGAGCACAGGCCACCCAAGAGAGCTGAACATCAAAGAACTGAATATCAGAGAGCTGATAATCAGAGGACTAATAGAACTGACTTGCAGAGAGCTAAAAACCTGTGTTGGATCTGCAGACAACCAGGACATTTTGTTGTTGACTCTCCTTATCCACCAATCAACAAGTACAGAAATGAAGAGGATAAAAGAGTCTTCAGAGAAAGAAGACAAGAAAAGAAAAAAGCCATGTTGGCTATTGAGACTGCTGAAACAACCAAGTGCAAGGAACCTGCACACTGAGATAGTAATGAAGCAGACTACTCCAGTGATACAGAGGAAGAGACTACGATCTGCCTCATGGCCAAAGAACAAGATTCAAAAGATCAAGAAGATGAGGTACACTCTAACTCATCCCATTCGGATTCTAGTGATAGTTATTGTGACACAAACACTTCATCACCCACAGATCTTTATGATTCAATTGGCAAAATGATGAAAGCTTTTGAGCATATGAAAACCTCACACATCTACTACTATTATAAAAGGATTAATATTTCTGCAAAATTTTGATTGGACTAAAATACCCCTTTTTACATATATTAATTCTCATGATAAAACTGTAATTTAAAGTTTAAGAAGAAATTAACAAATGACATGACTAGGAGACTCAAAAGTCTGATCACCTCAATAGTCAAGGTAGAAGAATTTGAACTGGTTTAGGGAATCCTCCTTTAAATCCTTATTTGTCACCTGGTTCCATCTGATTTTATATTACACTGTTTGCTTGAGGGCTCAATAAAATCGTGAAAAAAAAATGATCCCTTCTCGCTGGTGGCAATCCTTTTGGAAAGGATGGAGAGCCCTGGTTTTGTTTTTCAGAGTTTCTTTTATTCATATAAAAGTTTCGATTTTTATATTATGCCATATGAGTTTGATTTACTGGTTCAAAGCTATATCCAGAGTAAATGTGGTTTATTTTGGATTCAGTTGTGGTTGTGGAGTTGATGAATAAATGTGGTTTATTTTTGGAAGTGAGGACTATCAGTGTCGGGTTAAATGGAACTTGTTTGATGAGATATTTGTGGTTTCCGGGCTAAAGACTACACATCATTGTGTGTAATGATGTTTTTGATTAGGAGCTTGTGGAGTTGAGGGATTACGATCGAGCAAAGGAAATATTTAGTGGGTTGATAATAATGGGGAATGCAAATAGAATGTGGTTTATAATGTGTTGATTCATGGGCTATGTAAGAGAGGGAATATGGTCGTTGAGATTAAGAAAATATTGGGGTTGAAGGATTTGAGAGCTCGATGTTGTCACATATTGTTAATTGAGTGATAAAGTTGAGATCATCTTAGACAAATTATTAAGATGTCTTATGTGTGGGGGTACTAATTGTTTAAGGTTTTCTTCTTCTTAATTCAGAATTATTGTACCTATCATGTAATAGAGTCATTTGTTCATATGATTTTTGTCTATAATAGTAACTTATATAACAATGATCGAATTTTGCTTGTTCATTCTCTGGAAAGGCAATGTTTTAAAAATCGGATCGGACCAGACCGGCTATGTCAACTGGTTCGACTAGGAGCCTTAAACAAAAAGATCTAGAAAGGAGGTGCTACGTGAGATAGACGAAACAAAAAAAAAAAAAAAAGAACGTTTGGGTGAGTCGAAATCTGGGCTGAAGAGATCTGAAACATGGGAGTGTGAAAGAGTCCTCTCTTTTTTCGTGATGTGAGAGAGTGTGCAGTGGGGGTTTCAATTCCCCTTAATATGAAATATAACTCATTTCTATTGTACTCGATGAATCTAAGGATGGTCTTAATTCAAATAATTATTTTCTTTTTTTTATGAAAACATAATTATTTCCTATTTTAAATCAGGTCAATCGAGGATTTTAATAAATTAAATTATTTTAAATTTGGATGAATCCCTATAATCTAGATCTAGACAATCAATGAAATAATTACATAACAAAAGTTTAGAAACCAACTAAAATATATATACCATATTTTTATATCAAAATAGAACATTTATATTTATATAATCAAAGACGGTAATATATTAATAAAGTAAAGAAACACATAAGAAGAAACAAAGTTCACAAGTTGAATAAATTGATCATTGAGGCTAAAAATTAAACACATAAGTAGTTCCATTCAGAAAAGGAAACACCAAGGCAAGATCAAAATAGCAAACTACACATATCTCTTTAAGCATTATCAGAAATGATTATTTTATTTAGGTGAACTTGAACCTCTGTGATACTTTGACTCATATATGTCAGATATCCTGTTGAGATATATTTTCAGTTGGGTAGTTTGTTACGTGTTAAATTCATGTACAGAGGTATGTGTAGTTTGTTATTATGTAAGACCAAAGAATTTCTTTCAAATTGAAGTGTTGATATATTTAATTAGAAATGATTATTTTATTTATATAATAATTCTATGTTATCATTTAATATTTAATTTAATTAAGAAGAACATGAGTCAAAGTACCATAGAGATTCAAGTTCACAAACATCATGAAGAAAATTTCGCTTTCTCATAATTGTAAGTAGTGAATGGAAAATTGAATGCAATAATAGCTAAGGTAACTGGAAAGATAAGATCTACTTTATCGAAGGATAAAAAGAGAAAGATATCAAATAAATCTACCAATAATGCTCAAGCAATGAATATACATGAAATGGAAAAAGAAGTTGATCAAACAAATGGTAGATAACCAGTAAGTCCAAATTTCAAGTGATGATAAAAATCTTTTCAAAGTATATATCAAAAATAAATACGCAAAGAAAATTGTCAAAATTCAAGTAAGACGAGAAAAACTACATTTACCAAAATCGTGGACAACGTTCTTTGCTATGTAATTCCTAATTGTTTCATGAAACCTATCTTGATTTCTTTTACAATTCAAAATTTAGGAACAACATTGACTTGGAAAAATATTTTTTTCAAGGTCAAGTATGCTTTATGTTTTGCTTTCTTCATTCAAGGTGTACAATCAACAATAATAAAGTAGATGATCTGTTACACAAACTCATGTTTCTTTACATGCATGTCAAATAAAAATTCTATGTTTGATACCATTCTATGACAATTTCATACAAATTCTTTGGTATGAATTTTTTTATTCCGTATTCTCTTCACTATATTTCACTTATTGAAATTTATTTCATAAAAACGTTTTTAATCTTGCAAATATCTCTTCATTGTACGAAATGAATGTTACCTATGATAAAACTAAATTAAATTAAATTGTATTAATAATTTACTTTTATTCAAATTGGCAAAATTATATGGTTAATGTGCAACGCACATACACCTTACTAGTATTATTAAATGAGAAAAACAACCAGCTTAAATGCCAAAACTCACAACTGACTAAAGAGCTGAGTAATCTAAGTCACATAGCTGATGAGGATACAAAGCTGAAAGTCAAAATTTCCAAAATCCAAGCAGAATTAACTGCTACAGAAAAGAGGGAAAAATATCTTAAAAATGTGATTGCTTCATTCACTAAGGCATCCAAATCATTGGATGAACTTATAATGACTCAGAAAGAAAGTGGGGACAAGATAGGCATATGATTCAATTTCTTTGTGCATGCCCAAGTTCCAAGAGTGATTATGGAAAAAGAATCCTCAAGCAATGAAGGAATCCAAAAATCCAAAACACCAAATGTTGCACCAACACCCGCACAAAAATACAATCACAACCATACTGGCCTTGTATATGCTGAAAGGACAACTGAAATCAAATTCAGAAAGGTCCATCAGCAGACTTCAAACAGGAAATACTATGTGAAAGCTAAGCAGAGCTACCAAAAGCCCCAGAGATTTCAACAAAGAAAATCATATGATGGGAATGATAGAAACTATCCAAACCAAGCTGATTGGAATAACCAAGTGAGATATCGACCAAGACCTATCGGATACAAGCCCAAGTGGCAAAGAACTCAACTTCATCATAGGTCATTCCCTAGGCAAAAGAGCTATTATCAGCACACATATGCACCCAGGCACAAAACCCAACAAACACAGAAATCCCACTATTATTCGAAGAAAGAAAATGCACAAACAAACACACATGCATACAGACAAAAGAGACAGCCGTATGATCCTAAAACTCACAAGCAATTTTCTAGTGTGCATTATGATTATGGAACTGATAGATGGCAATCTCTTAGAGTCAGATCATCTGGTTATAGGTTGGTTGGAACATCTTATAGCACTAACTTCTCAGGACCCAACAAAGTATGGGTACCTAAAAACTAATTTTCTTGATTACAGGTTCAGGGAGCAGTTGTGTGCCAAGGAACCTGGTACATGGATAGTGATTGTTCTAGACATATGATAGGAAATAAGAGAAATCTTTTAAAATTCAATGAAATTAAATGTGCAAAGGTCATATTTGGAGAAAATGAAGCTCCAGGGGAAATCAAAGGCATAGGATCCATAAGGAAAAATGGATTGGAAATCACAGATGTTGCATGTGTTGAAGGCCTCAACTTCAATCTGCTGAGCATCAGTCAACTCTGTGACAAAGGCTATAATGTAGGCTTCAACATGGGAGTTTGCCAAATCAAGGATGCTGAATCAAATGAAATTTTGCTCCAAGGAACAAGACAGAAGAACATGTATGTAGCGGATTGTTCAATTGCTACACCAAGCACATGTCTGCTAGCAAAGAGTACAACTGAATCAAGTTGGTTGTGGCATAAGAAGTTGAGCCATCTGAACTTAGAGACAATCAACAAGCTTGCAAGGAGTCCTCTTGTGGAAGGATTGCCTGACTCATTGTACAAGAAACAAAGCATTTGTGATGCATGTTAGATGGGAAAGCAAATCAAATCATCCTTCCAAGACAAGCGAAGTCTTTCTTCAACAAGGATATTGCATCTGTTGCACATGGACTTATCTGTTGAACCAATTAGCATCAGTGGAAAGAAATACACCTTAGTGGTGGTAGATAATTGTTCAAGATATACATGGACTATTTTCATGTGTAAAAAGAAAGTGACATTGCAGAGATTGCCTCAGCTGATGATAAGAGTTCAAAATGAGAAGAGGAAACCATTTTTAAGATAATGTCTGATAGGGGAATTGATTTTGTCAGTGGGATCATAACTCAGTATTATGTTGAAAATGATATTTCTCATGAGTTATCAGCTGCAAGAACTCCACAGCAGAATGGAGTAGCTGAAAGAAGGAATAGAACTCTCAAGGAAGCTACAAGGACAATGTTAGTTGAAGTTGGATTGCCTAAGAGATTTTGGGCTAAAACCATCAACACTGCTTGTTACACTCAGAATAGGTGCACGACTAACAGGCAATTGTGCAAAACTCCCTATGAAATTTTGACAGGAAGGAAGCCAAATGTTGGATATTTCAAGATCTTTGGATGTAAGTGTTTTATCCACAACAATGGCAAGGACAACTTAAAAGCTTTTGATGCTAAAGCTGGTGAAGGTATGTTTTTGGGATACTCAGCTGAGAGTAAAGCTTATAGAGTGTTATACAAAAGGACTATGGTCACATAAGAGTCTATCCATGTGGTTTTTGATGAACCTAATGTGATTGGAGAAGACATAAATGAGTTAGCTGAGAAGAAGAATCAACCAACTATGCAGAAGAGTCCATATGCTGAAGTAGATGTAAGAGCAATCAACCCTGATTAAGATGAGATAACTGAATTTCAGAGACAACTGGAAAGTCTGCAGCTGAATGATGATGAAAAAGATGTTCAAGATAAATTAGCTACGAGACGGTTGAATCCAACACACTTGCTCCAATTGAAACCATGTTTACTTGTTTCATTTCCCAGATAGAACCCAAAGACGTGTCTCAAGCATTGGATGACACACATTGGATTTAGGCTATGCAGGAAGAGCTGAATCAATTTGAAAGAAACAAAGTTTGGGAATTGGTTCAAAGGCCTACCTACCAAAATGTTACTAGTAATAAGTGGGTATTTAGAAAAAAGATGAATAAAGAAGGATCTGTTATAAGAACAAAGCAAGATTGGTAGCCAAAGGGTATTGCCAAGAGAAAGGTATAGATTTTGATGAAACCTTTGCTCCTGTTGCCAAATTGGAAGCAATTAGAAGAAGAAGTCTATGTGGAGCAACCTCCATATTTTGAGCAGAAAACTATTTGAGATAAAGTCTACAAGATCAAGAAAGCATTGTATGGATTAAAACAAGCACCAAGAGCCTAGTATGACACATTGTCTCAGTTTCTAAATGACAATGGATTCACCAAAGGCAAAATTGATAGAACACTCTTCATAATTCAAGATGGGGAGAGTATATTGCTTGTTCAAATATATGTGGATGACATAATCTTCGGATCCACAAATAAAGAGACGTGTGACAAATTTTCAAACCTTATGCAAGGGAAGTTTGATATGAGCAGGATGGGAGAGCTGACTTTCTTCCTAGGTCTTCAAGTCAATCAAATGAAAGATGTAACCTTCATAAGTCAAACTCTTAGGAAATTTATTATTAGATTTTGATGATACCATGTAAAACATAGAATAGAAAGTTGGCAGCCCATTTTTCTTGTATATCTGTTTTGTAATAGATAAGACTGCATGAGCTGAGTAAAGTCGGCTATGCTGAAGAATACAAGAAGTCAACTAAAGATTGAAGTGAAGACCAAATGTGTGTGTCACCGAGCATAAGATGGAAGAAGACAAAGACTCGACCGAAGGAGATCCAGCTGAGGAACAACTGTGAAGATTGAAGAAGTAACAATCAAGCCGGTAAAGTGCCAAGTCTACAAGTTGAACTGACAGTTGAGTCTTTCCTAAGATGTTGGACCAGACTCAAGTCAGAGGAGTAAAGTCAGCTGTCAAGTCAAGTCGACTGATATTAATCCGTTGCACGGAAGTTAAGATATTACTCAATGTAGTAATAAGTCCAAGCTGCCATGTCTTAAAGTGTTTGTCCCAGAAACTTGTAAAAAGAATAAATCAATGGGAAGCACTAAAGCTTGTGTCAGGACCTGAAAAGCTGCAGAGCCGTTTGATACGAGGAAAGGTCACCATCACAATGCTGCAAGTCAAGAAAAGACAAGCCAACGAACAAGAAAGTGTCATTTGAAAATAGCCTATCTCTTCAACGGGCAAATTTTCAAATGAACACTATAAAAGACTGATGAAACAAGAGAGAAAGGTACAAGAGACCAAGTATTCGAAGCAATTCAAAGCAAGCAATACCTGCAAACATTCTTTCTAGCTTATCGAGAAATTCCTCAAGCCTAAAACTCAAAGGAACTCAATCCAACACGTTGTGAAGGAAAGAATACTTCAACCAGTTGAAGAGGAAAAAGTTTTAAAGAACAAAAGGGGTCTACTCTCCAAGATTGAAGGAGCTGTAGTAAGGTTCAAGGTCGAACCAGAAGTTTCAAGATCGTTGGAAGGCTGTGTGATGCATTCCAAAGGTTTGAAGGGAGCTGAAGTAGCAAGCCAGCTGTCTTGTGAAGAAGCTGAGTCTCAGGAGAAGCCAGCTGTGTGATCAAGGATTGGTATAATTACCCCATCCTCGAACCACTATAAAATTTACTTGTATCATTTACTTACAGCACTTTACTTTCATGCATATATCTATAACTGATGTTTAAGTTAATTTTTGCCAACCCAACTGATAATAACATTGCTAAGAACAAGTGTTAAAAAGAAGTTTAAAATTTACAAGGGAGTTAAGTCTTCCGCAGTATAAAACCAAATCAACTAAAACGTTAAGTGTTAGCTGACGCAGCTAAGTCATACTATCAACTGCTCAGTCGAGTCTTTTGAGTTGGTAACTTTGCTGAAGTAAGCCAACCTAGCTATCCCTCAAGGACTTAGCTGATTTGAGTCAACTCTGTTAAAATATTTTAAAAGGACAAAATTGCATAAGTTGGTAAGGTTTATTCAACCCCCCTTCTAAACCTTTCACCACACCCCTTGGGACCTACACAAACCAAATATACCACATATTTGATGAAGAAATTTGGTATGGAAGCAAAGTCTTCAGTGAAGATCCCAATGAACACATCAGCTAAAATGGATATGGATGCAGATGGCGAAGCTGTTGATCAAACCAGTGTAGGTCCCAAGGGGTGTAAGTAAGGCTTAGAAGGGGGGGTTGAATAAATCTTACCAACTTTTCGATTTTAGTCCTTTTAAAATATCACAGAGTTAACACAAACAACTAAGTCCTTGAGGGACAACTAAGTTGGTTATCAGCAGAGTTAGCCACTCAACAGACTCGATAGAGCTGTTGATAGAATAACTCAAATGTTTAACCTGAAACTTAACTTGGCTGTGTTGAGTTTTTTAGCGGAAGACATAACACCCTTTGATTTGTTTTAAACTTGTTTTAACACTTGATTTTAGCACTTAATTATTAATCAGTTAGATAGTAATTTATCAGCAGATATAAATAAGTATGCAGAAACAAAAGTGTTGAAATGTAAATGACACAAATAATTTTTATAGAGGTTCGAAATGTGGTAATTCTTCTAATCCTCTCTTCTCCAACTCCTGGAGGAATCCACTAAGTAATGATCAGTTCACAAAGTGGTTATCAGTCTAGAGACAAGTCTTGATCACACAACTGACTTGCTCCTTGGACTCAGTCTAGAGATGCATTGGTCACACAACTGGCTTCTCGTCCGACTCAGCTTCTTCACAGGGCAGTTGCCTTGCTACTTAAGCTCACTTTCTGAAGCTTCTTGGATTTGATCACGAAGCCCTCCAATATCTTGATACTGGTTCGACCTTGAACCTTCCTACAATCCTCCTTGGAAAGTAGACCCCTTTTGATTCTTCAAAAGTTTTCTCTTCAACAGTTTGAAGTTATCTTTCCTTCACAGCTTTGTGTTGGATTGATGTCCTTCGAGATTTAGGCTTGAGGATTTTGCTTGAATATCTTGAGAATATTTTGCAGGTTACAGTTTGAATAATGATTGCTCATTCGTGGTTCAGGTAACCTTTTCTCAATGAGATTCCTCAGCCTTTTATAGTGAACTTTCAAAAATCTACCCGTTGAAGAGATAGGCTGAATTTCAAAAGTCACTTGTGTTCGTTGGCTTGTCTTGTTCCAGTCCTTGATGTTGACATTTCTTTGTCTTTAATGTCTTGAAGCATTGCATCGTATCTTACACTTGGTGCAGTGCTTCCCATTGGTTTGTTCCGTTTGCTCACAACTGAAACTAACACTTTATCTCTGACAACTTTAACAGGTTACTATTCTGAGTAACATTTTTGACTTTCATCAACGGATCTTGTTCATTTTTCTTGACTTGACTGCAGTCTTTTATTCCCCAGGTGACTTTAGTTAGCTTCCAATCTTTGGATGACTCATCTGTCACGTCAACTTGAGACCTGGCTTCTTGAGTTGACTTGACTGACTCTTCATACAACTATTTCACAGCCGATACACCTTCAGTCGAGTTCTTGACTTTTCTTCCTTGCTATACTCAGTTGTCTTGCAGCGGAGTCTTCACTTCAGTCTTTAGTTGACTTCTTGTATTTCTAGGCATAGCTGACTTGACTTAGCTTTTCCAGCCCTATCTATTACAATACAAATTACAAGGAAAATGGGGTGCCAACTTTCTAGTTTATGTTTTATATGGCATTCATCAAAATCTAACCAATAAATTTCCCAACAATTTCCCACTTTTTGATGATGCCAAAACTTAAAACATTAAACAACATGTAAACAACAAAGATACATACAAACAATGCAGTAACAAAGAATGTATGCGTAGAATCAATCATTTTATTGATCATAGCATTCTTGTCCTTTACACAGCTGTTTACAAAGTGTATCAGAGCATATTTAAATCTAAGCAAATTACAAGCGTCTATGCTAAGATACAAATACAAAATATTTTATTGAAAGTACAGATGACTTACACAACAATGTATTTATAAAAGTAAAATACATGAAGGGTTCACAACAACACTTCATCTCATTCGCTGCCTCCTTCTTTCATATTCAACTCTATCATCATCCGGTTCCTTTCTTTTTCTTTCATCTTCAGCTGCTTTCTTCTATTCATAAGCTCTCTTCGCAGCAGCATCTTTTCTCTTCCTTTCTTCCCATAGCTGGTCTTGTCTTCTGTTTTTTTCTTCTATTCTTTTCACATAATCAACATTCTTTCTAGCCACTTCCAGATTCGCTACTTCATCGTAGCCAACCCAGTAGATCCTTCCCTTCTTTCCTGGATCTACATATTCGATATTTTTGGGCAGAGGTCTAGGTCGAAAACCTCTTCCTCCACCACTTCTTCCTCCTCCTTTGGGTGTATACTGTACGAGAGTCTTCTTCTTACCAGTTGAATGGCTGCTGGTAGTCTGCTGCCTATCAGCTTCTTCGCATAACTTCAGACCCTTCTCCCAGTACAGATCCCAGGCTTGGGCTACTGACATATTATTGAAATAGCCTTCGGATTCGAGAGTTTTAAATTCTTCAATCAATCTTTGGCTCGTCTCCATCATCTGGAATGGCATCTAGATCATTCCCTGCCAGAATGCCTCCGTAAGTTTTTAATACTTCTTGAACACGGGCATCCATCTTTCTTTCAATCTCTTTCATCCCTGCTTCCACAATTTTTCTCTTTTCTGACATCGGCACATCAGAGTGTTGGATCGGCAAAGTCACTGGAAGTTTGCTGATAATGGATGCTGTGACATGACCTTGCTGACGGGTTTCAACAATCATTAAGGTCAAATCCTTTGACCTTTCCCCCTCAACTGCTTTTCCCTTCTTCTTCTCAACGACTGTTTCTTCCTTCAATTTCCTCAGGTAGTCCTCTTCTCCCCTTTTTGGCATCATCAAATGAGAGATGAACCCCTGGAAACATTCCTGTGAGCACGAAGTCCAGTCTGCTGAGAGCTGAGTTCTGCTTGGAGTCTGATGCGGCATGTGCTGTTCGAAATTCTGAACGAGTGGCCTTTGATTCAGTTGCCACCAGTTTCATTTTAGCTATGAGAAGGCTGAACTTTGTATTCATGTTCTCCTCAACACGCAGAATTTCTTTTCGATGAAATTCACGTAGTAACTCCATTTCAGTTGTATGGGAGGCATGCAATCTTTCCATATACGCCTGCATCCTCTGCTTCATATCAGCATTGTCAGCACTCCAAACAAGCATGAATACAAAGATTGGCATCTCTATTGCTGATGACAAGCATGAAATCTTTCCATATACGCCTGCATCCTCTTCTCAACAAGCATGCAATCTTTCCATATGCGCCTGCATCCTCTGCTGCTGACAGCACTCCCTGATCCGTACCACTATTCCTTTTAAGTCTGCTGTGAGGTTGGCATCTCTATTGTCCAGACGTAGATCTAATGAGCCTTGATGTCGTTTTATCTTCTCAATCTCTCCACAGATTTTCTTGAAGACCTCACGGATCTCAGCTGTCATAAATGATTCAGCTGGCGGCCATTCAGCATCGAAGTCAAAGTCTGCTGGCACAATGGAGTCGGTAGGGATAACTGGATCTTCTCGGACGGTGTATCAGCGCTGCTCTTTAGCTGTCTCTGCCTATAGCGTTGGCAGCTCAAGTGAAAAGGGAAATGATTGCTCAAAGGCATCATCTCACACATATGGGATTGACTGTGCTATTTGTGCCTGTGATGTCTTTGGTTGAGTCGGCACTGCTGCAGCTTTGGGAGCCTACGCAGATGACTCGGTTCCAGCTGGGCCTTGTTGAGTAGGTTGGCCAGCTGACTGAGCCTCAACTGTCTTAACAGCTTCTTCGGCCTCAGTAGATTTTTCTAAATGAATTACCTGTTCCTCGGCTGCAACATCAGCGTCATCGGAAGATGATGAAACCTGGGGGCTTGGTTCATCATCGGAGTTAAAAGTTTGACGAGCAACTTTAAAACTCGACTGACTCGTCTGTGGAAGAATATCCTCAGTTGTGTCCTTTTGATGTGCACCAGGAGTGGACTCAGCTTCATCTTCAGTTCCCAGAAATGATATGTCAGGATTATCCTAGGAGTCATGAAGTGCACTAATCCTTCTTCTCAGATTCAGCAATATTAACATGAGGGATGTTCTGAACTTCTTGAGCTTTGCCCAGGGAAGTCTCAACCTCCCTTGGGCCTTCAACAACTCCAGCAGTCTCAGCTGCAGCGAGGCCTTTTTCATTCCCTTCGATAGGCGCAGCTGTCTTAGGGTTTTAAGCAGTGTCATCTATAGGAGTCTCGACCCCTTGGATTGCACTTTCATTTCCCAGAGTGTTAACTCCCGGGGCATTTCCATCATGTGCCTCGACTGCAACAGCAGTGTCCTTAGCCTGCAAAGCAGCTGACACTTCAGCTGGGATAGATTGAGCTGTCCGAGCTTCGTCAATGTCATTCTGCTGGGGTTCTTTTTCAGTTTTCTCTTCGCCTCCTTTCTTCATTGTGGAGTCAGCTGCAGCATCCTCCGACCCTGCTGCAGTGGAGTGAGTTTCTCCCTCAGCTGGCACACCAACTGAGTGACTGATGATGGGGTCACTCTTCTCCAGACTCTCGGCTACTTCCGTTGAGTGCTCAACCGTGGGGGTAGGTGGTAACACACCTTCAGTAGGGGTTGGCTCAACTTGGGTGCCCAAATTCCCAGTTTCCTCGCCAAAATGTCTTGGACCCATCTTTCGACTGCACAGGGGAAGTAGTTGCAGCTATAACTGTGGCAATCTGCTGCACTACTCCCAGTAGGTCTATCTGCATGAGAGATTGTGAGGACTCTACTGGTCCTTCATACATGTGTTGCTCATGCAACATCATGGATTCCCTCATAGCTTGCTCCATGTCTGACTTTTCCTTTGCAGCAACAGGATCCATATCTTCATCACTCTCTGACAACACTTCTATATGAGGGTGAGTGTGTTCCAGAGTTCCAGTAAGAGGACATATACTGGATTTTTCGAGAGCTTCAGCTTCCTCAGCTGCTCTGGCTTGAGCCTTCTCTTTGAAAATTTGCAAGATGTTCAAGTAGTTGTCTTCATCAAGGGCCTGAACTACTTTGGTGATGCCGAGAAATTCGAACAACTCCTCCTCTTCTTCTATGAACTTAGGCCGTTCAAACTGCACCCTTGAGTGACTTAGCTTCCACGCCCTCCATTCACATAGACGGCACTTGATGTCTGGATATACAGGAGAAAGTACGATAACATCATCATCCTCATCCTCCTCTTCTTGTCCTTGCTGTTCTGGAATGGAAGGTAGCATGCTCTGTTGCTCTTCTCCTCCAGTAGCGTCCGTAGCAGTGGAGAGACAACTTTTTCAACTGAAGATTCAGTTGTCTCAGCTGCTTCTTTTTCCTCAGCTGTCCTCTCCACAGTTGGGTCTTCTTTGGGCCTCTGCTTATCACCCTCCGTAGACTTGGCTGTTTCATTTATTACTTTGGGAGACTGCACTTCCCGAGTGTCAGCAGTCTCAGAAGATTTCTCCAACTGAGTGGCAGATTCAGCTGTCTTCTCACGCTCTGAACGCTTGGCTAGTCTTCTTTGTTTGGTTTTAACCAGAGGGATTTCTGGTTCTTTGTCCTTTTCTTCTGATTCTCCGGCGGCAGGGGCCGGTGCATCTTTCTTGGACGGAGCTGCCTTTCTGGGCTTAGCAGTCCTTTTCTTGCGTATGGCTGGAGAAGGGATTTGGGCTTCCTTCTTAGCCTCGGCTGCTTGGGCAGGAGACACGGCTGCTCAAGCAAGTGACTCGGCTGCAGGGGCAGGTGCATCATGTTTCTTTGCTGCAGGGGCAACCTTCTTCTTTGCAGCTTTCTTCTTGGAAGGGGAGGTAACAGATGTGTCCTCGGGGTCAGCTGATTCCTCCTCACTTGTATCCGCCCTCTTAGCATGGGCTCTCTTCTAGGCTCCTAAAAGATTAGCCCTGAACATCTTCTTGTTTACATGGAAAGGGTTTCCATGTTGAAGGGGAATGCCCTTCACTTCCATCAGATGGCCAATTAGTAGGCCATATCCGAGTGATCCTCCAAAGGATCCATCTTCCTTGTACGATTTGTTCCCAACATTCTGGCAGAGCCTGTTGTACACGAATTCATCCCAGTTGACTTTCTTACCTTCCATTATCGCAACCATGAGGATCAGCTTGGTCTTTGACAGCTGATTGAAGCTGCCAAACTTCATGTCTACACACTTTGCAACGACATCCATCAGCTTGTGATAGTCGTCCTTCAGCAGTTTCTTCTCAGTTGTGTAGACTACCTTCGCAGCACACTCCGATTTGGCTACTTCTTTCCATGCAGCAGCCAAGTTAACATCAGTTTCGTTTATGTCCATCATACCCTCAGACGGCAGCAAACAGTGCTCTGCAAGGTCCTTAGCAGTAATCATGATGTCCTTGCGGTGGACAGAGGACTTGATTCCTTCGTCCAGCACCTCAGCGTTTACATAGAACTGCGCCAACTCTTCAAGGTAGGTGAGCGAGTACTCCATAGTAAGAAAAGGCCTGAGACCGGACTTTTCTAGCATATCAGCTATCTTCTTTACTAGGGTTTCATCTGAACCCTGCTTTACCATCCCTCCAAAATCCACAGTTGATCCAGAGTTGATTTGCTTTGATAGCTTAACAAAATCGAACTTTGGTGCCATTTTGCAGAGAGTTTTACCGAATACAACTTGATAAACTTGCTTGAGAACTCGTAGGGTTTGCGAGAGAGAAATGAACTTGCTTTGAAGATGAACAGTTTTCAGTAAAGTGTGAGAGAGAAGATTGAAAACCTTATATAAGGGTTATGAAAGGATGGGTTTTTGGATTTTGAAATTTGATCAAGATCAACGGCTCAGATTTAGCACGTCAAACCGCATTTAATTCCTCGCATTTAATGCGGCAGCATTTATATCCAATCATATGCTTATTGTGCAGCTTTTGACTGTACCCGTCATTATTATGCTGACGTCATCCTTAAAATATTCCTGCTCATTTAAAATGACTGCGTTTTTGTCACTTAACTCATAAATGACTCGGCTTACTTCACAAATGACTTAACTCTTCTTTTCTCTTTTCATTGAGCGACTCAGTTGTCACCTAACTTGATACAACTGACTTTCCGATATGGCTTTTTCCTTTGGCTGATGTGAAAAACTTGTTCATTTCTCAAATTCTATCTTCCATCTCTTCTGAGTGAGTCTTCCGAGTGTTAACTCAGCTCAATTAACCCTAGCTCATGCTTAAGCTCTTCAAATCTTGATTCACATAAGGGCTTGGTGAATATGTCAGCTAATTGTTTATCAGTTGAGATATACTCCAAAATGATGTCTTTCTTTTCAACATGATCTCTTATAAAATGATATCTAACATCAATGTGCTTTGTTCTTGAATGCAACACATGATTCTAAGTGATTGCAATAGCACTTGTGTTATCACACATAATTGGAATCTCTTTTTCTTCAATTTCATAATCTCTCTGCTGCTGTCTCATCCATAAGACTTGGGCACAACAGCTGCCCGTAGCTATGTACTCTGCTTCAGCTGTGGATGTGGCTATTGAGTTTTGCTTCTTACTAAACCAGGAAACCAATCTGTTTCCAAGCATTTGACATGTACCTGAAGTACTCTTCTTGTCAACTCTACATCCAGCATAGTCAGAGTCTGAGTAACCAATTAGCTTGAATCCACTTTTTTTTGGATACCATAAGCCGACTTCTTGGCATCCCTTCAAATACCTTAGAATTCTCTTATCTGCAGTCATATGGCTCTCTTTTGGTGCAGATTGAAATCTTGCGCATACACCTACTGAAAAGGTGATGTCTGGCCTGCTTGCTATTAAGTAGAGCAGTGATCCACTGAGTGCTTTGTATCTTGTTTGATCTACAGCTTTACCATCTGCATCCATGTCCATCTTGACTGATGTGTTCATTGGTATTTTCACAGAAGACTTCTCTTCCATACCAAATTTCTTCATTAAATCTCTGGTGTACATTGTTTAACTTATGAAAGTTCCATCCTTCAACTGCTTAACTTGAAGTCCTAGGAATAAAGTCAGCTCTCCCATCATGCTCATTTCAAATTTGCCTTGCATGAGGTTTGAGAGCTTATCACACATCTCTTTATTTGTGGATCCAAAAATGATATCATCCACATATATTTGAACTAGCAGTATACTCTCTCCATCTTGGATTCTAAAGAGTGTTTTGTCCACTTTGCCTTTGGTGAATCCATTGTCAGTTAGAAATTGAGACAATGTATCATACCGTGCTCTTGGTGCCTGCTTCAATCCATATAATGCTTTCTTGAGCTTGTACACCTTGTCTCCAAGAGTCTTCTGCTCAAATCCTAGAGGTTGCTCAACATAGACTTCTTTTTCTAACAGTCCATTTTAAAATGCAGTTTTCACATCCATTTGATATACAATGGAGTTCTTATGTGCAGCATAGGCAAGAAACATCCTTATTGCTTCTAGTCTTGCAACAGGAGCAAATGTTTCATCAAAATCTATTCCATCTTCTTGGCAATACCTTTTGGCTACCAATCTTGCTTTGTTTCTTATCACAGATCCTTCCTCATTCATCTTGTTTCTGAAAACCCATTTTGTGCCAATAACATTCTGATGGGTTGGTCTCTGCACCAATTCTCATACTTTATTTCTTTCAAATTGATTCAGTTCTTCTTGCATGGCTTGAATCCAATGTGTGTCATACAATGCTTGAGACACATCTTTTGGTTCTATTTGGGAAATAAAAGAAGTGAACATTGCTTCTTGCTGAGCTCTGGATCTGGTTGTTACACCATCTCTCACATCTCCAATGACTAGCTCTGGTGGATGGTCTCTCAGCCATCTCACATCGGTTCAAAAAATCACCGGTTCAAATTGTCTCAGATTGTGTTGTCTTGAGCAGCTCATTCATTATCATTCAGCTGCAGATTTTCCAGCTGTCTTTGAGATTCAGCTATCTCATCTTCATCTTGGTTGATTACTCTTGCTTCAGCCTCAACATAAGGACTCTCCTGCATAGTTGGCTGATTCAGCTTATTAGCTAATTCTTCTATGTCTTCTCCATTCACATTAGGTTCACCAAAAACCATATGAATAGACTCTTCTATGACCATAGTCGTCTTGTTCAGCACTCTATAGGCTTTACTCTCAGCTGAGTATCCCAAAAAGATACCTTCATCAACTTTAGCATCAAAAGCCTTTAGATTATCCTTGTCATTGTTGTGGATGAAGCATTTACATCCAAATATTTTGAAGTACCCAACATTTGGCTTTCTTCCTGTCCAGATTTCATGGGGAGTCTTTGTCAGATGTCTATTTATCATGCATCTATTTTGAGTATAGCATGCAGTGTTGATGGCATCAGCCCAAAATCTCTTAGGTATTCCAGCTTCAGCTAACATGGTCCTTGCAGCTTCCTTGAGAGTTATGTTCCTTCTTTCAGCTACTCCATTCTGTTGTGGAGTTCTTGCTGCAGATAACTCATGAGCAATATCATTTTCAACACAATACTGAGTAATTATCCCATTTACAAACTCAGTTCCTCTATCAGACCTTATCTTTATAATGGTTTGGCTCTTTTAATTTTGAACTCTTCTCATCAGTTGAGGTAACTTCTGCAAAGTTTCCTTCTTTTTGCACATGAAGATTGTCCATGTATATCTTGAATAATCATCTACCACCAGTAATGTGTATTTCTTTCCACTTATGCTTGTTTGTTCAACTGGACCAAATAAATCCATATGCAACAAATGTAATATCCTTGTTTAAGAAGGACTAGGCTTCTCCTTGAATGTAGATTTGATCTGCTTTCCCATCTGGCATGCATCATATGCACTTTTCTTCTTGTACACTGAGTCTGGCAATCCTTCCACAAGATGACTCCTTGCAAGCTTGTTGATTTTCTTGAAGTTCAGATGACTCAGCTTCTTGTGCCACAACCAACTTGATTCGGTTGTGCTCTTTGCTAACAGACAGGTGCTTGGTGTGGCAGTAGACCACTACCACATACATATTTTTCTGTCTTGATCCTTGTAGCACTATTTCATTTGATTCAGCATCTTTAATCTGGCACACTCCCATATTGAATCCAATATTGTAGCCTTTATCACAAAGTTGACTTATGCTGAGCAAGTTAAAGTTGAGTCCCTCAACATAAGCAACATTTGTGATTTCCAATCCATTTTTCTTGATGGATCCAGTGCCTCTTATTTCCCCTGGAGCTTCATTTCCTCCAAATATGACTTTTGCGCCTCTAATCTCCTTGAATCTTGACAAATTTTTCTTCTTGCCTTTCATATGTCTGGAACTGCCACTATCCATTTACCAGGTTCCTTGGCACTCAGCTGTTCCTTGAACCTGCAATCAAGGAAATTAGTTTTTAGGTACCCATGCTTGCCTGGGTCCTGAGGGGTTAGTGTTGTAAGATGATCCAACCAACCTATAGCCAAATGACTTGACTCTAAGAGGTTGCCATTTATCTGTGCCATAATCATAATTCACATTGGCAAATTGCTTGGGGGCTTTAGGTTCATACATATGTCTCTTTTGTGTATATGTCTGTGTGTGTGTTTTAGCAAGTGCCTTCTTTGGGTAGTTGTGATATTTTTGAGTGTAGTGTCTGGGTGCATATGTGTGCTAATAATAGCTCTTTTGCCTTTGGAATGACCTTTGCTGAGGTCTAGGTCTTTGCCATCTATTCTTGTATTCTATTGGTCTTTGCTGATTTTTTACATTGTTCCAATCAGCTTGGCTCGGGTAATTTCTACCATTCCCATCATATGTGTTTCTTTGATAAAACCTCTGGGGTTTTTGGTAGCTCTGTTTATTCTTCACAAAGTACTTCCTATTTGGACTCTGCTGAGGAACTCTGCTGATTTCTTCTCAGCATACTCAACTGGTTGTTTTCCTTTCCCTTTATATCTAAGGCCAATTTGTTTGTGATTGTGCTTTGGAATGAATGTGGGTGCAACATTTGGTGTCTTGGATTTTTGAGATGCTTCATTACTTGAAGATCCTTTTTCCAAAATCACTCTAGGAGTTTGACTGTGCACAAAGGAATTGAATCCTATGTCTGTCTTATCTCCACATTCTTTGTGGCTCATAATAAGGTCATCCAATGATTTAGATGCCTTTGTAATTGAGGCAATCACAGTTTTGAGATCATTTTCCCTTTTTTCCATAGCAGCTATCTCTGCTATTAGTTTAGCATTCTCAGCCTTCAGCTCCTTGTTCTCACCAGCTATGTGACTTAGAGTACTCAGCTCCTTTGTCAGCTATGAGTTTTGGCTTTTGAGCTGGCTATTTTCCTCATTTAATAATGTGTGTGAGGATTTAATGTGCTCAAAGTCTTTCATCATTTTGCCTAATGAATCATAAAGATCAGTGGGTGATGAAGTGTGTGTATCACAATCACTATCACTAGAATCTAAATGAGATGAGTTAGAGTGTACCTCATCTTCTTGGTCTGGTTGATCTTGTTCTTTAGCGATTAGACAAATCGATGCTTCTTCTTCCGAATCACTTGAGTGGTCAGCTTCACTACTCTCTAAGTCTGCTGCTTCTTCTTGACTTAGTCTCAAATCTCAAAGATCGTCTCGGCTTTCTTCAACATGGGTTCTCGACTCTTTGATCATCTCATTCTTGTCCTTGGGTTAAAATGTCCTGGTTATGCTCTTTGATACTCAACTCTTTGGTACTCAGTTCTCTTGGGAGGCCTGTCTTCCCTTGACTTGGAAGGAGCTGAATGTCTCCTGGAGGATTCACCCATGTTTCTTTTATAGTTATTATTGAAGAACTTGTTGAATCTTTTAACCATCAGGGAAATCTCCTCCTGGTCTATGGCTTCCTTGACTTCAGCTTTCTTTCCATCCTTGGCTATAAGTGCAACTGTCTTGGGTACAGCTGTCTCCTCTTGATCTTTTCTTCTCAGCTCAAACTCATAAGCTTTGAGATCTGAGAATAGCTCATGATTGGATGTTTTTGATAGGTCCATCAAATGTCTTAGAGCCATGACCTTTATTTCCCATTCAGCTGGGAGGCTTCTCAGAATCTTCATACACATTTCCTTTTGCGTATATTTTTTCCCAAGAGCTGAAAGCTCATTTGTGATTTCAGTGAATCTAGCATCCAGCTGATCCAAGGTTTCACCTGCAAGCATTTTTAAATTTTCAAATTTCTGTACAGCAACAGACAATTTATTTTCTTTAATTTGCTCAGATCCTTCACAAATTAAAGTTAATTTATCCCATAATTGTTTTACAGTTTGGCAAGATTTGACTTTGTTGACCATTGCTTTGTCCAAGGTTTTGTAAAGTATGTCCTTGGCTACATTGTCCAAGTTGTATCTTTTTTTGTCCTCGTTTGTCCACTCACTCCTTGGTTTCTCAACCATGGCTGGTCTTGCCTCAGCCACAACTTCTTCTCCTTCAGCTGCAACTACTATCCTTGCGGTTGTGTTCACTTTCAGTATTTGCAGTGGCGCATCCTCTATCACTAGCCACATTTCATCATGTAAAGCAGATAGATGAGCCTGCATACAGATTTTCCAGTCATCAAACTCCTCAATAGTGAACATAGGAATGCGTGTTAGATTTGCTTCTATGATAATAACTTTTGCTAAGAACGAAAGATTTTTAAAATACAAGTGTTAAAAATCTTTTAAAAAAGATAGAGATCTAGTTTAGTAACAAGTGCGAAAGGCTCAATGAACCAACCGCTCTGATACCACTTGTAGGTCCCAAGGGGTGTAAGTCAGGTTTAGAAGGGGGGGTTGAATAAACCTTACCTCATTTTCGATTTTAGTCCTTTTAAAATATTACAGAGTTAACACAAACAACTAAGTCCTTGAGGGACAGCTAAGTTGGTTATTCAACAGAGTTAGCCACTCAACAAACTCGATAGAGCTGTTGATAGAATAACTCAATTGTTTAACCTGAAACTTAACTTGGTTGTGTTGAGTTTTTCAGCGGAAGACTTAACACCCTTTGATTTGCTTTAAACTTGTTTTAACACTTGATTTTAGCACTTAATTATAAATCAGTTAGATAGAAATTTATCAGCAGATATAAATAAGTATGCAGAAATAAGTGCTGAAATGTAAATGACACAAATAATTTTTATAGAGGTTCGAAGAAGGGGTAATTCTTCTAATCCTCTCTTCTCCAACTCCTGGAGGAATCCACTAAGTAATGATATGTTAACAAAGTGGTTATCAGTCTAGAGACAAGTCTTGATCACACAACTGACTTGCTCCTTGGACTTAGTCTAGAGATGCATTGGTCACACAGCTGGCTTCTCGTCCGACTCAACTTCTTCACAGGGCAGCTGCCTTGCTACTTCAACTCACTTTCTCAAGCTTCTTAGATTTGATCACGTAGCCCTCCAATAACTTGATACTGGTTCGACCTTGAACCTTCCTACAATCCTCCTTGGAAAGTAGACCCCTTTTGATTCTTCAAAAGTTTCCTCTTCAACAGTTTGAATTATCTTTCCTTCACAACTTTGTGTTGGATTGATGTCCTTTGAGATTTAGGCTTGAGGATTTTGCTTGAATATCTTGAGAATATTTTGCAGGTTACATTTTGAATAATGATTGCTCGTTCGTGGTTCAGGTAACCTTTTCTCAATGAGATTCCTCAGCCTTTTATAGTGAACTTTCAAAAATTTGCCCGTTGAAGAGATAGGCTGAATTTCAAAAGTCACTTGTGTTCGTTGGCTTGTCTTGTTCCAGTCCTTGATGTTGACATTTCTTTGTCTTTAATGTCTTGAAGCATTGCATCGTATCTTACACTTGGTGCAAGTGATTTCCCATTGGTTTGTTCCGTTTGCTCACAACTGAAACTAACACTTTATCTCTGACAACTTTAACAGGTTACTATTCTGAGTAACATTTTTGACTTTCATCAACGGATCTTGTTCATTTTTCTTGACTTGACTGCAGTCTTTTATTCCCCAGGTGACTTTAGTTAGCTTCCAATCTTTGGATGACTCATCTGTCACGTCAACTTGAGACCTGGCTTCTTGAGTTGACTTGACTGACTCTTCATACAACTATTTCACAGCCGATACACCTTCAGTCGAGTTCTTGACTTTTCTTCCTTGCTATACTCAGTTGTCTTGCAGCGGAGTCTTCACTTCAGTCTTTAGTTGACTTCTTGTATTTCTAGGCATAGCTGACTTGACTTAGCTTTTCCAGCCCTATCTATTACAATACAAATTACAAGGAAAATGGGGTGCCAACTTTCTAGTTTATGTTTTATATGGCATTCATCAAAATCTAACCAATAAATTTCCCAACAACAAGATATAGAGCTCTCATTGGATCTCTGCTCTATTTAACAGCAAGTAGGTCAGACATCACCTTTTTTGTAAGTGTATGTGCTAGATTCCAATCTGCACTAAAAGAGAGTCATATGACTACAGCCAAGAGAATCCTAAGGTATTTCAAGGAATGCCAAGAAGTTGGCTTATGGTATCCAAAGGATAGAGGATTCAAGCTGGTTAGCTACTCAGACTCAGGCTATGCTGGAAGTAGAGTGGACAGGAAAAGTACATCAAGTACTTGTCAACTAGTTGGAAATTGATTAGTTTCTTGGTTCAACAAGAAACAAAACTCATAGCTATGTCCACAACTGAAGCAAAGTACATAGCTGCAGGCAGCTGTTGTGCCCAAGTCCTATGGATGAGGCAACATATGAGAGACTATGATATAGAAGAAAAAGAGATTCCAATTATGTGTGATAACACAAGTGCAATTGCAATTACTCAGAATCCTGTATTGCAGTCAAGAACAAAGCACAATGATCTATCATTTTATAAGAGATCATGTTGAAAAGAAAGACATCACTTTGGAATACATTTCAACTGATAAGCAATTAGCTGTCATATTCACTAAGCCATTACGTGAATCTTGATTTGAAGAGCTTAAGAATGAGCTAGATTTGATTGAGTTGAGTTAGGAGACTCAGAAGACTCAATCAGCAGAGCCAAGAAGAGAGAATTGAAAATTAGCAAAGTTTCACTTTCCAGCCAAGACGGGAAATCAGCTGTATCGAGTTAGCTAACAGTTGAGTGGTCATCATGTGAAGAGAGAAGCCAAGTCAAGTCGCTTTTGGAAGATAGTTGAGTTATTTATGAGCTAAGCGACAAAACACAATCGTTTTCTGTGAGCAGGAATGTTTTTGGGCATTACGTCAGCGTAATTATGGTGTCAGAATAAATCATGTACACATTTAGCCTATGATTAGATATAAATGCTGCTGCATTTAATGCGGAAAAATTAATGCAGTTTCGAGTTGTTAATCTCAATTGTTGATTTTGATCAACCTTGTCAAATTCTAAAAATTGTCCCCTCATGTCCTTTATATACCAAAATCAAATTTTCTCTCTCGTCACAAAACACTCATCTTTCTCATGAAAGTTAAAGCTTTTCTCTGCAACCAAAGTGAAACCCTAGTTCTTACAGGGTCCGTTTTACAAGTTTTTCACCAATCATTTTCAAGAAATGGCACCCAACTATGATTTCGTTAAGATGGCTGAGAAGATCCATTCTAGCTATACATTGGACTTCGAAGGTTTGGTGAAACAAGGAATCAATAAGGCCCTAGCCTAGAAGATTGCTGCAAAGTTGGAGAAATATGGTCTAAAGGGATTTCTCACCATGGAATTTTGCTACACATACCTCGAAGAAGTTGTTATGTTCTACGTGAACGCTGAAGTTCACAACGGAGAAATAAGGTCATCGGTCCCCAACAAGGACATCAAGATAACTACTGTGGACTTAGCTGATCATTGCCACCTTCCTTTATAAGGGATGAAAGAGATTGCTGAAAAGGATGTGAACCTGGCTGCGGCATGGAAGGAGATTGCCAAGCCACAGTCTGCTGCTAAGGTTGTTTACACAGCCAAAACGTTGTTGATCAAGGACGACTATCACAAGTTGATGGATATCCTGTCCAAGTGAGTTGACATGAAGTTTGGCAGCTTCAATCAACTGTCTCGGACGAAGTTGAATGACATGACTGCTATCATGGAAGAGAAGAATGTGAACTAGGGTGAGTTCACCTTCAACCGAATCTGCCAGAATGTACTAAACAAGACTGTAACCGATGATGGTTTGTGTAGGTCCCAAGGGGTGAGTTGTAAGGTTTAGAAGGGGGGGTTGAATAAACCTTACCAAATTTTCGAACTTAGTCCTTTTAAATAATTTTTACAGAGTTAACTCAAATCAGCTAAGTCATTGAGAGACAGCTAGGTTGGCTTAGTTCAGCAAAGTTACCCACTCAACAGACTCAACTGAGCTGTTGATAGTATAACTCAGCTGGGTTAGCTAACACTTAACTTAACAGTTGATTTGGTTTTGTTCAACAGAAGACTTTTCACCCTTGATGTTTTAAACTTATTTTTAACACTTGTTTTTGGCAAGGTTATTATCAGTTGAGTTAAGCAATTTTAACTTAGTAGCAGATATCAAAAGTATGCAAGAAAGTAAAGTGTTGTAAGTAAAATGACACAAGCAAATTTTATAGTTGTTAGAGGATGGGGTAATTTCTCTTATCCACTCTTCTACAACTCCTGGAGGAATCCACTAAGCAACAAATCTGGTTTCAAATCAATTATCAGTCCGAGTCAGCCTTGATCACATAGCTGGCTGCTCTTAGGACTCAACTTCTTTACAAAATGGTTGTCTTGCTACTTCAGCTCCCTCGAACTCTTGGAATTGATCAGACAACCTTCCAACGAGCTCAAAGCTTCTGGTTCGACCTTGAACCTTACTACAATTCCTTCAACCTTTGAGAGTAGACCCCTTTAGTTCTTAAAATTGTTTTCTCTTCAACTTGATGAAGTATTCTTTCATTCACTGATTGTGTTGGATCGAGTTCTTTCGATTTTAGGCTTGAGGAATATCTTTGATAGCTTGAGAGTATTTTTGCAAGTTTGCTTGCTTGATTGCTTGATTATTCTCTTAGAATTCGTTGTGATTGGTTCCCTTCTCTCACTTGCTTCATCGGCCTTTTATAGTGCTTATTTGAAAATTTGCTCGTTGGAGAGATAGGTAATTTTCAAATAACACTTCTTGGTCGTTGCTTGTCTTTTCTTGATCTGTAGCTTGTGATGGTGACATTTCCTCGTACTAATGAGGTGTACAGCTTTTCAGGTTCTGACACAAGCTTAGTTCTTCCCATTGGTTTTTTCTATTTGCACGCTTCTGGGATGAGCACTTTTAGACATGTCAGCATGGACTTATTAACTAATAAGTAAAGTCCTTGACTTCTGTGCAATGTATTTATATCAGTCGACTTAACTTGACAGCTGCCTTTACCCCTTTGACTTGAGTCAGCTCCAACCTTTTAGGAATGACTAAATAAACTGTCAACTGGAAGACTTGGCTCTCAATTGACTTGACTGTCACTTCTTCATCCTTTACTCAGCTGTCTGACAGTTGGGTCTCCTCTTCAGTCGAGTCTGTGACTTCCATCTTGACTTCACACAGCTGACACATAGCTGGGTCTTCACTTCGATCTTCAGTTGACTCTTGTATTTCATCAACTTAGCTGACTCCACGCAGCTCATGCAGTCTTATCTATTACCATTAGGAATACAAGGAAAATAGGGTGCCAACTTTATATTCTAAGTTTTACATGGTATCATCAAAATCTACTCATAAATTTTCCTAACAATTTATCCCTTTTTGATGACGCCAAAACTAAAATAATTACAGCAAAATGAGTAGTGCAGTAACAAAGAATGTATGTGTTGAATATGTCAATTTTAGGAAATTTATTGAGTAGATTTTGATGATACCATATAAATCTTAAACTAGAAAGTTGGCACCCGATTTTCCTTGTAATTTGTATTGTAATAGATAGGACTGGAAAAGTTGAGTCAAGTTAGCTATGCCATGGATGACAAGAAGTCAACTGCGGACTATGTGAAGACTATGTTTTGTGTCAGCTGAGTAGGAATGAAGTCAATGACTCGACTGAAGAAGAGTCAACTGAGGAACAGCTGTAAGAAGTGTCGGTCAAGTCAACTCAAAAAGTCAAGTTTCAAGTCGAAGTGATAGATGAGTTATCCAATGACTGGAGCTGACTCAAGTCACCTGGGGTAAAGACAACAGTCTAGTCAAGACAATTGACTTAGATCCATTGATTAAAGATAAGAATATTACTCAAATTAGTAATATGTCAAAGCTGTCAGGTCTAAAGTGTTAGTCCCATAAATATGCAAAAGGAATGAACCAATGGGAAACAATGCACCTTGTGTCAGGCACCTGCAATGATGCGAAGACATTTAATGCGAGGTAGGGTCAACATCAAGTACTGCAGACCAAGACAAGCCAACGAACACAAGTGACATTTGAAATTAGCATATCTCTTCAACGGGCAAACTTTCAAATGTGCACTATAAAAGGCTGAGGAAGTTATTGAGAAGAGGTTACCTGAACCACGAACAAGCAAGCAATATTCAAGCACTTAACCTGTAATATTCTCAAAAACATTCAAGCAATTCCTCAAGCATGAAACTCGAAGGAAATCGATCCAACACAAGTTGTGAAGGAAAGACAACTTCAAATCTGTTGAAGAGGAAACTTTTGAAGAAATAAGAGGGGGTCTACTTTCCAAGCTAGGATTGTAGAAAGGTTCCAGGTCGAACCATTATCAAGTTTGTTGGAGGGCTTCGGGATCAAATCTAAGAACTTGAGAAGTGAGCTGAAGTAGCAAGGCAGCTGCCCTGTGAAGAAGCTGAGTGGCAAGAGAAGCTAGCTATGTGATCTGTCTCCAGACTGTTCACCGCTTTGTAAACTGATCTTTTACACAGTGGATTCCTCCTGGAGTTGGAGAAGAGAGGATTAGAAGAATTACCCCATCTTTGAACCTCTATAAAATATTTGTGTCATTTACTTTAACCAAATTTACTTTCCAGCATATTTACATTATATTTGATGTTAGATTCATAATTGCTATCCAACTGATAAATAACTTAGTGCTAAAATCAAGTGTTTTAAAACAAGCTAAAATCTAATCTAAGGGTGTTAAGTCTTCCGCTTTTAAAAACCAATCATCCAAGTTAAGTATTTGGCTTGAGAAGCCGAGTTATACTATCAACAGTTCTATCGAGTCTGTTGAGTGGGTAACTTAGCTGAAAAGCCAACTTAGCTATCCATCAAGGACACAGCTATTTGAGTCAACTCTGCTGAATTATTTTAAAAGGACTAAATCAAAAATTTGGTAAGGTTTATTCAACCCCCCTTCTAAACCTTACTTCACACCCCTTGGAACCTACAAGTGGTATCAGAGCGGTTGGTTCATTGAGCCTTCCGGACTGGTTACTGCACTAGATCTCTATCTTTTCAAGAAACCTTTTAAACACTTGTTCTTCAAAGTCTTGCATTTTTAAGCAAAGTTATTATCATGGAAGCAAATTTGACACGCATTCCTATGTTCACTGTTGAAGAATTTGATGATTGGAAAATTCGTATGCAGGCTCATCTATTTGCATTACATGATGAAATGTGGCTTGTGATAGAGGATGGGCCACTGCAAATACTCAAAGTGTGTTTGATAAATATTTTTACATGATTTTGATGATTTTGGAATTCCTTTGTCTGTCATCATGCTCCGTGCCATCTTGACTATTGTGCGATTTTTTTCCCTATGCAACGCCATTTTGTTGTGGGTTGTAATGGACTGTTAGCTGTCTGTTGATCCCTTTGTCTTTGCAATAATCCAAGAAGTATTTTCCGATGAATTCTCCTCCCCGATCTGTCCGTAGAGTCTTTATTTTTCTGCCACTTTCATTTTCCACATTTTTTGAACTCCAGAAACTTTGGAAATGCTTCTGACTTTTGCTTCAAAATGTAAACCCATATCATTTTGAAAAATCATCAACGAACAATAGGAAATATATGTTGTCATTGAGGGGCAGTGTCTTTGTTGGCCCACAAATGTCTGCATGTACTATCTCGAGCGGAGCTTTGGCTATGTATGATATCTTTGGAAATGGCAAATGATGCATTTTGCCAAAAATACATCTTTCCCATGTATTGTCTCGATCTGGAATATTAGGAAGACCAAACACCACATTTTTCTTTTTCAACAAATTCAAACCTTTATAGCTCAAATGCCCATACCTCAAATGCCAGAGATTATGTTCTGCTTCTGTGGTACTTTGAAGTGCAATTTTCTCAAGTCAATGGCAAATTAAGAGGAAAGATTTTGATTGAGCTCATCTTAATTTTAGCCATTGTGAGATTCTTTAGTTTGTCAATAATGATACAGTTGTCATTATTGAACTCCACCTTGTAATCTTTCTCCAGGAGTTGGCCAAGGCTCAATAATTTTTGAGTCAAGTCAGGTACATAAAATACATCTTTAATGATATTCATTTTACCTTCTTTTATCTAGACTGATATTTCTCATTTTCCGGTATTTTTTGGGATTTGCCATCTCCGAGATTTACTTTGGATGAATATGATTCATCGAGATTTACAAACATTTTCTTGTTTCCACACATATGATTGTTGCAACCACTATCCATGTATCAAATATTCTCAATTTGTTGTTGAGAATTCAAACATGAAAAGAATACCTGATTAGGCTCTTTTTCTTCATATAAGTTGGCTTCATTTGTACCTCCATCATCTTTATGCCAGCAGTCTATTTGAGAATGATTTGCATTTCTGCATCTTTTGCATTTATAACGGCAATCTTTGGTGTCGTGGTTATTCCTTCTGCATATCCGACAATACAAATCAGAATTTTGATTTGAATTTCATTGATTGAACGCACCTCATCCTCATGCCTGGTGTCTGCCGCGACCTCTTGCTCTTACACCTCGATGGGCTGAGTTATTTTGTCTTTCTTGTTGGCCATCTTTTTGATTTTTGTTTCTGAAATATTTGTTTTTACTTGGAAGGCTTGCTCCAAGCTTTGATTTCAGAATATACTCATTCTTTTTTTATGGGCTTCAAGCGATCCCATGAGTCCATCCAAAGATAGTGTGGATAAATCTTTTTTTCAACAATCTTTTTGTCTTCAATGGTATTACTATATCTTCTGATTTGATTGATTATAGTAGAAACTCGAGAACAAAATTCTTGGACATTTTCATTGTCCTTCATTGACAAATTATCAAAATCTCGCCCTAAATTTTGCAATGTAATAGAGATAACCTTTTCATAGCATCCAAATTATTTTTTAAAATTTCACATGCTTCTTTTGATGTTTTCGCCCCCGTAATACGCGGAAGAATTTCTATACTTACCCCTCAGTGCATAAAAGACAAGGCTCTTGCATCTTTGGTCTTGTTCTCCTTGTGCTCTTTTTTCTTTGTGGCGATTAGTGTAGCTTCCCCTCAGGAGTATGTGTTCTGTACCCATCTTCAACAATATCCCAAAGTTCATGGGAACAACGTACGCATTAGAATGCTCAATAGTTTGTAATCTTGACCAACAAAGATAAGAACACCTTGTTGCGATTATGTGAATGCAAGTTCACTAGAACTGGTTGTTGCCATTTTTGCAAATAGGAAGGATTATCAGGCCAAGGAGTGGCTTGGATACCACAATTGTTGGGTAATACGGGTGAAAATGTGTAAATGTGAGTGAGTTAAAAATTAAACGAAAGCTAAAAATATTTGAATTACTACAACAATAATTTTAAGAATATAATTTTTGAATAAAGAACACTCTTGAATATTTCTATAACTCACACACTGAAGATTTGCCTTGATCGGCTTTTGATAACTATTGAAATGCTTTCAATTCAAATATATAAGAGTAGGATTTTGGTGCATCTTTGCTTCCGCAGACTAATGCCTTTTATAGGAAAATTCTCACCTAATAGATATATTAAAATATTCCAAAGATAAGTATAACATTAGTGCTAAATTAGGTGATATCAATTAACATCCATTCATTGAATTAATTAATAAAAAGACACAAGCACTAGTGAGTCCCAATTTGGTGGAATCAGATATCTTTGTCCAAAAGTTGACAACTCACCCATGTGAATTGCAAATTATGATTTTCTCAATGAGTTTTCAGTTGCATTGGTTTAAATCAAAATCTTGACACTTCATAGTTTATTATTCATAGGTGTATGGAATTTTCTTTTGATTTTGAACATGTATGGAATTTTGAACACGTATGGTATTTTCTTTTGATTTTACTTGCGTATATTCCCGCAAATATGGTTTTGTCCACACATCTTCCATTAGCAGTGACAGTGATGAGGAGCCACCTAACAATTGCATTACCTTAATTAACTTCCCATATTTATGCCAAATAAGGAAAAACGAAAATAAAACCAAGAAATGACGATGTAGAAGTGGAACCCAGTTTTTTCAAATAGAATCCAAATTGTGATAACTTCAGAACATTGTTGTGAATGTCTACTTTTCCTTTCTCAACTAATGAGATCTATTCTCTAATTGAGATAAGAGTATCACGGAGCCTGGTTAGCTCTGCCTACTAACAAAATGAAGCAAAAAAAAATGTTGTAGGTCCCAAGGGGTGTGAGTGTAAGGTTTAGAAAGGGGGGGTTGAATAAACCTTACAAACTTTTCGATTTAGTCCTTTTATAATGTTCAGAGTTAATACTTCACAACTGAGTCCTTGATGGACATCTAAGTTAGTTAATCAGTAGAGTTAGTCACTCAACAGACTCGACTGAGCTGTTTTGACTAAAGACTTAACTCGACTGTGATATGTTTTCAGTGGAAGACTTAACACCCTTGAATTTGGTTGAGTTTGTTTTAATACTTGCTTTAAGCACTTAGTTAATTATCAATTGGATAGCAAATATGTCAGCAGATATGAGAGTAATATGCAGAAATTAAAGTGCTGAAATGTAAATGACACAATAAGTTTTTATAGAGGTTCGAAGATGGGGTAATTCTTCTACTCCCTCTTCTCCAACTCCTGGAGAAATCCACTAAGTATTGATCAATATACAGAGTGGTTAACAGTCCAGATACAATTCTTGATCACACAGCTGACTTGATCCTTTGGGACTCAGTCTGGAGATGCCTTGGTCACACAGCTGGCTTCTCGTACGACTCAGCTTCTTCACAGGGCAGTTGCCTTGCTAGTACAGCCCACTTGCTCAAGCTCCTTGGATTTGATCACGAAGCCCTCCAAAAACTTGAGACTGGTTCAACCTTGAACCTTCCTACAATCCTCCGTGGAATGTAGACCCCTTGATTCTTCAAAATGTTTCCTCTTCAACTGATTGAAGTTGTCTTTCCTTCACAGGTGAGTGTTGGATTGATTTCCTTCGTAATGTAGGCTTGAGGATTGATCTTGAATAACTTGAGAATATTTTTGGTTACAGTTTCAAATGTTAGCTTGAATGTTCGTGGTTCAGGTTGTCAAGGTTACCTATTCTCAAATAAACTCCTCAGCCTTTTATAGTGTTCTTTTGAAAATTTGCCCGTTGAAGAGATAGGCTTATTTTCAAAAGACACTTGTGGTCGTTGGCTTGTCTTGTTGCAGTCCTTGGAATTTACATTTCCTCGTATGAACGATTCTTCAACTTTTCAGAGTTCTGACACGGTGCAATGCTTCCCATTGGTTTATTCCTTTTGCACGCTTCTGGTACTGAGCACTTCAAGAAAGGTAGTATAGAGCTATTACTTGTTTAAGTAATTCCCTTGATTTCTGTGCAATGGATCTCTTTCGATTATCTCGACTTGATCGCATTTTCTTAATTTCCCCAGGTGACTTGAGTCGACTTCCAATCATTGGATGACTCTTCCACACTTCAACTTGAGACATGGCTATCTATCTTGAGTTGACTTGATTGATACTTCATTCACCGCATCTCACCGCTCCTTCAATCGAGTTCTGTCTTCTCTTCTTTGCCACACTCACCGCCTCACAATGGAGTCTTCCTTCTAGTCTCCATTGTCTTCTTGCATGTTCAGCATAGCGACTTGACTTCACCGACCTATCTATCTATTACAATGAAATTTACAACAAAACTGGGTGCCAACTTTCTATTCTATGTTTTACATGGCATTCATTAAAATCTCAAAATTAATTTCCCAACAATTTCCCCCTTTGTGATGATGCCAAAACTTAAAACATTCATACAATAAAGTAACAACAAAGATACGTACAGACAATGCAGAATCATAGAATGTATGTGTAGAATCAATCTTTTATTGATCATAACATTCTTGTTCTTTACATAGCTGTTTACAAGGTGTATCAGAGCTTAAATGGAATTTAAAGTAACTATGATGTTCTATATCTACACAAGTATAGAAATTGTACGATTTTATTCGATGTACAGAAGACTTACATAAAATGTATTTACATAGTAAAATACATTAAGGGGTGGGCAGCAATACTTCATCTCCTTCGCTGCCTCCTTCTTTCATCTCCTTCAGCTCTGTCATCTTCTGACCTCTTTCTCTTCTTCTCATCTTCAGCTGCCTTCTTTTTCTCATACGCGCTTCCGGGCAGCTTCATCTCTTCTCAGTCTTTCTTGTCTTTCCTCCCATAGCTGAGTTTGTCTTTTATTTTCCTCTTCAATTCTCTTCACATACTCAGCATTGTTCTTAGCCACTTGCAGTTGGCTACTTCACAAATCCACCCCAATAGATCCCTCCTTTCTTGCCTGGATCTATGTACTCAATGTTTTTGGGCGAGATCTAAGTCTCAAACCTCTTCCTCCACCATCGCTTCTTCCTCCGCCTCCTGCAGGCATGTATTGTATTGGGGCCTTCTTTTTCCCAAATGAGTTACTAGCGAGTGACCAAAGAGTGACCGCCAGTGTCTGTCGCTGTCGCCTTCTTCACATAGTTTGAGACCTTTTTCCCAAGAGAAATCCCGGCTTGAGCCATGGACATATTTGCGAAGTAACCTTCAGATGCGAGCGTCTTGAATTCATCAACAAATCTTAGCTCGGTTCCTGCATCTAAAATGGCATAAGTGTCTCTGTCTGTTGGAATGCCTCCATGTTGTTTCAGAATGTTCATAACTCTGGCATCCATCTTTCCTTCCACTTCCTTGGTCACACAGCTGGCTTCTCGTACGACTCAGCTTCTTCACAGGGCAGTTGCCTTGCTAGTACAGCCCACTTGCTCAAGCTCCTTGGATTTGATCACGAAGCCCTCCAAAAACTTGAGACTGGTTCAACCTTGAACCTTCCTACAATCCTCCGTGGAATGTAGACCCCTTGATTCTTCAAAATGTTTCCTCTTCAACTGATTGAAGTTGTCTTTCCTTCACAGGTGAGTGTTGGATTGATTTCCTTCGTAATGTAGGCTTGAGGATTGATCTTGAATAACTTGAGAATATTTTTGGTTACAGTTCAAATGTTAGCTTGAATGTTCGTGGTTCAGGTTGTCAAGGTTACCTATTCTCAAATAAACTCCTCAACCTTTTATAGTGTTCTTTTGAAAATTTGCCCGTTGAAGAGATAGGCTTATTTTCAAAAGACACTTGTGGTCGTTGGCTTGTCTTGTTGCAGTCCTTGGAATTTACATTTCCTCGTATGAACGATTCTTCAACTTTTCAGAGTTCTGACACGGTACAATGCTTCCCATTGGTTTATTCCTTTTGCACGCTTCTGGTACTGAGCACTTCAAGAAAGGTAGTATAGAGCTATTACTTGTTTAAGTAATTCCCTTGATTTCTGTGCAATGGATCTCTTTCAGTTATCTCGACTTGACTGCATTTTCTTAATTTCCCCAGGTGACTTCGAGTCAGCTTCCAATCATTGGATGACTCTTCTGTCACTTCAACTTGAGACATGGCTATCTTGAGTTGACTTGATTGATACTTCATTCAGCTGCATCTCAGCTGCTCCTTCAGTCGAGTTCCTGTCTTCTCTTCTTTGCCACACTCAGCTGCCTCACAGCGGAGTCTTCCTTCTAGTCTCCAGTTGTCTTCTTGCATGTTCAGGCATAGCTGACTTGACTCAGCTCGACCAGCCCTATCTATTACAATGAAATTTACAACAAAACTGGGGTGCCAACTTTCTATTCTATGTTTTACATGGCATTCATTAAAATCTCAAAATTAATTTCCCAACAATTTCCCCCTTTGTGATGATGCCAAAACTTAAAACATTCATACAATAAAGTAACAACAAAGATACGTACAGACAATGCAGAATCATAGAATGTATGTGTAGAATCAATCTTTTATTGATCATAACATTCTTGTTCTTTACATAGCTGTTTACAAGGTGTATCAGAGCTTAAATGGAATTTAAAGTAACTATGATGTTCTATATCTACACAAGTATAGAAATTGTACGATTTTATTCGATGTACAGAAGACTTACATAAAATGTATTTACATAGTAAAATACATTAAGGGGTGGGCAGCAATACTTCATCTCCTTCAGCTCTGTCATCTTCTGACCTCTTTCTCTTCTTCTCATCTTCAGCTGCCTTCTTTTTCTCATACGCGCTTCCGGGCAGCTTCATCTCTTCTCAGTCTTTCTTGTCTTTCCTCCCATAGCTGAGTTTGTCTTTTATTTTCCTCTTCAATTCTCTTCACATACTCAGCATTGTTCTTAGCCACTTGCGCAGTTGGCTACTTCACAAATCCAGCCCAATAGATCCCTCCTTTCTTGCCTGGATCTATGTACTCAATGTTTTTGGGCAGAGATCTAAGTCTGAAACCTCTTCCTCCACCACTGCTTCTTCCTCTGCCTCTGGGCATGTATTGTATTGGGGCCTTCTTTTTCCCAGCTGAGTTACTAGCAGAGTGACCAAGAGAGCGACCGCCAGATGGTCTGTCACTGTCGCCTTCTTCACATAGTTTGAGACCTTTTTCCCAGTAGAAATCCCAGGCTTGAGCCATGGACATATTTGCGAAGTAACCTTCAGATGCGAGCGTCTTGAATTCATCAACAAATCTTAGCTCGGTTCCTGCATCTAAAATGGCATAAGTGTCTCTGTCTGTTGGAATGCCTCCATGTTGTTTCAGAATGTTCATAACTCTGGCATCCATCTTTCCTTCCACTTCCTTGGTCACACAGCTGGCTTCTCGTACGACTCAGCTTCTTCACAGGGCAGTTGCCTTGCTAGTACAGCCCACTTGCTCAAGCTCCTTGGATTTGATCACGAAGCCCTCCAAAAACTTGAGACTGGTTCAACCTTGAACCTTCCTACAATCCTCCGTGGAATGTAGACCCCTTGATTCTTCAAAATGTTTCCTCTTCAACTGATTGAAGTTGTCTTTCCTTCACAGGTGAGTGTTGGATTGATTTCCTTCGTAATGTAGGCTTGAGGATTGATCTTGAATAACTTGAGAATATTTTTGGTTACAGTTCAAATGTTAGCTTGAATGTTCGTGGTTCAGGTTGTCAAGGTTACCTATTCTCAAATAAACTCCTCAGCCTTTTATAGTGTTCTTTTGAAAATTTGCCCGTTGAAGAGATAGGCTTATTTTCAAAAGACACTTGTGGTCGCTGGCTTGTCTTGTTGCGATCCTTGAATTTACATTTCCTCGTATGAACGATTCTTCAACTTTTCAGAGTTCTGACACGGTGCAATGCTTCCCATTGGTTTATTCCTTTTGCACGCTTCTGGTACTGAGCACTTCAAGAAAGGTAGTATGGAGCTATTACTTGTTTAAGTAATTCCCTTGATTTACGTGCAATGGATCTCTTTCATTATCTCGACTTGATCGCATTTTCTTAATTTCCCCAGTGACTTGAGTCGACTTCCAATCATTGGATGACTCTTCTCACTTCAACTTGAGACATGGCTATCTTGAGTTGACTTGATTGATACTTCATTCACCGATCTCACCGCTCCTTCAACGAGTTCTGTCTTCTCTTCTTTGCCACACTCACCGCCTCACAATGAGTCTTCCTTCTAGTCTCCATTGTCTTCTTGCATGTTCGAGCATAGGCGACTTGACTCACTCGACCCCATTTATCTATTACAATGAAATTTACAACAAAACTGGGTGCCAACTTTCTATTCTATGTTTTACATGGCATTCATTAAAATCTCAAAATTAATTTCCCAACAATTTCCCCCTTTGTGATGATGCCAAAACTTAAAACATTTATACAATAAAGTAACAACAAAGATACGTCATGCAGACAATGCGGAATCATAGAATGTATGTGTAGAATCAATCTTTTATTGATCATAACATTCTTGTTCTTTACATAGTCATTTACAAGGTGTATCGAGCTTAAATGGAATTTAAAGTAACTATGATGTTCTATATCTACACAAGTATAGAAATTGTACGATTTTATTCGATGTACGTAAGACTTACATAAAATGTATTTACATAGTAAAATACATTAAGGGTGGGCAAGAATACTTCATCTCCTTCACGCCTCCTTCTTTCATCTCCTTGACTCTGTCATCTTCTCCTCTTTCTTCTTCTTCTTCTCATCTTCACCGCCTTCTTTTTCTCATACGCACTTCCGGCGCTTCATCTCTTCTCGCCTCTTTCTTGTCTTTCCTCCCATAGCTGAGTTTGTCTTTTATTTTCCTCTTCAATTCTCTTCACATACTCAAGATTGTTCTTAGCCACTTGCAGTTGGCTACTTCGTCAAATCCAGCCCAATAGATCCCTCCTTTCTTGCCTGGATCTATGTACTCAATGTTTTTGGGCAGAGATCTAAGTCTGAAACCTCTTCCTCCACCACTGCTTCTTCCTCTGCCTCTGGGCATGTATTGTATTAGGGCCTTCTTTTTCCCAAATGAGTTACTAGCAGAGTTACCAAAGCAGAGTATCGCCAGAGTCCGTCGCTGTCGCCTTCTTCACATAGTTTGAGACCTTTTTCCCGAGAAATCCCAGGCTTGAGCCATGGACATATTTGCGAAGTAACCTTCGAGATGCGGCGTCTTGAATTCATCAACAAATCTTGGCTCGGTTCCTGCATCTAAAATGGCATAAGTGTCTCTGTGCATTTGGAATGCCTCCATGTTGTTTCGAAATGTTCATAACTCGCATCCATCTTTCCTTCCACTTCCTTGGTCACACAGACCGGCTTCTCGTACGACTCAGCTTCTTCACAGGCGCGGTTGCCTTGCTAGTACAGACCACTTGCTCAAGCTCCTTGGATTTGATCACGAAGCCCTCCAAAAACTTGAGACCGGTTCAACTTGAACCTTCCTACAATCCTCCGTGGAATGTAGACCCCTTGATTCTTCAAAATGTTTCCTCTTCAACTGATTGAAGTTGTCTTTCCTTCACAGGTGAGTGTTGGATTGATTTCCTTCGTAATGTAGGCTTGAGGATTGATCTTGAATAACTTGAGAATATTTTTGGTTACAGTTCAAATGTTAGCTTGAATGTTCGTGGTTCAGGTTGTCAAGGTTACCTATTCTCAAATAAACTCCTCAGCCTTTTATAGTGTTCTTTTGAAAATTTGCCCGTTGAAGAGATAGGCTTATTTTCAAAAGACACTTGTGGTCGTTGGCTTGTCTTGTTGCAGTCCTTGGAATTTACATTTCCTCGTATGAACGATTCTTCAACTTTTCAGAGTTCTGACACGGTGCAATGCTTCCCATTGGTTTATTCCTTTTGCACGCTTCTGGTACTGAGCACTTCAAGAAAGGTAGTATGGAGCTATTACTTGTTTAAGTAATTCCCTTGATTTCTGTGCAATGGATCTCTTTCAGTTATCTCGACTTGACATTTTCTTAATTTCCCCAGGTGACTTGAGTCGACTTCCAATCATTGGATGACTCTTCACACTTCAACTTGAGACATGGCTATCTTGAGTTGACTTGATTGATACTTCATTCACCGCATCTCACCGCTCCTTGATCGAGTTCTGTCTTCTCTTCTTTGCCACACTCACCGCCTCACAAAATGAGTCTTCCTTCTAGTCTCCGAGTTGTCTTCTTGCATGTTCAGGCATAGGCGACTTGACTTCTCACCGACCAAATTTATCTATTACAATGAAATTTACAACAAAACTGGGTGCCAACTTTCTATTCTATGTTTTACATGGCATTCATTAAAATCTCAAAATTAATTTCCCAACAATTTCCCCCTTTGTGATGATGCCAAAACTTAAAACATTTATACAATAAAGTAACAACAAAGATACGTCACGGACAATGCGTAATCATAGAATGTATGTGTAGAATCAATCTTTTATTGATCATAACATTCTTGTTCTTTACATAGTCAACAAGGTGTATCAGAGCTTAAATGGAATTTAAAGTAACTATGATGTTCTATATCTACACAAGTATAGAAATTGTACGATTTTATTCGATGTACAGAAGACTTACATAAAATGTATTTACATAGTAAAATACATTAAGGGGTGGGCAGCAATACTTCATCTCCTTCACTGCCTCCTTCTTTCATCTCCTTCAGCTCTGTCATCTTCCTCGACCTCTTTCTCTTCTTCTCATCTTGGTCCTTCTTTTTTTTTCTCATACGCGCTTCCGGCGACTTCATCTCTTCTCGATCTTTCTTGTCTTTCCTCCCATAGCTGAGTTTGTCTTTTATTTTCCTCTTCAATTCTCTTCACATACTCAGCATTGTTCTTAGCCACTTGCAGGTTGGCTACTTCGTCAAATCCAGCCCAATAGATCCCTCCTTTCTTGCCTGGATCTATGTACTCAATGTTTTTGGGCAGAGATCTAAGTCTGAAACCTCTTCCTCCACCACTGCTTCTTCCTCTGCCTCTGGGCATGTATTGTATTAGGGCCTTTTTTTCCCAAAGTGAGTTACTAGCGAGTGACCAGCAGAGTGATCGCGATGATCTCTTTGCTGTCAAACCTTCTTCACATAGTTTGAGACCTTTTTCCCAGTAGAAATCCCAGGCTTGAGCCATGGACATATTTGCGAAGTAACCTTCAGATGCGAGCGTCTTGAATTCATCAACAAATCTTGGCTCGGTTCCTGCATCTAAAATGGCATAAGTGTCTGCATGCATTTGGAATGCCTCCATGTTGTTTCGAGAATGTTCATAACTCGGCATCCATCTTTCCTTCCACTTCCTTCATCCCTCGCTTCAATCGTCTTTCTCTTTTCGGCCATAGGTACTGCAGAGTGTTGGAGTGGCAGAGTCACTGGGAGTTTGCTGATGATATCAGCTGTGACAAGGCCTTGTTGGGGGGTTTTAGCAATCATCAAGGTCACATCTTTCGAACCTTCCCCCTCAATGATTTTCCTTTCTTCTCTCTTATTACTTCCTCAGCTGTCTTTCCCTTCACAGCTGCGTCTTCCTTCTCAGCTTCAGATCCCTTCAGCACCTTTAGGTATTCCTCTTCCCCCTTTTTGGCATCATCAAATGAGAGAGGAACCCCTGGAAACAAGCTAGCAAGCAAGAAGGAACCCTCTTAACGGTTCCTTCTCCACTGCGGCTGCAGGGGCAGGAGACACGGCTGCGGAGGCAGGTGACTTGGCTGCAGGGGCAGGTGCAGATTTCTTTTTCTTTGCTGCAGGGGCGGCAGTCTTCTTGGCAACAGTCTTCTTGGGAGGAGGGGAGACAGTTGTATCTTCAGGGTCAGCTGATTCTCCCTCACTCGTATCAGATCTCTTAGCAAGCTCTCTTCTGTGCGCCAGAGAGGTTTGATCGAAACATCCTCTTGTTTACATGGAACACCTTTCCATGTCGAAGAGGAACTCCTTTTACTTCCATCAGTTGGCCAATCACCAGGCCGTATCCCAGGGAACCTCCAAACGTACCATCCTCCTTGAAGGATTTATTCCCAATATTCTGGCAGAGTCTTCTGTATACAAACTCAGCCCAGCTCACCTTCTTTTCTTCAATGATCGCAGCCATTACGATCAATTAGCTTTGGACAACTGGTCAAAGCTGCCAAATTTGATGTCTATGCATTTGGCAACAATGTCCAGCAATTTCTGGTAGTCCTCTTTCAGCATCTTCTTATTGGTTGTATAGACCACTTTCTCAGCACAGTCGGACTTGGCTACTTCCTTCCAAGCAGCAGCCATGTCAATATCAGCCTTATAAATCTCCGGCACTCCTTCCGCCGGCAACAAGCAGTGTTCTGCCAGATCCTTGGCAGTGATGGTGAACTCTTTTCCGTGTACAGAGGACTTGATACCCTCATCGTGAACTTCAACGTTCACGTAGAATTGTGCGACCTCTTCCACATAGGTCATTGGGAACTCCATCGGCAAAAATGTTTTTAATCTAGATTTTTCCAGCTTCTCAGCAATTTTCTTCACGAGAGTGCTGTCGGATCCCTGTTTAAGCATGCCGTCGAAATCCACAGTAGACCCAGTGTGGATTTGCTTTCCCAGCTTGACGAAATCATGAGTAGGTGCCATTTCTAGATGTTTTACCGAACGAAACATAGAACATGAACTTGAGGATTTGTAGGGTTTGAGAGAAAAGTTTCTTTCTTTTGCCTTGAGAGAGATGAACAATTTTGGTAAAGTGAGAGAAAAACGGACGAAATGGTTTAAGTATGGGTCATGAAAGGACTTGCGGGTGGTTTTTGAAATTTTGATCAAAATCAACGGCTTAGATTTTGCACGCCGATTAACCTTTAATCTCTCGAATTTAATGCAGCAGCATTTATATCCAATCATAAGCTTTGTGTGCAGCTTTTGACTGTGCACGTCATTCTTAAAAACATTCCCGCTTCGTAAAAACGACTGCGTTTTTTTCACTTTGCTCATAAATGGCTCAGCTTATTCCTTAGTTGATTTAACTCTTCTCTCTTTGCACATAAATACTCAGCTGTCAGCTAACTCGATGCAGCTGATTCTCCGATACGGCTGATTCACTTAGCTGATTTAAGAGTTCAACTCTTTTTCAGCTTTTCATGTTTCATCTCTTTTCTTTGAGTCTTGTGAGAGTCAACTTAGCTCAATTAACCCCAATTCATGTTTGAGTTCTTCAAATCTTGATTCACATAATGGTTTTGTGAATATGTCAGCTAATTGCTTATCAGTTGAGATATATTCCAAGGTGATGTCCTTCTTTTCAACATGATCTCTTATGAAGTGATATCTGACATCAATGTGCTTTGTTCTTGAATGCAACACAGGATTTTGACTGATTGCAATTGCACTTGTGTTATCACACATAATTGGAATTTCCTTTTCCTCAACCTCATAGTCTCTCATTCTTTGTCTCATCCATAAGACTTGGGCACAAAATTTGCAACTATGTATTTTGCTTCACCAGTAGAGGTGGCTATTGAATTTTGCTTCTTGCTAAACCAGGAAATTAGCCTATTTCCAAGCAATTGACATGTGCCTGAGGTACTCTTCCTGTCAACTCTATAACCAGCATAGTCAGAGTCTGAATAGCCAATTAGCTTGAATCGACCTTACTTTGGATACCATAAGCCAACTTCTTGGCTTCCTTTCAAATATTTCAAGATTCTCTTAGCTGCAGTCATGAGGCTTTCTTTTGGGGCAGATTGAAATCTTGCACATACACCTACTGCAAAGGTGATGTCCGCCCGCTTCTTTGTGAGATAGAGCAATGATCCAATAAGTGCTCAGTATCTTGTTTGATCTATCTACTGAGCTTGCCATCCGCATCCATATCCATTTTGACTGATGTGTTCATTGGTATTTTCATAGAAGACTTCTCTTCCATACTGAATTTCTTCATTAAATCTCTGGTATATTTTGTCTTACTTATGAAGGTTCCATCCTTCAGCTGTTTCACTTGGAGTCCAAGGAAGAATGTCAGTTCTCCAATCATGCTCATTTCGAATTTACTTTGCATGAGATTTGAGAATTTATCACACATCTCTTTGTTTGTGCATCTCAGCTGCTCCTTCAGTCGAGTTACTGTCTTCTCTTCTTTGCCACACTCACCGCCTCACAATGGAGTCTTCCTTCTAGTCTCCGGTTGTCTTCTTGCATGTTCGGGCATAGCCGACTTGACTCACTCGACCCCTTATCTATTACAATGAAATTTACAACAAAAAACTGGGTGCCAACTTTCTATTCTATGTTTTACATGGCATTCATTAAAATCTCAAAATTAATTTCCCAACAATTTCCCCCTTTGTGATGATGCCAAAACTTAAAACATTCATACAATAAAGTAACAACAAAGATACGTCACGCACAATGCGGAATCATAGAATGTATGTGTAGAATCAATCTTTTATTGATCATAACATTCTTGTTCTTTACATAGTGAACTTTTTACAAGGTGTATCGAGCTTAAATGGAATTTAAAGTAACTATGATGTTCTATATCTACACAAGTATAGAAATTGTACGATTTTATTCGATGTACTGAAAGACTTACATAAAATGTATTTACATAGTAAAATACATTAAGGGGTGGCAGCAATACTTCATCTCCTTCACGCCTCATTCTTTCATCTCCTTCACTCTGTCATCTTCTCGACCTCTTTCTCTTCTTCTCATCTTGAAAGGATGCCTTCTTTTTTTTTCTCATACGCGCTTCCCGGCGACTTCATCTCTTCTCGATCTTTCTTGTCTTTCCTCCCATAGCTGAGTTTGTCTTTTATTTTCCTCTTCAATTCTCTTCACATACTCAAGATCATGTTCTTAGCCACTTGCAGGTTGGCTACTTCTTAAAAAATCCCCAATAGATCCCTCCATTCTTGCCGGATCTATGTACTCAATGTTTTTGGGCGAGAGATCTAAGTCAAACCTCTTCCTCCACCATCGCTTCTTCCTCCGCCTCTGGGCATGTATTGTATTGGGGCCTTCTTTTTCCCAAATGAGTGACTAGCGAGTGACTTGTGAGAGTGACAACAAGAGTCTGCCGCATTCATGTCGCCTTCTTCACATAGTTTGAGACCTTTTTCCCAGTAGAAATCCCAGGCTTGAGCCATGGACATATTTGCGAAGTAACCTTCAGATGCGAGCGTCTTGAATTCATCAACAAATCTTGGCTCGGTTCCTGCATCTAAAATGGCATAAGTGTCTCTGATCTTTGGAATGCCTCCATGTTGTTTCGAAATGTTCATAACTCGCATCCATCTTTCCTTCCACTTCCTTCATCCCTCGCTTCAATCGTCTTTCTCTTTTTCACCCATGCCCGAGGTACTTTGCAGAGTGTTGGAGTGGCGGTCGAGTCATCGGGAGTTTGCTGATGATATCAGCTGTGACAAGACCTTGTTGGGGGGTTTTAGCAATCATCAAGGTCACATCTTTCGAACCTTCCCCCTCAACAGATTTTCCTTTCTTCTCTCTTATTACTTCCTCAGCTGTCTTTCCCTTCACAGCTGCGTCTTCCTTCTTAGCTTCAGATCCCTTCAGCACCTTTAGGTATTCCTCTTCCCCTTTTTGGCATCATCAAATGAGACAGGAACCCCTGGAAACAAGCTAGCAAGCAAGAAGGAACCCTCTTAATGGTTCCTTCTCCTCTGCGGCTGCAGGGGCAGGAGACACGGCTACGGAGGCAGGTGACTTGGCTGCAGGGGCAGGTGCAGATTTCTTTTTCTTTCTTTGGGGCGGCGCGTCTTCTTAACAGTTTTCTTGGGAGGAGGGGAGACAGTTGTATCTTCAGGGTCAGCTGATTCTCCCTCACTCGTATCAAATCTCTTAGCAAGCTCTGTTCTGTGCGCCAGAGAGGTTTGATCGAAACATCCTCTTGTTTACATGGAACGCCTTTCCATGTCGAAGATGAACTCCTTTTACTTCCATCAGTTGGCCAATCACCAGGCCGTATCCCAGGGAACCTCCAAACGTACCATCCTCCTTGAAGGATTTATTCCCAATATTCTCGCGAGTCTTCTGTATACAAACTCAGCCCAGCTCAACTTCTTTTCTTCAATGATCGCAGCCATTACGATCAATTAGCTTTGGACAACTGGTCAAAGCTGCCAAATTTGATGTCTATGCATTTGGCAACAATGTCCAGCAATTTCTGGTAGTCCTCTTTCAACATCTTCTTATTGGTTGTATAGACCACTTTCTCAAGATATGGACTCGGACTTGGCTACTTCCTTCCAAGCAAAGAAATGACATGTCAATATCAGCCTTATAAATCTCCGGCACTCCTTCCGCCGGCAACAAGCAGTGTTCGGCCAGATCCTTGGCAGTGATGGTGAACTCTTTTCCGTGTACAGAGGACTTGATACCCTCATCGTGAACTTCAACGTTCACGTAGAATTGTGTGACCTCTTCCACATAGGTCATTGGGAACTCCATCGGCAAAAATGTTTTTAATCTAGATTTTTCCAGCTTCTCAGCAATTTTCTTCACGAGAGTGCTGTCGGATCCCTGTTTAAGCATGCCGTCGAAATCCACAGTAGACCCAGTGTGGATTTGCTTTCCCAACTTGACGAAATCATGAGTAGGTGCCATTTCTAGATGTTTTACCGAACGAAACATAGAACATGAACTTGAGGATTTGTAGGGTTTGAGAGAAAAGTTTCTTTCTTTTGCCTTGCGAGAGATGAACAATTTTGGTAAAGTGAGAGAAAAACGGACGAAATGGTTTAAGTATGGGTCATGAAAGGACTTGCGGGTGGTTTTTGAAATTTTGATCAAAATCAACGGCTTAGATTTTGCACGCCGATTAACCTTTAATCTCTCGAATTTAATGCAGCAGCATTTATATCCAATCATAAGCTTTGTGTGCAGCTTTTGACTGTGCACGTCATTCTTAAAAACATTCCCGCTTCGTAAAAACGACTGCGTTTTTTTCACTTTGCTCATAAATGGCTCAGATTATTCCTTAGTTGATTTAACTCTTCTCTCTTTGCACATAAATACTCACCGTCGCCTAACTCGATCAAATGATTCTCCGATCTGGTGATTCACTTAGCTGATTTAAGAGTTCAACTCTTTTTCAGCTTTTCATGTTTCATCTCTTTTCTTTGAGTCTTGTGAGAGTCAACTTAGCTCAATTAACCCCAATTCATGTTTGAGTTCTTCAAATCTTGATTCACATAATGGTTTTGTGAATATGTCAGCTAATTGCTTATCAGTTGAGATATATTCCAAGGTGATGTCCTTCTTTTCAACATGATCTCTTATGAAGTGATATCTGACATCAATGTGCTTTGTTCTTGAATGCAACACAGGATTTTGAGTGATTGCAATTGCACTTGTGTTATCACACATAATTGGAATTTCCTTTTCCTCAACCTCATAGTCTCTCAGCTGCTGTCTCATCCATAAGACTTGGGCACAACAAATTTTGCCCGCAACTATGTATTTTGCTTCAGCTGTAGAGGTGGCTATTGAATTTTGCTTCTTGCTAAACCAGGAAATTAGCCTATTTCCAAGCATTTGACATGTGCCTGAGGTACTCTTCCTGTCAACTCTATAACCAGCATAGTCAGAGTCTGAATAGCCAATTAGCTTGAATCGACCTTACTTTGGATACCATAAGCCAACTTCTTGGCTTCCTTTCAAATATCTCAAGATTCTCTTAGCTGCAGTCATGAGGCTTTCTTTTGGGGCAGAGTGAAATCTTGCACATACACCTACTGCAAAGGTGATGTCTGGCCTGCTTGCTGTGAGATAGAGCAGTGATCCAATAAGTGCTCTGTATCTTGTTTGATCTACAGGCTTGCCATCTGCATCCATATCCATTTTGACTGATGTGTTCATTGGTATTTTCATAGAAGACTTCTCTTCCATACTGAATTTCTTCATTAAATCTCTGGTATATTTTGTCTTACTTATGAAGGTTCCATCCTTCAGCTGTTTCACTTGGAGTCCAAGGAAGAATGTCAGTTCTCCAATCATGCTCATTTCGAATTTACTTTGCATGAGATTTGAGAATTTATCACACAGCTCTTTGTTTGTGGATCCAAAGATGATGTGATCCACATATATTTGAACAAGCAGTATGCTCTTCTCATCTTGAATTCTGAAGAGTGTTCTATCCACTTTGCCTTTTGTGAATCCGTTCTCAGTTAGAAATTGTGATAATGTATCATACCATGCTCTGGGTGCCTGTTTAATCCATATAAAGCCTTTTTGAGTTTGTATACCTTATCTCCAAGAGTCTTCTGCTCAAATCCTGGAGGTTGTTCAACATATACTTCTTCTTCTAATAATCTATTAAGGAATGCACTCTTTACATCCATTTGATATACAATAAAGTTCCTGTGAGCTGCATAGGCAAGAAACATCCTTATAGCTTCCAATCTTGCTACAGGAGCAAAAGTTTCATCAAAATCTATTCATTCTTCTTGGCAATACCCTTTGGCTACCAATCTTGCTTTGTTTCTCACCACAGAACCTTCCTCATTCATCTTGTTTCTGAACACCCATTTAGTGCCAATAACGTTTTGATGGGTAGGTCTTTGAACAAATTCCCACACTTTATTCCTCTCAAACTGATTCAGCTCTTCATGCATAGCTTGAATCCAATGTGTGTCATCCAATGCTTGTGACACATCTTTTGGCTCTTTTTGTGAGATGAAGCAAGTAAACATTGCTTCTTGTTGAGTTTTGGATCTAGTTTTCACACCTTCTCTTACATCTCCAATGATTAGTTCTGGTGGATGGTCTCTCAGCCATCTTATATCAGGTTGGAGTAAATTAGCTGGATTCAGTCGTCTTGCAGCTGTGTTATTTTGATCAGCTCTCTCATCCTCACTTAGCTGCAGATTTTCCAGCTGTCTTTGAGACTCAACTATCTCTTCTTCATCTGGACTTATAACTCCAGCTTCAGCTTCAACATAGGGACTCTTCTGCATGGTTGGTTGATTCAACTTATCAGCTGACTCTTCAATGTTTTCTCCATTTACATTTGGTTCATCAAACACCACATGGATGGATTCTTCTGTAACCATTGTCCTCTTGTTGAGCACTCTGTAGGCTTTGCTTTCAGCTGAGTATTCTAAGAAGATACCTTCATCAACTTTAGCATCAAAAGCCTTTAAATTATCTTTGCCATTGTTATGGATGAAGCATTTGCATCCAAATATTCTAAAGTATGCAACATTTGGCTTTCTCCCTATCCAAATCTCATAGGGAGTCTTTGTCAGCTGTCTGTTTATCATACATCTATTTTGAGTATAGCATGTTGTGTTTATTGCTTCAGCCCAAAATCTTTTAGCGACCTGCTTGACTAACATGGTCCTTGCCGCTTCTTTGAGAGTTCTATTCCTTCTTTCTCGCAACTCCATTTTGTCTTTGTGGAGTCCTTGCACGGATAATTCATGACCAATACCATTTTCAATACAAGATCGAGTTATTATTCCATTGACAAACTCGGTTCCTCTGTCGATCTTATTTTGATAATGGTTTGACTCTTCTCATTTTGGATTCTCTTCATCACCGTGGTAGTTTCTCCATTTCTTTCGTCTTACACATGAATATTGTCCATGTATATCTTGAGTAGTCATCTACTACCACCAAGGTGTATTTCTTCCCACTTATGTTTGGCTTTCAACGGACCAAATAGATCCATATGTAGCAGTGCAATATTCTTGTTGAAGATGAACATGTCTTTTCTTTGAATGATTATTTGATCTGTTTTCCCTTCTGACATGCATCACATATACTTTCCTTCTTGTATACTGAGTCTGGAAGTCCTTCCACAAGATTACTTCTTGCAAGTTTGTTAATAGTTTTGAAATTCAGATGACTCAGCTTCTTGTGCCACAGCCAACTTGATTCAGCTGTGCTCTTTGCTAGCAGACAAGTGCTTGGTGTTGCAGTTGACCAATCTACCACATACATGTTATTTTGTCTGCATCTTTGCAACACTATTTCATTAGTTTCAGTATCCTTGATTTGGCATACACCCATATTGAATCCAACATTGTAGCCTTTGTCACAGAGTTGACTTATGCTTAGCAAGTTGAAGTTGAGGCCTTCAACATATGCAACATCTGTAATTTCTAATCCATTTTTCTTGATGGATCCAATGCCTCTTATTACTCCTGGAGCTTCATTCCCTCCAAATATGACTTTTGCACCTCTAACATCCTTGAATTTTGATAAATTTTTCTTGTTTCCTGTCATGTGTCTGGAACAACCACTATCCATGTACCAGGTTCCTTGGCACTCAGCTGCTCCTTGAACCTGCAATCAAGGAAATTAGGTTTTAGGTACCCATACTTGTCTGGGTCCTGAGGGGTTAGTATTGTAAGATGATCCAACCAACCTATAGCCAAATGATTTGACTCTAAGGGGTTGCCATCTATCAGTGCCATAATCATAATTAATTTTGGCATATTGCTTGGGAGTTCTAGGTTCATACAACTGTCTCCTTTGTCTGTATGCCTGTGTATGTGTTTTAGCAATTGCCTTCTTTGGGTAGTTGTGATATCTCTGAGTGTAGTGCCTAGGTGCATATGTGTGCTGATGATAGCTCTTATGCCTTTGGAATGACCTTTGCTGAGTTCTAGGCCTTTGCCACTTAGGCTTGTATTCCATAGATCTTTGCTGATAGTTCACATTGTTCCAATCAGCTTGGCTTGGATATTTTCTACCATTCCCATCATATGTGTTTCTTTTATAGAATTTCTGGGGCTTTTGGTAGCTCTGTTTCTTCTTTCTGAGTATCTCCTGTTTGGAGTTTCTGAGGAACTCTGCTGGATTTCTTCTCAGTTGTCCTCTCAGCATACTCAACTGGCTGTTTTCCTTTTCCTTTATAACCAAGGCCAGTTTGCTTGTGATTGTGCTTTGGAATAAATGTGTGTGCACCATTTGGAGTTTTGGATTTTAGAGATACTTCATTACTTGAAGATCCTTTTTCCAAAATCACTTTTGGAGTTTGACATAGCACAGAGGAATTAAATCCTAAGCCTGTCTTGTCTCCACATTCTCTTTGACTCATAATAAGATCATTCAATGATTTAGATGCCTTAGTGAATGAGGTCATTCTCCCTCTTTTCTATAGCAGCTATCTCTGCTGTTAACTTAACATTTTCAGCGTTTAGACTTTTATTCTCATCAGCTATTTGATTTAGAGTACTCAGCTCCTTAGTCAGCTGTGAGTTTTGGCTCTTGAGTAGGCTGTTTTCCTCATTTAATAGTGTGTGTGAGGATTTAATGTGTTCAAAATCTTTCACCATTTTGCCTAATGAATCATAAAGATCAGTGGGTGATGAAGTGTGTGTGTCACAATCACTATCACTAGTATCTGAGTGTGATGAGTTAGAGTGTACCTCATCTTCTTGGTCAGGTTGGTTTTGTTCTCTAGCCATTAGACAGATCAAGGCTTCTTCTTCAGAGTCACTTGAGTAGTCAGCTTCACTACTCTCCGAGTCTGTTGTGTCTTTTGACTTGACTATATCAGCAGTCTCTGCGGCCAACATTGCCTTTCTCTTTTCTTGTCTTCTTTCTCTGAAGACTTTTCTTTCTTCTTCATTCCTGTATTTGTTGACTACAGGATACGGGCATTCAATGACATAGTGACCAGGTTGCCTGCAGTTCCAGCATAGATTTTCAACTTTATGATCAGTTCTTTCCATCCTTGGATTGTCAGCTCTTTGATATTCAACTTTTTGATGCTTTGTTCTCTTAGGTGGTCTCCCTTCCCTTGACTTGGAGGGAGCAGAGTGACTTCTTGAGGGTTCACCTTTGCTTCTTTTGTAGTTCTTATTGAAGAACTTGTTGAACCTTTTAACCATCAGGGCAATCTCCTCTTGGTGAATGACTTCTTTGACCTCAGCTCTCTTGCCATCCTTAACAATTAGAGCAGCTGTTTTGGGCACAGTTGTCTCTTCTTGGTCTTTTCTTCTCAGCTCAAATTCGTAGGCTTTGAGATCTGAGAACAGCTCATGGTTGGATGTTTTTGATAGGTCCATGGAATGTCTCATGGCCATGACCTTCATATCCCACTCAGTTGGGAGACTTCTTAGAATCTTCATACACATTTCATTTTGTGTATATTCTTTTCCAAGTGATTTCTGTTAACCGAGCATCCAGCTGATCCAAGGTTTCTCCTGCAAGCATCTTAAAGTTTTCAAATTTTTGTACAACCACATATAGTTTATTTTCTTTGATTTGCTCTGAGACTTCGCAAATCAAGGTTAGCTTTTGCCGTTTTGCATGATTTGACTTTGTTGAACATGGCTTTGTCTAAAGTTTTGTAAAGAATGTCCTTGGCCACATTGTCCAAGTTATATCTTTTCCTGTCATCATTTGTCCATCCAGCTCTTGGTTTTTCAACCATCGCTGGTCTGGGAGCAGCATCTTCTTCTCCTTCAGCTGCAGCTCGCATTGCAGTTGTGTTCACTATCCACATCTCATCATGTAATGCTGATAGATGAGCCTGCATACGAATTTTCCAATCATCAAATTCTTCAATTGTGAACATAGGGATGCGTGTCAAATTTGCTTCCATGATAATAACTTTGCTGAATAAAAGAGTTTTGAAAGATTGAGTACTAAAACAAGCTTTGAAAAATTTGGAGATCTAGTTCAAGAACTGGTCGGAAGGCTCAATGAACCAACCGCTCTGATACCACTTGTAGGTCCAAAGGGGTGTGAGTGCAAGGTTTAGAAGGGGGGGTTGAATAAACCTTACCAACTTTTCGATTTAGTCCTTTTAAAATGTTCAGAGTTAATACTTCACAGCTGAGTCCTTGATGGAAAGCTAAGTTAGTTAATCAACAAGAGTTAGTCACTCAACAGACTCGACCGAGCTGTTGATAGAATAACTCAGCTGTTTTGACTAAAGACTTAACTCGACTGTGATATGTTTTCAGCGGAAGACTTAACACCCTTGAATTTGGTTGAGTTTGTTTTAATACTTGCTTTAATCACTTAGTTAATTATCAATTGGATAGCAAATATGTCAGCAGATATGAGAGTAATATGCAGAAATTAAAGTGCTGAAATGTAAATGACACAATAAATTTTTATAGAGGTTCGAAGATGGGGTAATTCTTCTACTCCTCTTTTCTCCAACTCCTGGAGGAATCCACTAAGTATTGATCAATATACGAGTGGTTAATGATCCAGGATACAAGTCTTGATCACACAAATGACTTGATCCTTTGGGACTCGATCTGGAGATGCCTTGGTCACACAAACCGGCTTCTCGTGCGACTCGCTTCTTCACAGGCAGCACTGCCTTTGCTACTACAGCCCACTTGCTCAAGCTCCTTGGATTTGATCACGAAGCCCTCCAAAAACTTGAGACTGGTTCGACCTTGAACCTTCCTACAATCCTCCGTGGAATGTAGACCCCTTGATTCTTCAAATTGTTTCCTCTTCAACTGATTGAAGTTGTCTTTCCTTCACAAGTGAGTGTTGGATTGATTTCCTTCGTAATGTAGGCTTGAGGATTGATCTTGAATAACTTGAGAATATTTTTGGTTACAGTTCAAATGTTAGCTTGAATGTTCGTGGTTCAGGTTGTCAAGGTTACCTATTCTCAAATAAACTCCTCAGCCTTTTATAGTGTTCTTTTGAAAATTTGCCCGTTGAAGAGATAGGCTTATTTTCAAAAGACACTTGTGGTCGTTGGCTTGTCTTGTTGCAGTCCTTGGAATTTACGTTTCCTCGTATGAACGATTCTTCAGCTTTTCAGAGTTCTGACACGGTGCAATGCTTTCCATTGGTTTATTCCTTTTGCACGCTTCTGGGACTGAGCACTTCAAGAAAGGTAGTATGGAGCTATTACTTGTTTAAGTAATTCTGTTGATTTCTGTGCAACGGATCTCTTTCAGTTATCTCGACTTGACTGCATTTTCATAATTTCCCCAGGTGACTTCGAGTCAGCTTCCAATCATTGGATGACTCTTCTGTCACTTCAACTTGAGACATGGCTATCTTGAGTTGACTTGACTGATACTTCATTCAGCTACATCTCAGTTGCTCCTTCAGTCGAGTTCCTGTCTTCTCTTCTTTGCCACACTCAGCTGCCTCACAGCGGAGTCTTCCTTCTAGTCTCCAGTTGTCTTCTTGCATGTTCAGGCATAACTGACTTGACTCATCTCGACCAGCCCTATCTATTACAATGCAATTTACAACAAAAATAGGGTGCCAACTTTCTATTCTAAGTTTTACATGGCATTCATCAAAATCTCAAAATTAATTTCCCAACAAATGTTATTTAAGTGTTTATCTGTTCAATGTTATTCATACTCGCATCTACCTTTTTTTCAGTTATCCTGCATAAATTACCTAGGAAAATGTTTACGTAACTTCGGTATATCAATATTTTTCAAGTTTTCAAGAGTGTATGAATATTTAATCATGTCTTAATAATGTTTACCTTTGTTGAAGTATCCCAAATATGCAAAAGTGCGGATTTTAATTTTTCTCAAAGAGCAATGGTATCTCTCATTTGAGTTGTGTTGCTAGGTCTAATATTCTCACTTTTTGTTTGGTTTTCCTTTTCCTCTATTTTAATGAAATGTTTGTTCTTGTGTTTATCGCTTTGGACTAAAAATACCCTCAAATTATAGTATTCAGTTGATTTTCTTATTTTAAATGGTGAAAATGTAATTGCCTTTAAACGACTTTTTGTGGGTTTCTCAACTGATGTAACTTTTCATTCCCTCAATCTTCAATTTCCTTCCCAATAATTCGATTTGATGGCATCTATTGATTTAATTAAGATTTTTTGTTTTTTGTTTTGAGCGAGTTATAGTAAATGATCGTTACCAAATTTTTCTTGATTTATTCAATATGATGTACGATGGTTGATTTTTGATATGTTTATAGCTTTTGATATTATAAGCATAATCACCTCAATTTAGCTTAAAGAATATTTACTTTGACAAGGTACGTTAAGGCGCTTGTAATTTTTGATTTAGTCTTTTATCGCTTTCTTGAAATATAGGCTCTTGATTTGTTTTGTTTGGCTAGCAACCTAGCTCAAGAAATAGGATTCACTTACTTTATTCTTATAATATTGCATAGTACTCTAGAAAGTTGATTATCAACATTGCTATGAAAGTGGGTCTGTTTTGCATGTCCGTGAGTTTGTTTTCTTTTAATCAACATATATATGTATATATTGTTATAATTTTTATTTCTCTATGACATCTCTAAACCAAATTTTCTGATATAATGATACATACCGGGAGCTCAAACAGACATTAAGAGTCGAGGTTCAAAGTACTGAGATATAAGCTGAGCATTATAAGAGAACTTGTATATATGAAAATTGAATCAAGGTTACAGAGATGGTGAGCTATATAGAGAAGTAGAGGAAGGTAGTTGTAACAGTCTTGTAACTAACTCCTAACAGTAAAAGTAACTAACTCGGTACACACACTCAAGCACAGAGTACAACACCAATACACCCCCAACATATCTTGATGAGATGAGGAAACCACATGTTGTAAAGGAAGCTTGCCACATAAAAAATGAAACTGAGCAGCAGTGAGAGGCTTGGTAAGATGATCAGTTGGTTGATCTCCAGATGGAATATGCCTAACATCAATTTCTTTAGCCAAAACCTTGTCCCAAACAAAATGGATGTCAATTTCAATATGCTTTGTGTGGGCATGGAAAACAGTATTGGAAGCAAGTGCGGCTGCACTCATGTTATCACACCAAATGACTTTTAGACTCTCAATTCGAACTCCAAGCTCCTTTACTAGAGAGTGTAACCAGACAACATCTGAAGTTGTATCAGCCAAGGACCTATACTCTGATTCATTACTGCTTCTAGATTCAATGGCTTGTTTTCCTGGAACACCAAGTTAGAAGATTTCCACTAAGAGTAAGAAGATGAGCCTCTATAGACTTCCTATCATCCAAATTGATGGCCCAATCAGCATCAGAAAAACCCTCAACAACCATTCTAAAAGTTGGATGAATAAAATAACCCAAGAGTAGAGGTGCCTTTTAAGTATCTGAGTAAGTGTTTACATGCCAACCAATGTTTTATAGTAGGAGAATGAAGGTACTGGCTCAATTTGTTGACAGCAAAGGATATGTCAGGCCTTGTGATGGTAATATACTGAAGAGCTCCTATAATGCTTTTGTAAAGTATACGATGTTCAAATGGTTTGTTGTCTTGTAAATGTAGCTTGGAGGAGGTACTGAAGTGGGTGTTAGTGGCCTTGAAATGCAATATCTTAGTTTTGCTGAGGAGATCAGTAATGTACATGGTTTGAGTGAGAGTAATACCACTAGGAGATCTAACAGCTTGTAGGCCCAAAAAATAGCTTACTACCCCAAGAGTTTTCAAAGCAAAGGCTTGATCCAAGAGTGACATAACATGTTGAATCATAGTTGGATCATCCCCTGTAACTAATATGTCATCGACATAGACAAGAAGAAGGATAAGTTTCCCTAAAACTCTCTGATAGAAGAGAGAGGAATTTGACACAGAAACTTGAAATTTGTGAGACACCAGAAATTTTTTAAGCTTTGTGAACCATGTTCTAGGTGCCTGTTTTTAACCTATAGAGAGACTTGTTGAGCTTGCACGCAGCAAGAGGTTGAGAGGAGTCCTCAAAACCCTCTGGTTAACACATAAACATTGTTTCATTCAAATCACCATTCAAGAAGGCATTATTAATGTCAATGGTTTGAATACTCCACTGATAAGTAACAACAAGTGTGAGAACAAGTCTAACAGTGCAAACCTTAATCACAGGGCTAAAAGTTTCAAAATAATCCACCCCAGCTAATTTTTCAAACCACCTAGCAACTAGTCTTGCTTTAAATTTGTCCACTGAGCCATCAGATTTAAACTTTGTTCTAAAAATCCACTTATTTGATATCACATTCATAGTAGAATCATAGGGAACAAGGGTCCAGGTGTTCTTAGTCATGAGAACAGTAAATTCCTCCATCATTGCAGCCTTCCACCTAGGACCAACCAAGGTTTGTTGAATAGTAACAGGCTCTATAGGAGAGAGAATGGAGGAAGAGAAGGAGGAAATGTTGAAGACTTTGGGCTTGAGAGAACCAGCTTGGACCTGGTAACCATGGAATGACCTGGTGGAGGAGGAGGAGGGGGAGGAGAAGGAGATAATGGTGGAGAATCAGGTGCATGAATGACAGAAGAAGCCACAATGGGAGACTGAGGAGTTGTAGAGGAAAAAGATGGCATGTAAATAGGAGAAGGAATAAGAAAAGAAGATGGAGAGGGAATAGGTGCTAAGGGTGGAACAGAAGCTGAGGAAAATAATTCAGCATAAGGGAATTCTAACTCATTGAATTCAACAGTTGCAGCAATGTAAACTCTACGAGAAGAAGATAAGCACCTGTAACATTTATGTGTTGCACTATATCCCAGAAAGACACATTTTGTGGACCTTAATTGGAACTTGTGCTGATTATAGGGCCTAATGTAGGGAAAACAAGTACATCCAAAAACCTTGAGAAATGAGTAGTCAGGATGAAGGCTAAAAAGTTTGAAATAAGGAGAGGAGAAATCTAGATTGAGAGTAGGAAGTCTTTTGATCAAGGCTGACCCGGACTGTTAACTGCTTTGTAACCAAGATTTGTTACATAGTGAATTCCTTCAGGAGTTGGAGAAGAGTAGATTAGAGGAATTACCCCATCCTCGAACTACTATAAAATTGCTTGTGTCTTATTTATTTACAGCACTTTAATTTCTTGCGTATCATTTATATATGATGTTAAGTTATATCTGCTGAACTCAACTGATAATAACCATTGCTAAAACAAGTGTTGAAAAACAAGTTTAAAACATTAAGGGTGAAAAGTCTTCCGCTGAACAAAAACCAAATCAACTGTAAATCTAAGTGTTAGCTTATCCCAGATGAGTTATACTATCAACAGCTCAGTCGAGTCTGTTGATTGGGTAACTCTGCTGAAGTAAGCCAACCTAACTGTCCCTCAAGGACTTAGCTGATTTGTGTTAACTCTAAAAATATTTAAAAGTACTAAATCAAAATTTTGGTAAGGTTTATTGAACCCCCCCTTCTAAACCTTACTACTCACCCCTTGGGACCTAAAAGTGGTATCAGAGCGGTTGGTTTATTGAGCCTTCTGCACTGGTTACTAAACTAGATCTCAGTCTTTTCAAAAGGAACAACACTTGAGTTTTTAAAGATTTTATTTCAAAAGTAAAGTTATTATCATGGAAGCAAATCTAACTCGCATTCCCATGTTCACTGTGGAAGAGTTAGATGACTGGAAAATTCATATGCATGCTCATCTATCAGTTTTGCACGATGAAATGTGGCTAGTGATAGAAGATAGGCCGCTACAAATTCTAAACGTCAACACTACTGTGAGAAGAGCACCTCCAGCTGAAGGAGAGGATGATGCAGTAGAGCCCAGGCCTGCTATGGTTGAGAAGCCTCATTGTGAATGGACCAACAAAGACAGAAAAAGATATAATCTTGAGAATGTTGCCAAGGACATCCTTTATAAAACCTTGGGTAAGGCTATGTTTAACAAAGTCAAATCTTGCAAATTAGCCAAAGAAATTTGGGAAAAACTTACTTTGATTTGTGAAGGATCTGATCAAATCAAAGAAAATAAATTAACTATTGTAGTCTAAAAATTTGAAAAATTGCAGGTGAAAGTCTAGATCAGCTGGATGCCAGATTCAGATAAATCACTAATGAGCTTTTAGCTCTGGGAAAGGAGTACACACAGAAGGAGATGTGTATGAAAATCCTAAGGTCTCTCCAGCTGAGTGGGAAATGGAGGTCATGGTCCTGAGACACTCCATGGACCTCTCCAAAACATCAAACCATAAGCTATTCTCAGACCTCAAGGCATATGAGTTTGAGCTCAGAAGAAAGGAGCAAGAAGAAACAGTTGTGCCCAAGATAGCTGCACTGACGGCCAGTGAAGGAAAGAAATATGAGTCAATGGAAACAATAGACCAGGAGGAAATTTCCCTAATGGTAAAAAGGTTCAAAAAGTTCTTCAATAAGAACTACAAAAGGAACAAGGGTGAATACTCAAGGAGACACTCAGCACCCTCCAAAGCAAGGGAGGACACGCCACCCAAGAGAGCTTAACATCAAATAACTGAATATCAGAGAGATGATAATCAGAGGATTAAGAGAGCTGACTTGTAGAGAGCTGAAAACCTGTGTTGGAACAACGCAGACAACCAGGACATTTTGATGTTGACTGTACTTATCCACCAGTCAACAAATACAAAAATGAGGAGGATAGAAAAGTCTCCAGAGAAAGAAGATAAGAAAAGAAGAAAGCCATGTTGGCTGCTGAGACTGCTAAAACAACCAAGTGCAAGGAACCAACAGACTCAGATAGTAGTGAAGCGTACTACTCTGGTGACACTGAGGAAGAGGTTATGATCTACCTCATGGCCAAAGAACAAGATCAAGAAGATGAGGTACATTCTAACTCATCTCACTATGATTCTAGTGATTGTGACACAAACACTTCATACCCAGAGATCTTTATGATTCAATTGGCAAAATGATGAAAGATTTTGAGCACATCAAAACCTCACACACACTACTAAATGAGGAAAACAACCAGCTTAAATGCCAAAACTCACAGCTGACTAAAGAGCTGAGTACTCTAAGTCACATAGCTGATGAGAATACAAAGCTAAAGGCTGATATTGCCAAGATCCAAGCAGAGTTAGTTGCTACAGAAAAGAGGGAAAAGGGTCTTAAAAATGTGATTGCTTCATTTACTAAGGCATCTAAATCATTGGATGAACGTATAATGACTCAAAAAGAATGTGGAGATAAGTTAGGCATAGGATTCAATTCCTTTGTGCATGCCCAAGTTCCTAGAATAATTATGGAAAAAGGATCCTCAAATAATGAAGGAGTCCAAAAATCCAAAACACCAAATGCTGCATCAACACCCACACAAAAATACAATCACAACCATACTGGCCTTGGATATAAGGGTAAAGGCAAGAAGCCAGTTGAGTATGCTGAAAGGACAACTGAAATAAAATTTAGAGAAGTCCATCAGTAGACTCCAAACAGAAAATACTCTGTGAAAGCTAAACAGAGCTACCAACAGCCCCACAGATTTCAGCAAAGAAAATCATATAATAGGAATGGTAAAAACTATCCAAACCAAGCTGATTGGAATAATCAAGTGAGATATCAGCCAAGACCAATGGGATACAAGCCAAAATGGCAAAGACCTCAACCTCATCATGGGTCATTCCCAAGGCAAAAAAGCTATCATCAACACACATATGCGCCCAGACAAAGAACCCATTAGGCACAAAAATTGCACTATTACCCCAAGAAAGCAAATGCTCAAACAAATACACATGCATACTGAAGAATGAAGCAAGATGTGCACTATGATTATGGAACTGATAGATGGCATTGGAACATCTTATAGCACTAACCCCTCACCAGGAAAGTATAGGAGATAGATAAAGCAAAGAGAAACGATGCTCCCTCAAGAATGAAGCTAATTCTGCCAAAACGAAAGGGGCCTTCGAAGGTACACTTTTTTCATTCTCCAAACTTAGGGCCAGCCCGAAAACGAAAATCTATCCTTTTTCTTCCAGTAACCAATCATAGGTCCCGTTAATCTAAAGCAAGGCATCAATCTTGTAACACTTGATGAAGCCATTGCCAATCTTTCTCTCTTCTTTCCAAAAGCGCACTATAGGACAAAAAAGGCAAAGAAGAATAGAATAGGACTCTTCGAACCATGCTTTGGAAGTCGGATTGCTGCTTAGTCGCCTATTCGTCTTTCAAACCATGGATAAACTAATTTTTTTGATTGCAGGTTCAAGGAGGCAGATGAGTGCCAAGGAACCTGGTACATGGATAGTGGTTGTTCCAGACATATGATAGGAAACAAGAGAAATTTGTTAAAGTTCAAGGAAATAAAAGGTGCAAAAGTTATATCTTGAGGAAATGAAGCTCCAGGGTAAATCAAAGGCACATAATCCATAAAGAAAAATGAATTGAAAATTTTGTATATGTTGAAGGTCTCAACTTCAATCTGTTGAGCATCAGCCAACTCTGTGACAAAGGCTACAATATGGGTTTCAACATGGAAGTTTGCCAAATCAATGATGCTGAATCAAATGAAATTGTGCTTCAAGCAAGGTAGAAAAACATGTATGTAGTGGAATGGTCAACTGCTACACCAAGCACATGTCTGCTAGCAAAGACTACAAGTGAATCAAGTTGGTTGTGGCACAAGAAGTTGAGTCACCTGAAATTCAAGACAATCAACCAACTTGCAAGGAGCCGTCTTGTAGAAGGATTGCCTAACTCATTGTACAAGGAAGAAAGCATTTGTGATGTATGCCAGATGGGAAAGCAAATCAAATCATCTCTCAAGGACAAGCCAAGTCCTTCTTCAACAAGGATATTGCATCTGTTGCACATGAACTTATTTGGTCCTGTTGAACCAGCTAGCATAAGTGAAGAAATACACCTTAGTGGTGGTCGATGATTATTCAAGATATACATGGACTATTTTCATATGTAAAAATTTCCTCAGCTGATGAGAAGAGTTCAAAATGGGAAGAGTCAAACCATTATTAAGATAAGGTCTAACAGGGAAACTGAGTTAGTCAATGGAATTATAACTCAGTATTGTGTTGAGAATGGTATTGCTCATGAGTTGTTAGCTACAAGAACTCCACAACAAAATGGAGTAGCCGAAAGAAGGAATAGAACTCTCAACGAAGCTGCAAGGATAATGTTAGCTGAAGCTGGATTGCCTAAGAGATTTTGGGTTGAAGCCATCAATACTGCTTGTTACACTCAGAATAGATGTATGATCAACAGGAAATTGACTAAAACTCCCTATTTAATTTGGACAGGGAGGAAGACAAATGTTGGATATTTTAAGATCTTTGGATGTAAGTGCTTCATCCACAACAATGGCAAGGACAACTTAAAAGCTTTTGATGCTAAAGTTGATGAAGGTATTTTCTTAGGATACTCAGCTGAAAGCAAAGCTTATAGAGTGATGAACAAAAGGACTATGGTCATAGAAGAGTTTATCCATGTGGTTTTTGATGAACCTAATGTAAATGGAGAAGACATTGATGAGTTAGCTGAGAAGAAGAATTAGCCAACTATGCAGAAGAGTCCCTATGCTGAAGCAGATGTAAGAGCACTCAACACTGAAGAAGATGAATAGCTGAATCTCAGAGACAGCTGGAAGGTCTGCAGTTAAATGATGATGAAGAAGCTATTCAAGTCAACTTAGCTGCAAGACGGCTGAATCCAGCAGACTTACTCCAACCAGATGTGAGATGGCTGAGAGACCATCCACCTGAGCTAATCATTGGAAATGTTGGAGATGGAATAAGAACCAGATCCAGAGCTCAACATGAAGCCATATTTACTTGTTTCATTTCCCAGATAGAACCCAAAGATGTATCCCAAGCATTGGAGTATACACATTTGATTTAGGCTATGCAGAAAGAGCTGAATCAGTTTGAAAGAAATAAAGTATGGGAATTAGTTCAAAGGCCTACCCACCAAAATGTTACTGGTACTAAGTGGGTATTCAAAACAAGATGAATGACGAAGGATCTGTAGTAAGAAACAAAGCAAGACTGGTAGCCAAAGGGTATTGCCAAGAGGAAGGAATAGATTTTGATGAAACCTTTGCTCATGTTGCTATATTGGAAGCAATAAGGATGTTTCTTGCTTATGCTGCACAAAAGAATTTCACTGTGTATCAAAAGGATGTGGAGAATGCATTTTTAAATGGACTTTTGGAAGAAGAAATATATATTGAGCAACCTCAGGTTTTAAGCGAAAACTATTGGAGATAAAGTCTACAAGCTCAAGAAAGCTTTGTATGGATTAAAGCAAGCACCAAGATCCTGGTATGACCACATTGTCACAGTTTCCAATTGACAATGGATTCACCAAAGGCAATGTTGATAGAACACTCTTCAGAATTCCAGATGAGGAGAGTATATTGCTTGTTCAAATCTATGTGGATGACATCATATTTGGATCCACAAATAAAGAATTGTGTGACAAGTTTTCAAACCTCATGCAAGGGAAGTTGAAATGAGCATGATGGGAGAGCTGACTTTCTTCCTAGGTCTCCAAGTCAAGCAATTGAAGGATGGATCCTTCATATGTCAAACCAAATATACCAGAAATTTGATGAGGAAATTTGGTGTGGAAGTAAAGTCAGCAGTTAAAATCCCAATGAACACTTCAGTTAAGATTGATATGGATGCAAATGGCAAAGTTGTTGATCAAACCAGATATAGAGCTCTCATTGGATCACTACTCTATCTAACAGCAAGTAGGCAAGATATCACCTTTGTTGTAGGTGTATGTGCTAGATTTCAATTTGCACCAAAAGAGAGTCATATGACTGCAGCCAAGAAATTCCTAAGGTATTTGAAGGGATGCCAAGAAATTAGCTTATGGTATACAAAGGATGGAGGATTCAAGTTGGTAGGCTACTCAGACTCAGACTATGCTGGATGTAGAGTGGACAGGAAGTGTACATCAGGTACTTGTCAAATGCTTGGAAATAGATTGGTTTCTTGGTTCAGCAAGAAACAAAATTCAATAGCTACATCCACATCTAAAGCATAGTACATAGTTGCAGGCAGCTGTTGTGCCCAAGTTCTATGGATGAGGAAACAATTGAGAGACTATGATATAGAAGAAAAAGAGATTCCAATTATGTGTGATAACACAAGTGCTATTGCAATTACTCTGAATCTATTATTGCATTCAAGAACAAAGCACATTGATGTCAGATATCATTTTATAAGAGATCATGTTGAAAAAAAGGACATCACTTTGGAAGACATCTCAATTGATAAGCAGTTACCTGACATATTCACTAAGCTATTACGTGAATCAAGATTTGAAGAGCTTAAGAATGAGCTAGGTTTGATTGAGCTGAGTTAGGAGACTAAGAAGACTCAATCAGCAGAGTTAAAGAAGAGAGAAATGAAAATCTACAAAGTTTTACTTTCCAGCTAAGTGAAACAGCCAAGACGGGAAATCAGTTGTATCAAGTTAGCTAACAGCTGAGTGATCATCATGTGAAGAGAGAAGCCAAGTCAAGTCACTCATGGAAGATAGCTGAGTTATTTATGAGCTAAGTGATAAAACGCAGTCATTTTCTGCAAGCGGGAATATTTTTGGGCATTACGTCAGCATAATTATGGTGCCAGATTAAAGCATGCACACATTTAGCCTATGATTGGATATAAATGCTGCTACATTTGATGCGGGAAAATTAATGCGGTTTCAAATGTTTAATCTTGACCGTTGATTTTGATCAACCTTTTCAAATTCTAAAAATCATCCCCTCACGTCTCATATAAACGAAAATCCAATTTTCTCTCTCCTCACAAAACACTCTTCGTTCTCAAGCAAACTGGAGCTTTTCTCTACAAACAAGTGAAACCCTAGTTCTCAAAGCATCAGTTTTACAAGTTTTTCACCGTGTATTTCTCAAGAAATGGCACCCAACTACGATTTCGTAAAAATGGCTGAAAAGATTCACTCTGGCTCTACAGTGGACTTCGAAGGATTGGTAAAACAAGGCATTGATAAGGCCCTGGCTCAGAAGATTGCAACTAAGTTGGAGAAATCTTGTCTGAAGGGATTTCTCACCATGGAATACTCGCACACTTACCTTGAAGAAGTTGTGATGTTCTACGTCAACGTTGATGTTCACGACGGAGAAATAAGGTCATCAGTCCATAGCAAGGACATCAAAATTACTGCTGCGGACTTAGCTGAACACTGCCACCTACCCTTGGAAGGGATGAAGGAGATAGCTGAGAAGGATGTGAAACTGGCTACGACATGGAAGGATATTGTCAAGCCAGAGTTTGCTGATAAGGCTATTTATACAACCAAGAAGTCTTCAATTGACGACGACTATCACAAGTTGATGGATATTGCATCCAAATGCGTGGACATGAAATTCGGAAGCGTCAATCAACTGTCTTGAATGCAACTGACAGTCATAGTTGCGATCATGGAGGAGAAAAAGATGAACTGGGCTGAGTTGATCTTCAGACGAATCTACCAGAATGTTCTAAACAAGACTATAACTGATTATGGTTTGTTCGTAAGCTCACTGGGATATGGCCTGGTCATTGACCATCTCATGGAGGTGAAAAGGGTTGCGCTCAGACATGGGAAGCCATTCCATGTCAACAAGAAAATATTCAAGGCTAATGTATACAGTGCTCAGTGGCAGGCACATGCACGCAGAGCTGACATCAGCGAAGGTGAGTCAGCTGATTCTGTCCCTGAGGACACTGCTACAACCATCCCAGCTCCTTCTCCAAAACCCATTCAGAAGAAAAAGAGAGTTGTTGCAGCTAAGCATACACCTACCCCTGCAGCCAGTCCAAAAACAAGCACCTGCCCCTGCAACCGTCCCATAAGTTGCACCCACCCCAGCAGCTGAGATAGAGAAGGATACAACTGCATCTTCTTTGGTCGTGAAGAAAAAGTGAACAGTTGTGCCTTGCAAGCCAGCTACAGCCAAAAAGATAAATATGGTGGAGCCAAAAGCCATCTAGGAAGCTGAAGAGGGAGAAATTCCTCTTGTTCAAACAAAAAGAAGGATATTGGTGAAGATATCGACCTTGGAGAAGCCAACTGAATGTGGCACTAAACCCATGAAGGAGACTGCTGAAGCTCTAGAAGAGCAGTCTAAAGAAGTTGAGGGTGGTGAAGTAATCACCACAGAAGCAGAGAAGATAGCTGACGAGGGTCAGCAAATTGAAAAAGAAACAGTTGTTTGAGAGACAGCTGAGGAACACGGAGCAAACACAGCTAACCAGTCTGAGGAGTTAGTTGTTCAGTCCCCTCAAACCAATGCTCGAACACTTGAGGAGGAACATGCTCCACTTGCACCTGTGCAGGAGGAAAAAGATGATGATGACCTTATGATATTGTCTCCTGCATATCTAGAAATTCGAGAAAGGTTGTGGACATGGAGATCGTGAAAACTCAGTGAAGCTAGATTCCAATTTCAACACCCTAAATTCATTGAGGAAGAATACCTCCTATCCTTTTTGGGAGTTGGCGTCCGATCTACACCGGATGATGACAGTTGTGCAGACATGTTGATCGCTAGCAAAGAGGATGCAAAATCAAGGAGGTTGAGAAGGCAAAGGCTCTTGTTGAATCGCAAAAGCCCCATTCTTGCCCCTTAATTGAAGCCCCTGAATCTTCCTTAGAGCCAGCTACCAGCAATGATGATGATGAGGAAGAATTGGACCTTGCTTATGAGGTCGAAAGAGCTGAGCTAAGACAAGCACTAAAAGAATCCAAGGATATGCACGAGCAGCGTATGCAAGAGGGTCCATGAGAGTCCTCTCAAATCTCTCCTAGCCCTAACATAATGGAGGTGGTGCAAACCATTGATGCCACCACATCCCCAGTGCACTCTGAGGATGAAGATGTCAGGAAGAATGACGATGAAGCTGAGGAATGTTATGAAGCGGGCACCTTAGCCAAGCCACTCCCTACAGAAGGTGTTGAGATACTTGCCCCAATGGTTGAACACTCATTTGGACAAACAGTCGGGTCTCAAGTTTTGAGTGACCCCATTGCTCGAGACTCAGCTGGTGCGCCAGCTGAGGGGGAAACTCAAACCACCACAGCTGGTCGGAGGAGGATGTGGGAGACCAACCATAAAAGGAATTAGGAAGCGATGGTGTGAATTGTACAATTCAGCAGACTGAGGTTGACGAAGCTCAGATGGTTCAGACTGTCTCAGCTGAAACTTCAGCTGCATGCAGGCCGATGACGTTGCTGATGCAGCTAAGGCAAAGGATAGAAGTGAGGCCACGGGAGTTGAGACTCTTGGCCCTGAAAGTGCAATCCAAGGAGTTGAGACTCCAAAGGATGCCACTGAAGACCCTAAAGCAGCTCCATCTGCTAAAGGGATATCTGCTGAAGACTCTATTGCGGTTGAGACTTCAAAAGGGAATGTACAAGGCCCATCAGCGGTTGAGACTGCTGAGGTTACTGAAGGCCTGAAGGAGGTTGAGACTTCCCTAGGTAGTAAAGTGGTTGAAGATGTGCCTACCCTTCATGAAGAGGTCACTGAAGAAGAGGAAATTAGTGCCCTACATGACTCCCAAGAGAATGTTGATGTGGAGTTCTTGGGAACCGATGATGAAGCTGAGTCCAGGCCCATTGAAAAATCAAAGGAGGACAAAGCTGCAGAGGAAGCACATGCAAAAAGGAGGCAACCCAGTGATAAGGCTACTCCTATGAATTTTACAATGGTTGATGGCCCACCCCCAATGGTGCCATCACCCTCCAATGATGCTGATAAGTCAGCCAAGGACCAGAGTACTCAATAGGTAGAAACACCTGATACCGAGGAAGTTGTTAAGACTGCTGAGGATCAGTCAACTTAGAAAGCTAACACAGCTGCTCAAGATGCCGATCATGCTAAAACAACTGAGGCACATAGAGCTGAAGCAATTTTGAAAGAGAAGGGAAAAGCACCACAGTTAGAGGACGTGGAGATTCCTATTTTCCCTGCTGAATACTTTCCGTTCAAAGCCCATATACCCTTCGAAGCAGAGTCAACCGCAGAACGTGCTAGATATACCATCCAAGTCTCTCCAAAAGAAATTGGAACTCCAGGTGAGACCACTATGGTGCCGATTGGATTTGACTTCGATGTTGTATGGCCAAAGGAACAGTCCGCTGATGCAACCAAATTCCGTAAAGCCTTGAAAGCCATCTGTGCTGAAATAGATAATATAGAGCATGGTTTTGCAGCATTTGAACAATGGCTAGACAACCGCGATGCCACCATCACTGGAGATATCCGAGGAACTGTGTTGAGAATCAGAGAATGGATTGGATAGATAAAGGCATTAAGGCGTGAGCAGGTCACCTACTTCAAATCTCTATTCGCAAAAACAGTGATCTGGAGCTTAGACAACGCCAAGTTCCAGCAACGGCAAAGGGACCACATGTTTAGGATGGATCAGTTGCACAAAACTGACATGGAGTTTCTCAAGGCTCAGCATAAATCAGAAATTCAAAGAATGGAGACTAATGTGGAACAGCAAATAAAGGTGCTCCAAACTGAGATGAAGCTGGTGGCAGCTGAGACCATGGCTTTAAGATCTGAATTCAGAACAACATACTCCAAGACTCACGATAAGCATGACATGACAAATAATAAGATTGATCTACTCCTAAGTGGAGTATTCCCTAACCTGGCTCTACCCCTTAGTGATGATGCCAAAAAAGGGGAAGATGAAAGGAAAGAAGAACAGTGGAGTGATAAAGAAGGATTGAAAGGGGAAGCAAGCAAGGGTGAAGGCAGTTCAATGAATGATCCACCCTTGAAAATCATGCTTGCTAAGACCCCGCTGCAAGGTGATGTTACAGCCTCAATTCTCAGCAAACTACCGAAAGAGCTGTCAGTAGAAGAGAAAGTTGTTTTGGCAATTAAACAGTCAAGAAAAGCCATTGAAGCTGAGTTCGACAAGGTAGCTAAAAAGCACTCCGAGAGGATAAAAGACATGAAAGCAAGGTATGACAGCCCCCCAGCTGGTTTGTTGAAAGATTCCCCAGTTGTTCGACCCCCTCGAGAAATCACGATGCCTGACGCAGGACCTGAAACTATATCTCTAGAGGAATTTCAAACTCTAGCCGCTGAAAGATACTTCAAGAAAATGACTCTACCACAAGCGTGTGATTTGTATTGGGAGAAAGGACTCGACTTATGCAAATCAGCTGAGATGCAACAGAGTTTGAGCAGTCAGTAGACTAGGAAGACTCCTGTATAATACACTCCTAGAGGAGGAGCTGAGTTATATCGAGGAAGGGGAAGGTTTGGAAGTGGTGGAAGAGAGCAGAGGTACTTCACCTCAGCTAAGACCTAAAGACATAAGGTATGTTGATCCACAGAAGACGGGAGTCAACTACTAGGTCAGGTACGATACACTTGCAAACATTGAAGTGGAGAGGAAGAATGAGGAGGCTCGCAGAAGGCAGAAAGCTAAATGAAAGAGTCAATCGATAGTGGGAAGAAAGGCTGCGAAGGGAAGACCATGCTGCTAAAATAGCTTATGAAAAGAGAAAAAGGGAAGAAGAAGAAAGAAAGAGGAAGAGAGCTGAAGAAGATGAGAGAAGAAGGAAGCAGCCGAGACATTGAAGACAGCTGAAACCCCTTCAAATGTATTTTACTTAGCTGTAAATACAGATTAGTAAGTTTTTCCTTATAGCTCTGATACATGTATACTGTTGTAAAAATAAGCTCTGATACCGTTGTATAGATAGTATAGCTCTGATACAGTGTATAGGGTATACTTTGTAAAAGCATTGTAATGTGCGTTGTAAAGTACAAGAATGATATGTTCAATAAAATTGACATATTTCATACATACATTCTTTGTTGTATTTATTTAAGTTTTGGCATCATCAAAAAGGGGGAAATTGTTAAGAGAATTTATTTTTAGATTTTGATGATACCATGTAAAACTTAGAATAGGAAGTTGGCACCCCATTTTCATTGTAATTCAACTTATAATAGATAGGACTGTATGAGCTGAGTTGGAGTCAGCTAAGTTGAAGAATACAAGAGTCAACAGAAGATTGAAGAGAAGACCCAGCTGTGTGAAGCCAAGTGAAGGATCAGTCAAGTGATAGAAAAGTTGTCTTAGTCAGCTGACTGAAATCTAAGTCATTCCAAAATGATTGGAATCAAATGTCAAAGGAGTATACAGCACACAAGACTTAAAGAAAGCTGATAAAGATCCATTTTCAACACAAGTCAAGGTTTTGCTGGAAATAGGCATGTGTCAGGCTGCTAGCAATAAAGTTGTTTTGCTGAAAGAGTACAAAATGCAAGGAACCAATGGTACGATCATGATTAATGTTGCAAGGACAAGATATGCCAATAACCTACGAGTGAGATTTGAAACATATGTCTATCTCTTCAACGGGCATATTTTCAAATCTGCACTATAAAAGGCTGAGGCAGTAAGTGAGAAGGTTATGAATTTCATAAGACAAGCCTGCAAATACTCTCTAGCTTTCAAAGATAATCTTCAATCCTAAAATCGAAGGAACTCAGTCCAATACTCTCTAGCATTCAAGAGGAAATTTGTTTGAAGAACAAAATGGGTCTACTCTTTAATGTTGAAGGAGAAGTAGTAAGGTTCTAGTTCGAACCAACAGCTTTGGGCTCGTTGGAACGCTGTGTGATCAATTCCAAGAGTTCGAGGGAGCTGAAGTAGCAAGACAGCTATTTTCTGAAGAAATTGAGTCCCAGGAGCAGCCAGCTGTGTGATCAAGGCTGACTCGGACTGTTGACTGCATTGTAACCAAAATATGTTAATTAGTGGATTCCTCCAGGAGTTGGAGAAGAGTTGATTAGAGGAATTGACCCATCCTCGAACCACTATAATATTATTGTGTCTTATTTACTTACAACACTTTAATTTCTTGCTTATCATTTATGTATGTTGTTAAGTTATATCTGCTGAACTCAACGGATAATAACCATTGCTAAAACAAGTGTTGAAAAACAAGTTTAAAACATTAAGGGTGAAAAGTCTTCCGCTGAACAAAAACCAAATCAACTGTAAATCTAAGTGTTAGCTGATCCCAGTTGAACTATACTATCAACAGCTTAGTCGAGTCTGTTGATTGGGTAACTTTGTTGAAGTAAGCCAACCTAGTTGTCCCTCAAGGACTTAGCTGATTTGTGTTAACTCTGAAAATATCTAAAAAAACTAAATCAAAAATTTGGTAAGGTTTATTCAACCCCCCTTCTAAACCTTACTACTCACCCCTTGGGACCTACAAACAGCAGTGTGAAAAGCATCCCACCAAACTTTTTGAGGTAAATGTGATTGTGCAAGTAGAGAAAGGCCCATTTCCTCAATGTGTAAGTGCTTCCTTTCTGCCCTACAATTTTGCAAATGGATATGGGGACAAGGATGTCCAAATCGGATCCCAAGAGATGTTAATAAGGGTGCTAGAGACCTATGTTCACCTCCCCAGTCTGTTTGGACACATTGAATAGATAAATGAAATTGAGTGTGAACAAGAGAGAATTTGTTTGAAGGGAGTGATAGCTTCAGATTTGAGTTTAAGAGGATAGATCCGAGTATATCTAGTGTAATCATCCACAATGTGCATGTAGTATTTATATCCATCCATAGAAGGAAAGTGAAAAAGGCCCAGATATCTGAATGAACCAGTTGAAAGGGCTTGGTAGTTTTGGAAGTGGAGCTAGAAAAATGATGTTGATGTAATTTACCAAGCTTACGAGCATCACAGAATTGTAATGAGTTTGATTTATAAGGAATGTTCAAAAGTTTCAACATATGTGCTGTAACAGCTTCACAAGAATGCCCAAGTTTCTTGTGCCATACATTGATATCTCTATTCATGCTAGATACAATGAAAGGTTGAAAAGAAGATACAGAGGAAGGAACAACAACATTATTACAAACAAAGGAACAAGGTGGCTTGTAATTGTGGAGATGACTCAAATCAAGCTGATAGAGGCCATCCTTCAGCTTGCCTTCCAGTAGAACTTGGTGGGAGAGCTTGTCCTTGACAAGACAACAGTCATTATAAAACTCAATAAGCACATTGTTATCCTTTGTGAATTGGGAAATAGAAAGCAGATTTTTAGTGATGTGAGGGACATAGAGTATGTTATTGAGAAGAGGGGATTTGTTTGAGGTGCCATAGGGAAAGGAAGAGGAACTTATTTTAGCAATAGACAAGGTAGAGCCCTTACCTACAACAAGCTTGTCAGGGCCTTGGTAGTCAGATGCTTTTAGGGAGATATTTTCTAGCTCTGTTGTGACATGATTTGTGGCACCGCTGTCAAAATACCACTGATTATCATTGTTAGATGAAGAATTTACAGAAGCAACCAGTGAGGAAGAAGCAATATAAGCCTGCAAATTTGACGAACCACTGGGTGCAGGAGAAATAGAGTTAGAGTCAAATTGAGAAGTGTTTTGATTTCCCTGAAAATATATGTCCAACCTCCTGTAGCATTTTAGGGCAACATGTCCTATTTTGCCACACAATTGGCAAGAAGGCTTCCCATTGCCTGAGAACCATGTAATGAATCAACCACCACGACCACGGCCTCTATTGAACCTTCCACCTCCTCTCATTTGATTATCAGCAATATGTGTTGTCGGGGAAAAATTGGAGCCGGATCCAGAAGAAGCATTAAAAATTGCAGGATTTGCTGTAGCATTGTTTTGAAGCCTTAACTCATGAGTCTGCAAGGAAAATTGGACATCATGTAATGTAAGAGATTCAAATCTAGATGTAAGATTCACAACCACCGATTCATACTCAGTACCCAAACCTCCAAGAATATATAAAGCCAATTCATCATTAGTGATGTGTTGGGAAATTTATTATTTAGATTTTGATGAATGCCATGTAAAACTTAGACTAGAAAGTTGGCACCCCATTTTCCTTGTAATTTGTATTATAATAGATAGGGTTGAACAAGCTGAGTCAAGTCAGCTATGCCAGGGAATACAAGAAGTCAACTGAAGACTGAAGTGAAGACTCCGCTGAGAAACAACTAAGTATGGCCAAGAAAGAAGATCAAGAACTCGACTGAAGGAGTATCAGATGTGATACAACTGTATGAAGAGTCAGTCAAGTCAACTCAAGAAGCCAAGTCTCAAGTTGAAGTGACAAACGAGTCATCCATTGATTGGAAGCTAACTCGAAGTCACCTGGGAAATAAAAGACTGCAGTCAAGTCAAGACAACTCAACGAGATCCGTTGATAAAAGTCAAGAGTGTTACTCAGAATAGTAACCTGTTAAAGTTGTCAGAGATAAAGTGTTAGTTCCAGTTGTGTGCAAAAGGAACAATCCAATGGGAAACACTACACCAAGTGTCAGAGACGCTGCAATGCTGCAAGACATTAAATACGAGGAAATGTCAACATCAAGGACTGCAACAAGACAAGCCAACGAACACTAGTGACTTTTGAAAATCAGCCTATCTCTTCAATGGGTAGATTTTTGAAAGTTCACTATAAAAGGCTGAGGAATCACATTGATAAAAGGTTACCTTGAAAACCTGAACCTTGCACACCTGAGATAACAAGCAACATTCAAACTGTAACCTGAAACCTGAAAAATATTCTCAAGTTATTCAAGCAAAATCCTCAAGCCTAAATCTCAAAGGAAATCGATCTAACACCAAGCTGTGAAGGAAAGGCAACTTCAAACTATTGAAGATGAAACTTTTGAAGAATCAAAAGGGGTTTACTTTCCAAGGAGGTTTGTAGGAAGGTTCAAGGTCGAACCAATCTCAAGTTATTGGAGGGCTTCGTGATCAAATACAAGAAGCTTGAGAAAGTAAGCTGAAGTAGCAAGGCAGCCGCCCTGTTAAGAAGCTGAGTCGGACGAGAAGCCAGTTGTGTGACCAAGGCATCTACAGACTGTCTCCTAAAGGAGCAAGTCAGCTGTGTGATCAAGACTTGTATCTGGACTGATAACCACTTTGTGAATTGATCATTAGTTAGTGGATTCCTCCAGGAGTTGGAGAAGAGAGGATTAGAAGAATTACTCCATCTTCAAACCTCTATAAAAATTATTGTGTCATTTATATTTCAGCATTTTATTTCTGCATACTCACTTCATATCTGCTGATAATTTGCTATCCAACTGATAAGTACTAAGTGCTAAAATCAAGTGTTAAAACAAAGTTAAATCAAATTCAAGGGTGTTAAGTCTTCCGCTGAAAAACTCATCACAGCCAAGCTAAGGTTTAGTCTAAACATCTGAGTTATTCTATCAACAGCTCTATCGAGTCTGTTGAGTGGCTAACTCTGTAGATTAACTAACTTAGTTGTCTCTCAAGGACTTAGTTGTGTAATTTACTCTGTAATATTTTAACATCGGTTATTCAAGAACCCGATGTCTATTATCAAAAATTTCTGCTAATAGACATCGTTTTTGCGGTAACCGATGTCCTAACCGATGTCTGTTATCAAATATACATCGTTTAGTGCCGCGGTTTTGTTGACGATGTCTATTTATCATTTAACGTCATACAATAGACAACATTTTCGGCAACCGGTGCTGATTGTTGGAAAATTCTTTTGTTTTAAAAAAATTAAAAATGTGATTCCTTTTTTGGTTCCCACAACACGACTTAACACACATTTTTGGGTAAAATAAAATCTAAAAATGTTTTCTCATTGATTTAATTATACAAATTAAAAATAAATCATGGGATTAATTAACAAAATAATTAATCGGTTTCATTCTTAATAACGCAGTTCCTCTCTAAAACACGTAGTACTTTTCTAGTACTCTCCATCTCCCTCTCTCCAAACCCTAATCCACAAATCATCTTCTTCAATATCTCCGGCTCTGCACAACCTACCGACAACCTCTGTCTCCACCGTCCAATCCTTTTCTCCTCCCTCTAGTCCTTCTGCCGCCACCTGTGAAGGTCGACGCGACGATGAAACAACAACGTTGCTCTGTTCGAGGAAGAAGAAATGGAACTCATGGATGCAGAACACATTGACCACTGTAAAATCCTCTCCAACTCCACCCCTTCGTTTCTGTTGTCGAGACCATGACCTCGATGCCCTCCTCCAGTCCTTAGGTAAAACTGCATTTCTTTATTTTCTGTCTCTTTTAGTTTTTCGCAACTATTATTACAAGTCTTTTTTTCTTCTTTTTTTGGTTAGGGATTCTAATTAGGTGCTTACTTTTCTATGATATTGGTATTATTCCTTTTCTTCGCTGAGTTTTGTTTTTTTTAGGGGAAAAAAAACTTACACTAAAAAACCTGAAAAATACTCACTGTCACTGGCCATAGTTTACATCATATCCAACACATCAAGAATGGAGGCCTATGACTCATCGAGCATATAGGACCCTTAATAAGACATGGTTTACTGAGCGTTTTGCTTCGATCCTCAATGTCGTATATATAAACCTTTTTCTCGTTCTTATAGTAGTATACTGTGTTTTTCATTCTCCTGATTAGGGATGGCAATTAAACTTGACCATTTATTCAGATTAATTATTCCATGGGCATATATGATGAACTTGATTATTTGTGCAGTTATCTCACTTCTGTTTTCTTTTGCTATGTTGATGTCTTAAACATACTTGAGAACAATAAGAAATTGTTCTTAAAACCCAAGAAAACATTAAAATGAAACTGAACAAAATCGAAAAGCCAAACTTAGCTGCATTTCAAGTCTTGCTATTAATGTACTTAAGGCTTAGGTAAACGTTTTGAAAACCATTTAATTTATTAAAATGGTTTTATTTTGTAAAAAAATATGTTTCTTAGAGAAAATTTAGTCTTGAATGATTGGAACTATCATTCATAATTAGAATGTGTTGAGGGTGAAAGGCTTTCTATTGGTTGAGATGAATTTATTAATTTCCATTTAAACTTTCATTTTCTTTTATATCTATAAGACAATGTAGAATATGATATTTTAGATAATTCTAAGTTGTATCTTGTGTTATAACGTGGATTTAAGTGAATTGCCACTAATTCAAAGCTACTAGATCATCCAGTCATTGTCTAAGCACATCAACAAGTCTGGCAGACGACATGATCTGGTCATCGCTGTAAGCATCGTTCTTATTACTCTTATACACGTTGGCATTTTTCATTTTCTAAAGCAGGCTAATGCTTTTGAGTCAATATGTTTCTAGGTTAGACAGTTGTGTTTTTGGTCGATTAAGTACAAATTGTGTAAATTTCATGGTTGAATGTTGAAATGTTTTGTGCTATCTGGTGAAGTCATACGTGCTTGGAGAGATACCATCATTAAAGGATGAAATTACTCTTGTGCGCCAGCTCTAGGATCTTACAGGAGACATCTTGGTAAATTTGAACCCAATGGTTTAGTTCTCTTGTGCATGTAGCTGATAGAGCATCAGAGAGGTGTTGCTTAACTAAAATCAAAAAGTTTGTAAGGTTTATTTAACCCCCCCTTCTAAAATTTACTCACAACCCTTGGGACCTACAAGTGGTATCAGAGCGGTTAGTTCATTGAGCCTTCTGCACTGGTTACTGAACTAGATCTCCAATCTTTCAAAGAAGTTTTTTAACACTTGCTCTTTCAAAAATCATCTCTTTTATTCAGCAAAGTTATTATCATGGAAGCAAATTTGACACCCATCCCTATGTTCACTATTGAGGGATTTGATGACTGGAAAATTCGTATGCAGGCTCATCTATCTGCTTTACATGATGAAATATGGATAGTGATAGAGGATGGGCCACTGCGAATACTGAAAGTGAACATAGCCGTACGGAGAGCAGTTGTAGCTGAAAGAGAAGAAGTTGCTGCTGAAGCAAGACCAGCCTTGGTTGAGAAACCAAGGACTGAATGGACAAACGAGGACAGAAAAAGATACAGCTTGGACAATGTGGCCAAGGACATACTTTACAAAACATTGGACAAAGCAATGTTCAACAAAGTCAAATCTTGTCAAACTGCAAAACAAATCTGGGATAAATTAACTTTAATTTGTGAAGGATCTGAGCAAATTAAAGAAAACAAATTGTCCGTTCTGTACAGAAATTTGAAAATTTTAAAATGCTTGCAGGTGAAACCTTGGATCAGCTGGATGCTCGATTCACTGAAATCACAAATGAATTATCAGCACTTGGGAAAGAATAAACACAGAAGAAAATGTGTATGAAGATTCTGAGAAGCCTCCTAGCTGAATGGGAAATAAAGGTCATGGCTTTGAGACATTCAATGAACCTCACAACAACATCCAATCATGAGCTATTCTCAGACCTCAAAGCCTATGAATTTGAGCTGAGAAGAAAAGATCAAGAGAAGACAGCTGTACCCAAAACAGCTACACTTATAGTCAAGGATGGGAAGAGAGCTGAGGTCAAGGAAGCCATTTACCAGGAGGAAATTGCCCTGATGGTTAAAAGATTCAACAAGTTCTTCAACAAGAACTATAAAAGAAACAAGGGTGAATCCTCCAGGAGACATTCAGCTCCCTCCAAGTCAAGGGAAGATAGGCCACCCAAGAAAGCTGAGCATCAAAAGGTTGAATATCAGAGAGCTGATAACCCAAGAACGGAAAGAGCTTATCAAAGAGCTGAGAACCTGTGTTGGAATTGTAGACAACCAGGACACTTTGCTATTAATTGTCCATATCCAGTAGTCAATAAATACAGGAATGAAGAAGAAAGAAGAGTCTTCAGAGAAAGAAGACAGGAAAAGAAAAGGGCTATGTTGGCTGCAGAGACTGCTGAGACAGCTATGTCTAAAGAAGCAGCAGACTCAGAGAGTAGTAAAGCTGACTACTCAAGTGATTTTGAAGAAGAAGCAATGATCTGTCTAATGGCTAAAGAACAAGATCAACCTGACCAAGAAGATGAGGTACATTCTAACTCATCTCACTCATATTCTAGTGATACTGATTGTGACACACACACTTCCTCACCCACTGATCTTTATGATTCATTAGGAAAAATGATGAAAGACTTTGAGCACATTAAATCCTCACACACACTATTAAACGAGGAAAACAGCCAGCTCAAATGCCAAAACTCACAGCTGACTAAGGAGCTGAGTACTCTAAGTCACATAGTTGATGAGAACAAAGAGCTCAAGGCTGAGAATGCTAAACTAATAGCAGAGATAGCTGCTACAGAAAGGGAAAATGATCTCAAAAATGTGATTGCATCATTTACAAAGGCATCTAAATCATTGTATGACCTTATTTTGAGCCAAAAAGAATGTGGAGACAAGACAGGCATAGGATTCAATTCCTTTGTACACAGTCAAACTCCCAGGGTGATTTTGGATAAAGGATCTTCAAGTAATGAAGCATCTCAAAAATCCAAAACACCAAATGTTGCACCCACATTCACTCCAAAGCACAATCACAAACAAACTGGCCTTGGATATAAAAGAAAAGGAAAACAGCCAGTTGAGTATCTTTGAGAGGACAAAATGAGAAGAAATCCAGCAGAGTTCCTCAACAAACTCCAAATAGGAAGTACTCTCTGAAGAATAAACAGAGCTACCAAAAACCCCAGAAGCTTTATCAAAGAAAAACATATGATGGGAATGGTAGAAACTACCCAAGCTAAGCTGATTGGAATAATGTGACATATCAGCAAAGACCAATGGAATACAAGCCTAAATGGCAAAGACCTAGAACTCATCAAAGGTCATTCCAAAGGCAAAAGAGTTATCATCAACACACATATGCACCCAGGCACTACACTCAGAAATACCACAACTACTCAAAGAAGGCAATTGATAAAACACACACACAGGCATACAGACAAAAGAGGCAGTTGTATGAACCTAAAACCCCCAAGCAATTTGCCAAAGTAAGTTATGATTATCGAACAGATAGATGGCAACCTCTTAAAGTCAGATCATTTGGCTATAGGTTGGTTGGATCATCTTACAGCACTAACCCCTCAGGACCAAGGCAAGTATGGGTACCTAAACACTAATTTCCTTGATTGCAGGTTCAAGGACCAACTGAGTACCAAGGAACCTGGTACATGGATAGTGGCTGTTCCAGACACATGACAGGAAACAAGAAAAATTTGTCAAAATTCAAGGGGATTAGAGGCGCAAAAGTCATATTTGGAGGAAATGAAGCTCAAGGGGAAATAAGAGGCACTGGATCCATCAATAAAAATGGATTAGAAATCACAGATGTTGCATATGTTGAAGGCCTCAACTTCAACCTGTTAAACATCAGCCAACTCGAAACATCATCGAATACAATATTTACAAATTCCATTACCATATTTGTCGGAAGATTATAAACTCGATATGCATGGCTATTTGAAGAGTAGCCTAAGAAAAGACTTATGTCATCCTTAGAGCCAAATTGAGCAATGTTATCACGATCATTCAGGACATAGCAAATACAACCAAAGACATGAAAATATTTGAGGTTCGACTTCTTTCCCAAAAGTATTTCATAAGGGGTCATCAAACTTTCAGGCCTCAAATATACACGATTGGCAATATGACATGCAATATTTAGATCTTCTGTGCAAAAACTTTTTGAAAGTGTTTTACAACTCAACATGTCATAGGATGTCTCATGCAATGCACGATTTTTTCCTCTCTACCACTCCATTATGTTGTGGAGTTTAGGTGCGAAAAATTCATGAGAAATCCTCTTCCTGTTACAAAAAGATGAGAAAGAGGATGTAACGCCCTGAAATTTTAGACTATAAAAATATACACATACATTCATTTTGATGAGAAAGACAAATCGTTATAACGAGCCATTTAATTTTCAAAGAAATAATAATTATAGTGGAAGCGATCGCATAAAATAATGTAGGTCCCAAGGGGTGTAAGTGTAAGGTTTAGAAGGGGGGTTGAATAAACCTTACCAAATTTTCGATTTAGTCCTTTTAAATATACAGAGTTGATTCTACATAGTTGTGTCCTAGATAGACAGTCGAATTAGTCACTCAGTAGAGTTAATCTCTCAATAGACTCAGCTGAGATGTTGATGGAATAACTCAGCTGTTGGCTATAATTTGACTCAACTGTGGTTTTGTTTTTTATTGGAAGACTTAACACCCTTAAGTTTGATTAGGCAAGATTTTAGAGCTTGATTTAGTACTTATGAATTATCAAGTGGATAGCAAATTTATCAGCAGATATAAGCATTTAATAATGCAAGAATTAAAGTGCTGAAAAGTAAATGACACAATAAAATTTTTATAGAGGTTCGAAGATGGGGTAATTCTTCTACTCCTCTCTTCTCCAACTCCTGGAGGAATCCACTAAGTAATGATCAGTTTACAAAGTGGTAATAGTCCGGATACAAGTCTTGATCACAACAAATTTACTTGATCCTTAGGGGACTCGCCTAGAGACGCCTTGATCACTCACCGCTTCTCGTGCGACTCGGCTTCTTCACAGGCAGCTGCCTTGTTACTACAGCTCACTTGCTCAAGCTCTTTGGATTTGATCCCGAAGCCCTCCAAAAGCTTAAGACTTGGTTCAACCTTGAACCTTTCTACAATCCTTCCTGGAATGTAGACCCCTTTTCTTCAAAAGTTTCCTCTTTAACTGATTGAAGTTCTCTATCCTTCACAAGTGAGTGTTGGATTGATGTACTTCGTAATGTAGGCTTGAGGATTGAGAATGTTTCAGTTTTTCTATTATGCTTGTATATCTCACGTGTGTGTCATTATTCTTCTCAAACAAACTCCTCAGCCTTTTATAGTGAACTTTCAAAAATTTGCCCGTTGAAGAGATAGGCTTATTTTTGAAAGTCACTTTGCGATCGTTAGCTTGTCTTGTTGCGCTTCTTGGAATTGCCATTTCCTCGTATGAATTATTCTTTCACCTTTTCGAGTTCGACACGGTGTAGTGCTTCCCATTGGTTCATTCCTTTTGCACGCTTCGGGACCGAGCACTCCGAGAAAGGTGGTATGGAGATATTACTTGTTTAAGTAAATCTCTTGATTTACGTGCAACGGTTCTTTTCTGATTATCTCGACTTGACCGCATTTCCTTGCTTTCCCAGGTGACTTAGAGTCGCCTTCCAATCATTGGATGACTCTTCCGTCACTTCAACTTGAGACTTGGCTTCTCTTGAGTTGACTTGATGATGTTCCACTCACCGTATCTCACCGCTTCTCCAATAGAGTTTCTGTCTACTCTTCTTTGCCATACTCAAATTGTCTCGCAATGAGTCTTCCTTCAAGTCTTTAGTTGTCTTCTTGCATGTTAGGGCGTAGGCGACTTAACTCGGCTTGGCGCTCTCTATTCATTGCAATGCATTTTACAACAAGAATTGGGGTGCCAACTTTCTACTCTAAGTTTTACATGGCATTCATCAAAATCTAAACAATAAAATTCCTAACAATTTCCCCCATTTTGATGATGCCAAAACTTAAACCATTCAAAAATGCAAACAACAAAGATACATACAAATAGTGTATTGACATAGAATGTATGCTGCGAGAATAGATCCGTTTATTGATCATATCATTCTTGTTCTTTTACACAATCTGCTTACAAGGTGTATCGAGCACATATTTGTCTTCAACAAAAATAAAGAATTTATAGTTTTATTACGAGAAGACTTACATTGTATGTATTTACAAAAATACACGAAGGGGGTGGACAAAGAACACTTCATCTCCTTCATCTCCTCCTCTCTCATCTTGATCAAGATCATCTTCTTCTCTTCTTCTCTTCTTCTCGTAAATCGATTTGCCTTCTTTTTCTTCTCATATGCCTTCCTGGCAGCCTCATCTCTTCTTTATTCTTTCCCGTCTCTCCTCCCATAGCTGAGTTTGTCTCTTGTTTTCTTCTTCTATTCTTTTTGCATACTCGGCGTTAGTTTTAGCCACTCGCAAATTCGCTACTTGGTCAAGCCCGGCCCAAAAGAGATCCCTCATTTCTTTCCTGGATCCACGTATTCAATGTTTTTGGGCGGAGGCCTGGAGTCCAAGCTTCTTCCTCCACTACATCGCTTCTTCCTCTACCTCTACCTGCGGGGCGTATCTTTGTCTTTGGGTCTTCTTCTTTCCAAATGAGTGGCCAGTGAGTGACCAAATGAGTGATCGCCGGTAGTCTGCCGCTGTCGACTTTTTCACATAACGTGAGACCCTTTTCCCAAGATACAAGTCCCAAGCTTGAGCCATAGACATATTTGCAAAGTATCCCTCGAGTTCGAGCGTTTTAAATTCATCAACGATCGTGGCTCTGTCCCGACATCCGAGATGGCATAGGTGTCTCTGCTCTTTGGAATGCCTCCATGTTCTTTCAGATGTTCATAACCCTGGCATCCATTCTTCCTTCCACTTCCTTCATCCCCGCTTCAATAGTTTTTCTCTTATCGGCCATGGATACAAAGAGTGTTGGAGTGGCGAGTCACGAGGGAGTTTGCTTTGCTTATGATGTCACCGTGATGAGGACCTTGTTGGGGGTTTGTGCAATCATCAATGTCACATCCGTCGACCCTTCCCCCTCAACAAGCTTTCCTTTTTTTCTGTTTCAAGACTTCCTCGATTTTCCCTTCTCACCGCCTTTCTTCTTCTCGGCTTGATTTTAACGCTTTGAGGTATTCCTCTTCCCCCTTTTTGGCATCATCAAAGGATAGAGGAACCCCAGGGAACATCTTTGGCAATCATGAAGTCGAGTCTTCTAATGGTTGAGTTCTCGCTTCGAGTCTGCGTTGCGTTGTATGCGGACGGAATTGGATCGAGTGGCGTTGGATTCTCACAAATCGGCTTCATCTCGGCCATGAGAAGGCTGAATTTTCTAGTCATGTGTTCTTCCAAACGCTGTAGATCATTTGTATTTCGCTCACGCAGCTGCTTTATCTCGGCGGTGTGAGCTTCATGCATGTGCTCAATATGTTCTCTCAACTTCGTTTTTGCATCGGCATTTTCAACTCTCCATACCAAGCCACTTGTTGAACAATGTCCTCAAGAATCGACTTGTTCCACACGCATTGTTTCTTCTTTGTTGCCACCATTCCCTTATTCTCGACCGTGATGCCTCTCAAGTCGGTAAGGTTGGCATCTCTGTTGTCGATCGCATGTCCAAAGAGGCTCGATGCCTCTCCATCCTTTCAACCTCAAAAACAATTGCCTTGAACACTTCTCGAACTTCAGCTGATTCTTCTGTTGCAGCTGATGGCCATACAGCATCAAAGTCATAAGCAGCTGGGACAATGGTGCCTGATGAAAAGACGGGAGCTGGTCTGTGATAGCGTGCGCGCTCATTCTCTGACTCTTCATGGAGGTCGGGTACCTCCAGAGAAAAAGGAAAGGATTCTATGAAAGATTCATCACCGCCCACTGGGATTTGTTCGATGATGAGCGGTGCGCGTGAAGTTTTGGAGGAATCGACCCTGCTGCAGCTTGAGGGGCCTGCGCAGTGGTCTCTGGTTCAGCTGGGTTTTGTTGTGAAGTAGACCCGGCTTGCTGAGCCTCAGCTGTCTTAACAACCGTTGGTCTGGTCTCAAATTTCGATTTTTCCATTTCAAAGAGTCGTCCTCGGCCTTATCGAAGCGTCATCGGACGATGATGAGATTTCCATTGGTGGCTCATCATCAAACTTAAAAGTTTGACGAGTAGTCTTGGGATCGACTTGCTCGTGCTTGGAACATCCGCACTGAGTCTTTTGGATTTGTCACGGGGATGACTCGGCTTCTTCTTCGCCTTCCGATCCCGGAAAAGTGACATCGATTATCCTGGGAATCATGAAGTGCGCTTATCTCCTTCTCGAGATGGGTAGATGATAGCGGAGGGATGTTCGCTATATCGCTTCTTTACCTCTCGGGAAGTCTCAACCTCCCGTGGGCCTTGATACCTCCAGCAGTCTCTCTGCGGCGAGGCCTTGTCCTCCCTTTCGACAGTGTCACCTGCCTTAGTCTTAGGTCTTCTACGGTGGCATCCATTGGAGTCTCAACCCCATGGATTGCACTTTCATCGCCAGTGTTAACTCCCAGGGCTGTTCCTTCCTCAGTGCCTCGACTGCATCAGCAGCGTCATTAGCCTTCAGAGCAGTTGGCACCTCAGCTGAGACAGTCTCAACTGTCTGAGCTTCGTTGATGGCAACTTGCTGTTCTTCTAGTGTTTGTGATTTCTCTTCTTCGCCTCCTTGATTCTTTGTGGAGTCATCTGCAGCATCCTCCGACCTAGCTGCAGTGGAGGGAGTTTCCCCCTCAGCTGGCGCACCAGCTGAGTGACTTGGAATGGGGTCACTCATCTCCAAACTCCCGGCTGTTTCTTTTGAATGTTCAGCCGTTGGGGCAGGTGGTAAAACACCTTCAATAGGGGTTGGCTCGACTGGGGTCCCCATTGTCCCAGTTTCATCGCCATGTCCCTTATTGCCTTCTTCCGAGTGAGCTGGGGAAGTGGTGGCAGCAACAACAGTGGCGATTTGCTGGACCACTCCCCATTGGATCAATTTCACAGTGTGTTCGGAGGACTCTCCTGGTCCCTCCATCAATCTTTGCTCGTGAAGGATTCTCGACTCGTGCAATGCTTGCTGCATTTGTAACTCTTATGTGGCGGCAAAGATTCTCCTGGTTCCTCATCACTGTCGAGAAGACATCAAGGAGAGGATGTGTGTGTTCGTGGTGCCGGAGATAGGGCGGATGCTTGCCTTCTCACGTGCTTCGGCTTCTTCACTTGCTTTTCTCTCTCCTTGTCCTTGTAGATCTGCAGGATGTCTGTGCGATTTGTCTTCATCCGAGCTGGGAGCACAGAGTTAATCCAAGGAAATTTAGCAGTTCCTCTTCTTCTTCTATAAACTCAGTCGTTGGAACTGTTCCCTTTGACTTACTCAACTTCCATTTCCTCCACTATCTGCTCTGGCAGTTTCTTCTTGTGTTTCAGCTGCGTGAACTACAGCTGTGTCTTCAGGTTGCCTCTGCTGATCGCCTTCAGCAGACTTGGCTGTTTCATCAACTACATCTGGAGACTCTACTTCTCCAGCAGTCTCCGGTATCTGCTCTAGCTGAGTGGCTGACTCAGCTGGTTTCTCCAGCTCGGAGCGCTTGATAATCCGTCTTCGTCTCCTAGTTTGTACCAGAGGGATTTCTGGTTCAGAGACGGTGTCTTCTGAGTCTTGTGCGGCGGGGGCCGGTGCTGGTGTTTGTTTCTGAGGAGCTGGCCGTCTTGGTTTCTCAGTTCTCCTCTTTTTGACGATCGGAGAAGGTATTTGTGAGTCCTTCTCGATCGCTGCTGCAGGGGGGAGACACGGCTGCTTTGGGCGGGAGACTCTGCTGCAGGGGCAGGAGCATGTTTGGTTTTCTTTCTTTGCAGGGCGCTCTTCTTAGCAGCTGCGGGGCGCTTTCTTCTTGGAGAGAGGAAACAGTATCTTCGGGTCACCGATTCCCCCTCACTGTGTCGCTCTCTTGGCGTAAGCTCGCTTCGAGCGCCGGAGAGGTTTGCTCAACATCCTCTTGTTAACATGGAATGCCTTCCCATGTCTAAGAGGGACTCGTTTCACCTCCAATAGCCACCAATCACTAGGCCATATCCTAGGGATCCTCCAAATGAGCCATCTTCTTTAAAGGACTTGTTCCCCACGTTCGGGCAGAGTCTGCTGTAGACAAACTCAGCCCGATTTATCTTCTTTTCTTCGATGATTGCAGCCATTACAATCAGCTTTGCCTTTGACTGATTGGTCAAAGTCGCCAAATTTGATGTCGATACATTTGGCAACTATGTCCAACAACTTGTGATAATCCTCCTTCAAAGATCTCTTGTTTGTTGTGTATATTATTTTATCAAAAAAGTCGGACTTGGCTATTTCTTTTCCATGCGTCGGCCAAGTTTACATCGCTTCTTTAATCTCGGATGCTCCTTCTGGCCGTAGTGAGCAATATTCACCAAATCCTTGGCGAGAGATAGTCACCGCTTTTCGTGAAGATGACTTGATTCCTTCATCGTGAATCTCGGCATTCACGTAGAATTGTGCGACCTCCTCCACATAGGTCATCGGATATTCTAGCGTTAGAAACGGTTTTAGTCCTGGGGCGTTTCCAACTTCTCAACATTTTCTTCACCAGGGTGTCGTCGGACCCCTGTTTCATCATTCCAAAAATCCACCGTGGAGCCGTGTGGATTTGCTTTCCTAACTTGGTAAAGTCATAAGTTGGTGCCATTTCTCAGGATTATATCAAGGAAAAACTCAGAAAATGATTTGAAGATTGATAGGGTTTCGAGAGTATTTTGCCTTTGTTTTAGAGAGAAAGAGATGAACAGTTTTAGAAGTGAGAGAGAAACGGACGAAAATGGTTTAAATATGGTTTATGAAAGGACGTGCGGGTGGTTTTGAAATGTGATCGAAATCAACGGCTTGGATTTCGCACGCCTATTGAGCATTTCATGTCTTGTATTTAATGCCGCAAATATTTATATCCAATCATAAGCTTGGTGTGCAACTTTATGTCCGTACACATCATCATTATCTTTGACGTATTCCTTAAAACATTCCCGCTTAGTCAAAACGATCGCGTTTTTGTCACTTTGCTCATAAGTTATTCAAATTATCCCTTAGGCGGATTTAACTCTACTTCTCACATTCTCTTAGAGACTCTATCACCGACTTGGTGTAGCCGACTTTCCGATACTGATTGATTTCTTGAGTGATTTACATTTTTCACTCTTTTTCACCTCCTTTTCTGTTCCATTTCTTTTCTTTGATTCTTATGTGTCTCAGCTTAGTTCAATTAATCCCAACTCATGTTTGAGTTCTTCAAATCTTGACTCACATAATGGTTTTGTGAAGATGTCAGCTAGTTGTTTATCAGTTGAGATATATTCCAGGATGATGTCTTTCTTTTCAACATGATCTCTTATGAAGTGATATCTGACATCAATATGTTTTGTTCTTGAGTGCAACACAGATTTTGAGTGATGGCAATTGCACTTGTGTTATCACACATGATTGGAATTTCTTTTTCTTCAACTTCATAGTCTCTCACTGTCTCATCCATAGGACTTGGGCACAACAGTGCCGCCCGCTATGTATTCGCCTCACCAGTAGAGGTGGCTATTGAGTTTTGCTTCTTGCTAAACCAGAAATCACTGTTTCCTAGCATTTGACATGTGCCTCAAGTGCTCTTCTGTCCACTCTGCATCCAAAGATAGTCAAAATCAATAGCCAATTAGCTTGAATCCACATTCCTTTGGATACCATAGCCCTACTTCTTGGTTTCCTTTCAAGTATCTCAATATTCTCTTGGCATTCTTTGTCATATGGCTCTCTTTTGGAGCATATTGAAATCTTGCACATACACCTACAAAAAAGTGATGTCCGGCCTCGCTTGCTATGAGATAGAGCAATGATCCAATAAGTGCTATGTATCTTGTTTGATCTACTGTGCTTACCATCCGCATCCATGTCCATTTTGATCGATGTGTTCATTGGTATTTTTACGAAGACTTCTCCTCCATACCAAACTTCTTCATTAAATCTCTGGTGTATTTTGTTTGACTTATGAAGGTTCCATCCTTCAAATTTGTTTCACTTGGAGTCCAAGGAAGAATGTCGGCTCTCCCCATCATGCTCATTTCAAATTTACTTTGCATGAGGTTTGAAAACTTTTCACACAGACTCTTTGTTTGTGGATCCAAAGATGATGTCATCAACATATATTTGAACAAGTAGAATACTCTTCTTGTCTTGAATTACTGAAAAGTGTTCTATCGACTTTTCCTTTTGTGAATCCATTTTCGATTAGGAATTGTGACAAGGTATCATACCATGATCCGGGTGCCTGCTTCAATCCATACAGGGGCTTTCTTGAGTTTGTATACCTTATCTCCAAAAGTCTTCTCAAATCCTGGAGGTTGTTCAACATACACTTCTTCTTCCAATAAACCATTTAGGAATGCACTTTTTACATCCATCGATATACAATGAAATTCTTGTGAGTCTGCATAGGCAAGAAACATCCTTATAGCTTCCAATCTTGCTACGGGGGCAAATGTTTCATCAAAATCTATCCCTTCTTCTTGGCAATATCCTTTGGCTACTAGCCTTGCTTTGTTTCTTACCACAAAACCTTCCTCGTTCATCTTATTTCGAACACCCATTTGGTTCCAATAACATTTTGATGTATGGGTCTTTGCACTAATTCCCATACTTTATTTCTCTCAAACTGATTCACTCTTCTTGCATAGCTTTGAATCCAATGTGTGTCGTCCAATGCTTGTGACACATCTTTGGGCTCTATTTGCGAGATGAAGCATGTGAACATGGCTTCTTGTTGAGTTCGGGATCTTGTTTTGACACCTTCTCTTATATCTCCAATGACAAGTTCGTGGATGGTCTCTCGGCCATCTTACATCAAAGTTGGAGTAAGTTAGCCGGATTCATCGACTTGCACTGTGTTCTTGGTCGCTCTCTCGTAATCACTTAGCTCAACTTTTCCAAATGTTTTTGAGATTCACTATCTCATCTTCTTCTCAATTGATAATTCTAGCTTGACTTGATAGGGACTCTTCATGCGGTTGGATAATTCAAACTTATCACCGACTCTTCAATGTCTTCTCCATTTATATTTGGCTCATCAAATACCACATGAATGGATTCTTCGCAACCATAGTCCTTTTGTTGAGTATTCTCAGTAGGCTTTGCTTTCACCGAGTATCCTAAGAAGATACCTTCATCGACTTTAGCATCAAAAGCCTTTACATTTTCTTTGCCATTGTTGTGGATGAAGCATTTGCATCCAAATATTCTCAAATATGCAACATTTGGTTTTCTTCGATCCGGATCTCATAGGGGTCTTTGTCACCGGTTGTCTATTTATCATACATCCTGTTTTGAGTGTAGCAAGTGTGTGTTGATTGCTTTAGCCCAAAATCTTTTTGGTAACTCTGCTTGACTAACATGGTCCTTTTGCTTCTTTGAGGGTTCTATTTCTTCTTTCTCGCAACTCCATTCTGCATTGAGTCCTTGCTGGCGATAGTTCATGACCAATACCATTCTCAATACAATACGAGTTATTATTCCATTGAAAAACTCGGTTCCTGTCGATCTTATTTTGATAATGGTTTGACTCTTCTCGTTTTGAATCCTTTTCATCACCGTGTGGTAGTTTTTGTAGAGTTTCTTTCTTCTTACACATGAATATTGTCCACGTATATCTTGAGTAGTCATCTACTACCACCAAGGTGTATTTCTTTCCACTTATCTTTGACAGTTCCACTGGGCAAATAGATCCATATGAAGCGGATGCAATATTCTTGTTGAGGATGGGCACGTCTTTTCTTTGAATGACGACTTGATTTGTTTTCCTTCGACATGCGTCACATATACTCTCCTTCTTGTATCTCGAGTCCGGAAGTCCTTCCACAAGATGACTTCTTGCAAGTTTGTTAATCGTTTTGAAGTTCGGGTGACTCGGCTTTTTGTGCCACGACCAACTTGATTCAAATTGTGCTCTTCGCTAGTAAACAGTCAGTCTTGGTGTTGCGATTGACCAATCCACGACATACATATTCTTCTCTCTACATCCTTGCAAAGACCACTTCATTTGATTCAATATCTTTGATTTGGCATATACCCATGTTGAATCCAACATTGTAGCCCTTGTCACGAGTTGGTGATGCTTAGTAAATTGAAGTTGAGTCCTTCAACATATGCAACATCTGTGATCTCTAATTCATTCCTCTTGATGGATCCAATGCCTCTTATTTCACCAGGAGCTTCATTTCCTCCAAATATGACTTTTGCTCCTTTAACTTCCTTGAATTTTGACAGATTTTTTATACTTCTGTCATATGTCCGGAATGACCACTATCCATGTACCAGGTTCCTTGGTACTCACTTCTTGAACCTCGCAATCAAGGAAATTAAGTTTTAGGTACCCATACTTGTCGGGTCCCGAGGGGTTAGAATTGTAGGATGATCCAACCAACCTATAGCCAAATGATTTGACTCTAAGAGGTTGCCATCTATCGATGCCATAATCATAATTAATCCTGGCAAATTGCTTGGGGATTCTAGGTTCATACAAAATTGTCTCTTTTGTCTATATGCCTGCATATGTGTTTTAGCAATTGCATTCCTTGGGTAATTGTGGTGTTTTTGAGTGTAGTACCTAGGTGCATATGTGTCTTGATTAAAGCTCTTATACTTTTGGAATGGCCTTTCTTTGAGTTCTGGCCTTAGCCATTTGGGCTTATATTCCATAAGTCTATCTTTGATAGTTCACATTATTCCAATCACTTGGCTTGGATATTTTCTACCATTCCCATCATTTGTATTTCTTTTATGGATTTTCTGGGGTTTTGGTAGCTCTGCTTCTTCTTTTCTGAGTATTATCTCTGTTTGGAGTTTCTTTGAGGACTCATTGAATCTTTTCTCACTTGTCCTTTCGAGCACTCAACTCGGCTGTTTTCCTTTTCCTTTATAACCAAGGCCGCTTTGCTTATTATTGTGCTTTGGAGTAAATGTGTGTGCAACATTTAGAGTTTTGGATTTTTCAGACTCTTCATGACTTGAAGATCCTTTTTCCAAAATTACTCTTGAGGTTTGACATAGCACGAGAGGAATTAAATCCTAAGCCCTGTCTTGTCTCCACATTCTCTTTGACTCATAATAAGATCATCCAATGATTTAGATGCCTTAGTGAATGAGGCAATAACATTCTTGAGGTCATTCTCCCTCTTTTCTATAGCAGCAATTTCTCGCTATTAATTTAGCATTTTCACCTTTTAAACTTTTATTCTCATCGCTATTTGACTTAGAGTACTCGGCTCCTTAGTCGGCTTTGAGTTTTGACTTTTGAGTTGGCTGTTTTCCTCATTCAATAGTGTGTGTGAGGATTTAATGTGTTCAAAATCTTTCATCATTTTGCCTAATGAATCATAAAGATCGGTGGGTGATGAAGTGTGTGTGTCACGATCACTATCATCATGTGTCCGAGTTTTATGAGTTAGATTGTACCTCATCTTCTTGGTCGAGGTTGATCTTGTTCCTTGGCCATCAAGCAAATCAGGGCTTCTTCTTCGAGTCACTTGAGTAGTCGCTTCACTCTCTGCTCAATCACCGTCTGTCTTGACTTGGCTTGTTGTCTCGGATCTCTGCAGCCATCATTGCCTTTTTCTTTTCTTGTCTTCTTTCTCTCAAGACCTTTCTTTCTTCTTCATCCCTGTACTTGTTGACTATAGGATATGGGCAATCAATGGCATAGTGACCTGGTTGTCTCTGATTTCAACATAGATATTCACTTTTTGATCGCTCTTTCCATTCTTGAGTTGTCGGCCCTTTGATACTCAACTTTTTGATGATCTGTTCTCTTGGTTGGCTTTGTCTTCCCTTGATTTGGAGGGAGCCGAGTGTCTTCGGAAGATTCACCCTTCCCTCTTTTGTAGTTCTTATTGAAGAACTTGTTGAACCTTTTAACCATCGGGGCTATTTCTTCCGGGTCAATGACTTCTTTGACCTCATCTCTCTTCCCATCTTTAACAATTAGAGCGGTTGTTTTGGGGTACAAAATTGTCTCTTCCTGGTCTTTTCTTCTCAGCTCAAACTCGTAGGCTTTGAGGTTTGAGAATAGTTCATGGTTGGATGTCTTTGATAGGTCCATGGAATGTCTCAGTGCCATGGAATGCACGATTTTTCCTCTCTACCACTCCATTATGTTGTGGAGTTTTAGGTGCGAAAAATTCATGAGAAAGAGGATGTAACGCCTTGAAATTTTAGACTATAAAAATATACACATACATTCATTTTGACGAGAAAGACAAATCGTTATAACGAGCCATTTAATTTTCAAAGAAATAATAATTATAGTGGAAGCGATCGCATAAAATAATGTAGGTCCCAAGGGGTGTAAATGTAAGGTTTAGAAGGGGGGGGGGTTGAATAAACCTTACCAAATTTTCGATTTAGTCCTTTTAAATATACGAGTTGATTCTACACACCGTGTCCTAGATAGACAATCGAATTAGTCACTCAAGAGAGTTAATCTCTCAACAGACTCGGTGAGATGTTGATGGAATAACTCAGCTGTTGGCTATAATTTGACTCAACTGTGGTTTTGTTTTCAGCGGAAGACTTAACACCCTTAAGTTTGATTAGGCAAGATTTTAGAGCTTGATTTAGTACTTATGAATTATCAAGTGGATAGCAAATTTATCGTGAGATATATAAGCGATTAATAATGCAAGAATTAAAGTGTTGAAAAGTAAATAACACAATAAAATTTTTATAGAGGTTCGAAGATGGGGTAATTCTTCTACTCCTCTCTTCTCCAACTCCTGGAGGAATCCACTAAGTAATGATCAGTTTACAAAGTGGTAACAGTCCAGATACAAGTCTTGATCACAACAAATTGACTTGATCCTTAGGGACTCGATCCGAGACGCCTTGATCACTCACCGTGGCTTCTCGTGCGACTCGGCTTCTTCATAGGGCGCTTGCCTTGTTACTACTGACTCACTTGCTCAAGCTCTTTGGATTTGATCACGAAGCCCTCCAAAAGCTTAAGACTTGGTTCAACCTTGAACCTTTCTACAATCCTTCCTGGAATGTAGACCCCTTTTCTTCAAAAGTTTCCTCTTCAACTGATTGAAGTTCTCTATCCTTCACAGGTGAGTGTTGGATTGATGTACTTCGTAATGTAGGCTTGAGGATTGAGAATGTTTCAGTTTTTCTATTATGCTTGTATATCTCACGTGTGTGTCATTATTCTTCTCAAACAAACTCCTCAGCCTTTTATAGTGAACTTTCAAAAATTTGCCCGTTGAAGAGATAGGCTTATTTTTTAAAGTCACTTTGCAGTCGTTGGCTTGTCTTGTTGCAGCTCTTGGAATTGCCATTTCCTCGTATGAATTGTTCTTTCACCTTTTCGAGTTCGACATGGTGTAGTGCTTCCCATTGGTTCATTCCTTTTGCACGCTTCCTGGGCCGAGCACTCCGAGAAAGGTGGTATGGAGATATTACTTGTTTAAGTAAATCTCTTGATTTACGTACAACGGTTCTTTTACGATTATCTCTCGACATGACCGCATTTCCTTGCTTTCCCCAGGTGACTTAGAGTCGACTTCCAATCATTGGATGACTCTTCATCACTTCAACTTGAGACTTGGCTTCTCTTGAGTTGACTTGACTGATGCTCCACTCACCGATATATCTCGATTGCTTCTCCAAGAGAGTTCTGTCTACTCTTCTTTGCCATACTCAAATTGTCTCGCAATGAGTCTTCCTTCAAGTCTTGATTGTCTTCTTGCATGTTAGGGCGTAGGCGACTTAACTCGGCTTGGCGGCTCTATTCATTGCAATGCATTTTACAACAAGAATTGGGGTGCCAACTTTCTACTCTAAGTTTTACAATGCATTCATCAAAATCTAAACAATAAAATTCCTAACAAATAATTTGAATAAAATTTGATATCTACGTATAATTCCAATAGACCATTTGACAGTGAAAGACTTTGAAAAATCGCGTACATACATTTATTTATAAGATAAAATAGGCCTGTAAGTATATTTCATTCAAAATTCAATGGCAACAGCGGAAGTAAATTATAAAGTGTAGAAAATTCATATATTCATTTATTTCAAACAAACTCGCACGTTTACAAATTTATATAAAAAAAAATATCCCTTTCAGTCTATTTACATAAATAAACTTAGAAAACCACAATAATTCAACATTTATAATCTCAATTTGAAAATTTCCTAGAAGCTGAACATTTGTTCTCAGCACCAATCAATTATCACACAGGGTCTAGCATCGTAGGTGTTAGTGTTATTGAAGTTGGCAAATTTGGTCCGTTTAGCACAGTGCATGTTCTAGTGTTGTAACATTGGTAATGCAACACTAGCTCACAGAATCTGGGCGGATTTTATGCCAGATTCTGTGGTGTGTTTTTGGCAAGATCTTTATATTGTGAATGTTGCTGATATTATTGGATAAAGTTTATCTTAATTGATTCAGCCACTTTTTAATTGCCTTTTATTCCTTTTAAATCACTTTCCTTGTGTAATTGATTCTTACCCACAAGGAAATGATTTTTTCTGATTTCCTTCCTTTAGCATGAAATCGCCCACTAAAAATTAGGGATAGGATTTCTTCTTGATTGCTATAAGAAGAGTAGTCAGACCTTTTGAAGAATCTATCGAGCATAAGCATATTCAAGCTCTATTTTGCACTTCTTCAAGAAACCATTTTATTGCATACTCTTATTTTTCGGGAGAAGAAGGTAAAGATCTACGGCGTGGATCGACTCCACCGTTCAAGGGATTTGAAATTGGAGGGATTCCAACTAGGTTGAGTGTTCTGAAGAATCGATCAGAATATTAGTTCTATACGAGTGTTGGTGTATTAGATAAAGAGGGATTCTTTATGCTTTTCGTAAATCCAGTCGTATTTGTAATAACTCTTTGTTCTCTAATATTGGATTGTTTCTTCTCTGGGCGTTGCCTCGTGCATTAAGATTGAGGAATCTAAGCACGTTAAAAATCCCCGTGTTATTTTTATTCCATTGTGTTCTTGTGTTGGTTGGTTCAGTGTTACAACATTAACATCCAACACCTTAAGAATCTGTTCTGTTTCACGATTTTAAGGGCACAAATTCTATCAAATTGTATCAGAGCCTTCCACTAATCCTTATTAGTGTGATCCTGTTATTTTTATCTGTACTAACATGGACAGCTATCGTGAGGGAAGCTCGATTTCACGACCGCCTCTTCTCATTGGAACAAATTTCTCCTATTGGAAAGCAAAGATGAGAGCCTTCATCAAATCTGTGGATGACGTGCGTGGAAATCCATCCTAACTGGTTGGACACCTCCTACCCACCTTGTTGATGGTAAGGATGTTCCGAAGAAAGAGACTGAATGGACAACTGTTGAGGATCAATTAGCATATTCAAACCCAAAGGCACTCAATGCAATTTTCAGTGCGTGGATGAAAATCAGTTCAAGCTGATCTCTACCTGTGAAACCTCAAAGGAAGCATGGGACATCTTACAAGTTGCCTATGAAGGAATTGAAGTTGTAAGAATGTCTAAACTACAAATGCTTACTTCTAAATTTGAGAATCTTCGCATGAGTGAAAATGAAACCATAAGTGATTTTAATTCTAAACTCTGTGATATTTCAAATTAGTCCTATGCTCTAGGGAAAAAATACTCTAATTTTAAGCTTGTCAAGAAAGTTTTAAGGTCTCTTCCTGAAAGGTTTGCCTACAAAGTGACTGCTATAGAAGAATCAAAGGTTCTGTCAGAGATGCAACTTGATGAGCTAATAGGGTCCCTTCAAACCTTTGAAATGAACCTTGAAGAAACAAGAAAGGAGAAACTCAAGGAAGCAAGCTATAAGAAAGAAAAAAGCAAGGAGATTGCTTTTCAGGCTGAAACATCAGATGAACTGACTCTTGAAGCAGGAAAAGAGATTCAAGAATCATTTGCATTACTTACCAAGAATTTCAGCAAACTTTTCAAACAGGCAAACAAGGGAGGGAATTTCCCCAGAACCGGAAAGAATTCTTGACCTCAGAGAAAGCAAAATGATAGTGGAAAAGGAATAAAGTGCAGAGAATGTGGAGGTTTTGGACACATCCAAGCCGAATGTGCAAATACCCTGAAGAAAAAGAATGGTTAATCATTCACCACATCATGGAGCGATGATGAACCAGATGAAGAAAAAGAAGAGGATGTGAGCAATCAAGTTGTCTTCACTGTTACAAAGGAAGAGGTTGGTTGTAAACAAATGCAACCCAGTGCTGCTTCTGGTGTTACTACACCAAACAGGTATAACTATAACTTTCCTTTTTCTGAAACGTGCCTAACTCCGTACTTCCTGCAGAGGAAAACGAGTCAGATAATGGGAGTTCTGAGGATGAATCTGAAGTAGATGAAGAAGAACTTAGAAGAGTCTACCAAAAGTTGCTTGAGAAATTCTTAATAGTCAGCAAGACCAATGAGAATCTGGAAAAGAAGGTAGTGTGTCTTACTGCTGAAAAAGAGGCACTCAAGGGAGAAGTTATAAAGTTTGAAAGACTGGCAACTGAAAGAAAGGAAGAACTTGCCAAAGTGAAGAAAGATCTCAGTGAGATGACAGCTTCTGTAAAAGAGTTGAGCACAGGCAAGGGGAGATTAGATGAAATTCTTTCTCAAGGAAAATACCAACAAGACTGTGCATGTATTGGTTTTGGTTTCAATGCTTACAAAAAATATGCCAAAAAAGATAAAAACTCTAAGATTACTTTTGTTAAAGAAGGAACATCATTCAGTCATAATGGAAAAAGAAGCAATGCTTTTGTTCCTATATGTCACTATTGCAACCGTCCTGGCCATATAAGACCTAAGTGTTATCGTCTTCAGAAACACTATAGGCAAGGCAGGGTGCAAACTCTTGTGTTCCAACATCAGCAAAGAAACACTCCTCGTTTTAAAATCAATTTATCAAACAAACCCAAGAAAATCTGGGTTAGGAAGGATGAATTCTCTTACTATGTTGTTCACACTGCTTTGAAATCCAATGTGACTGAATCATGGTACTTTGATAGTGGTTGCTCTCGTCATATGACTAGAGAGTTGGAAAAATTGACTGATTTTGAAAAACATGAGAATGGAGTGGTTACTTTTGGTGATGGTGCTAAAGGCAATGTTTTGGGAAAAGGGACCTTGAATGTGTCGGGTCATCCTTCTCTCAAAAATGTTTTGTATGTTGAAGGACTAAAAGCCAATCTTATCAGTATCAGTCAGCTTTGCGACGATGATTTGCTTGTGAGATATGATAAGAATGTGTGTGTTGTTTTTGACAAAACTGATAAATGTATTTTGAAAGGTAATAGATCCTCTGATAACTGTTATCTGATAGAGGAACATGTTCAGTGTTTCAACACTTCTCTTGTGTGTAATAAATCCCTCCTGAGTAACACTGAATTGTGGCACCAAAAACTAGGACACTTGAATTTTCATGGTATGATGAATCTTATTAAAATAGGGGTTGTGTTAGGAGTTCCTAAACTTGATAAAGATCATTCTGGTGTCTGTGGTCCGTGTCAATTGGGAAAACAGAAAAGGTAAACACATAAGGTGTTGCAACATCTCAGCACCTCACACTGTCTGGAAGTTATGCATTTGGACCTTATGGGACCAATGCAGGTCGAAAGCATAGGGGGTAAGAAATATGTGTTTGTGTGTATTGATGATTTCTCCATGTTTTCATGGGTTGACTTTATTAGAGAAAAATCTGACACCTTCACTGTTTTCAAAAAATTGGTGCTTGGACTGAAAAATGAAAAGGGGTCTAATATTGAAAGAATCAGAAGTGATCACGCTAGACAATTTCATAATGCTAATTTCTCTAATTTTTGTGAAAAACTTGGAATCTTTCATGAATTTTCTGCTCCCATCACCCCTCAGCAAAATGGAGTTGTAGAAAGAAAAAATAGGACTCTCCAAGAGATGGCACGTGTTATGATTAACTCCAAGAAAATTTCTCCAAAAATGTGGGCTGAAGCTGTGAGCACTGCGTGTTACATCATTAATAGGGTTCATTTACGTCCTGGTACTAACATGACACCCTATGAAATTTGGAAAGGTAAAAAGCCCAATATCGGTTACTTTCATGTCTTTGGATGTGTTTGTTATATCCTTAATGACAAACAACATCTTGGTAAGTTTGATTCGAAAAGTGATATGGGAATTTTTCTTGGATATTCTGTTAATAGTAGAGCCTATAGAGTCTACAACATGAGAACTCGTACTATCATTGAATCAATAAATGTTGTAGTGGACGATACTAAGGATTTTGCAGGAACCTCGAGAGACAAAGATGAAGGAGCGGGATAAGCTGAGCCCAACAGGACTGATGAAAGTGAAACCAGTGATGTTACAACACCTAGTCATGCACCAGATGGAGATGCTGATGTTGATGCTGATGCTGAGTCAGATACGGATGAAGCCACTGAGTTTGACATTTTCGATCAAGTCAGGAAAGAACCACTAAGCAGAATAAAGAAAAACCATCCCATGGATCAAGTGATTGGGGAAGTGTCCGAGGGCATAAAAACATGAGGTAAAGAGAAGGTATATTACAGGTTGTCTGTTTTACTTCTCTCATTGAACCCAAAAATGTTAAAGAAGCTCTTGTTGATGAGTATTGGGTGAATGCTATGCAATTGGAATTGGAACAATTTGAAAGAAACAATGTGTGGGATCTTGTTCCTAGGCCTGAACACTCTAATATTATAGGAACCAAGTGGATTTTCAAAAACAAAACTGATGAACTTGGTAACATAACTAGACACAAGGCTAGGCTAGTGGCTCAAGGATACACTCAGGTGGAAAGGAGTGGACTTTGATGAAACTTTTGCCCCTGTGGCCAGACTTGAGTCCATAAGACTCTTGATTGCTTTTGCATGTGTTCTTAAAATCAAATTGTTTCAGATGGATGTCAAAAGTGCCTTCCTAAATGGCTTTTTGAATGAGGAAGTGTTTGTTGAACAACCCAAAGGTTTTGAAAATCCCCATTTTCCCAACCATGTTTTTAAACTTAAAAAGGCTCTATATGGGTTGAAGCAAGCTCCTCGGGCTTGGTATGAAAGGTTGACTACTTTTCTGTGTGATAAAGGCTATAAAAGGGGAAGTGTTGACAAAACTCTATTCATCCAGAAATTTAAGAATGGGATCACCATTGCTCAAATTTATGTTGATGACATAGTGTTTGGATCAACCTCTAAACAAAAACTTGATGAGTTTGTTGGCTACATGTCTTCTGAGTTTGAAATGAGCATGGTAGGAGAGTTGAACTATTTTCTTGGGCTTCGAGTTAAACAGTTTGACAAAGGTATTTTTATCACTCAAAACAAGTATGTCAAAAACCTTGTTAAAAGATTTGGGCTGGACAATAAAAAACACATGAAAACTCCCATGGGCACTAATGATAAATTATCCAAAGATGAAAGTGGTACCCCTATTGATCCTACTCTCTACAGAAGTATGATAGGGAGTCTTATGTATCTCACTGCTAGTAAACCTGATATTAGCTATAGTGTTTGTGTATGTGCTAGATATCAGTCGTGTCCCAAAGAGTCTCATTTGAAAGCTGTGAAAAGAATCATTCGTTATATTAATGGGACTACTGATCTTGGTATCTTGTACTCTTCTGATACTAACACTAATTTGGCTGGTTTTAGTGATGCTGATTGGGCAGCTGATGTCGAAGACAGAAAGAGCACCACTGGAGGGTGTTTCTACCTTGGAAACAATCGGTTTCTGACAAACGAAGAAATAGAATTGCATTTCACTGTCCACTGTTGAATCTGAGTATATTGCATTGGGTAGTTGTTGCTCCCAAATGTTATGGATGAGACAAATGTTGGCTGATTATGGGGTTGAAGAAAAAATTCTTACTGCCTATTGTGATAATTCGAGTGCCATAAATATTCCTAAAAACCTAGTGCAACACTCTAGAACAAAACACATCGATATTCGACACCATTTCATTAGAGACTTGGTTGAGAATAAAATTGTTACCATTGATTTTGTCACTACTGAGAATCAAATTGCTGATATTTTCACCAAAGCCCTAGACTTCCAAAGGTTTAATTATCTGAAACAGTCTCTAGGTGTCTGTATTCTCTGAGCAGTGTGGGTTTCAGTGTTGCAACACCATATTCATCATTTCTCTTTCTTGATGTGTTGCAACCTTTTCTTGATCTTAATTCTTGTGCATTAGACATTTTGCATCTTTTAAGATCATTACATTGGCTTCTTTGTTTTATTGTTGTAACCCTATTGAGTACTCCTTTCATGAAATCCTTGCCTAAAAATAATTGTGGATCAAATTGCAAACATAATGATTTTTCCCATGTGAAAGATGTATTTTTTTTGGGGAGGGGGGCCTTTGACGGAAAAAGCTGCCCATACATTGTGTGTGAAAGTTGTTCAGTTGTGAACTATTCTATGTTCTTTTATATGCTTTAATCTTGTTATGATCTTCTAAGAAAGAGCTACCCATGTTTTTGGAGCGAAAGCTACCGACTGGCTAATTGTTCTTCTGTTGATTCCTTTCACTCAAAAGATTTGTAAATGGGAAAAGGATTTTGATCCATTGACTTTGTATGGTGGTGTTCTTGAAAATGGTGGCACAACACTGGGTTACCGCACCAAAACGCATGAGGCCTTTTTATTCCTGTCAGAAATAAACTCATCATTCTAGACATCCCTCAGGATCATTTTTGGGCTTGTGGAAAATATTTTGTCTCTTGATTCGATGTGGTATATTATTTTTGGAAATTGTTTATTCCTTAAATTTGTCTCTGATTATAAATGGTATTGTTCATCTGTGCTTATTTTGGATTTATTGCACACCTTGAATTATGGGACTCTTCCAAACATATTTTGAATTTCAAATTTGCAGTTGAGAATTTTTTTGGAAAACTTCCACATTGGCCGCCAATAGTATCTCTCATATACAAGGAAGTTATTTCTTTCCCTTTTTCAAAATACTCACATTCACTTTAAAGGAATATTTCTGTGATTCTTCCTTCCTTTCTTGAGATTCTTGGTCTGCTTTCTTCTAACCCAAATATTCCATAGTATCTTGTGCTTGCTCGATTTTTTTCAGACTGTAACAGATTCTACGGGAGTTGAGAGAAGTTGTAAATCGGAGAAGAAACAGGGGAAACCCTAGTTCCGAAACCCATGTTTGCGTGCAAGAAGATCATCACGCTGGTAGTGCCACTTCTGGTGTGGTGACCACTCAGGGACATCTCCTGGGTGTGGATTTAAACAACCCCCCACCTGTTGAAACTAACCCTAGTGGTTCTGGGCGCGTTGAGAGTTCAAACCCTGAAGCAAGAGAACAAGACGTTTCATCCATGGGTAATGTCAATCAACAACCTAGTTTGTCTCCTCCTTCATCCCATGCGAAGCCCACAGATCAAAGTTTCGAGAGGACCTACTATCGAAAAAGGAAAAATGGTGTACCTATTGATCAAGGAGAAGATGAGGGAGTTTTTGTGGCAAGAAAGCGGGCCACCACAACTCAGAACCATCCAAGAGGATCATTCGACAGATGATTTTCACTGATTCTGAAGATGAAACCCCAAGGGAAGACCCTCTGTTAAACCTCCCTCTTCGTACAAATGTGAGTGAATCTTCTAAGGATAGTTCTTCATCCGATAATGAAAGCAGCCAGTCGGACTTGGAACCGGATGATGATGCCGGAATGGACACTAATGAAGGTGCTAATGACAATGATGAAACACCAGGTTCACACACTAATTCTTAGAAGTCTGATCATGAACCCTCCGACTCCGAATTTGAGGCCAGCAGAGGTCAGTTTTCTGCCTTTTACTCTATTGAGAATAAAAATCTCTGGGAGTTTGTTGTTCAGCGTGAAATACTGTGTGAAAGGCCTATCAAAATGGATGATCATGATAAATTCGGTATTTTGCCGCTCCTTGGGAACATGGACCTCCTTGGTTCTGTTACTCATATTGGAAAATATGTTGATCGTGTTGTAAGGGAATTTTATTGCAACTTGCCCCGGAGATTTACTGATCACAAGTTCGCTAAGTATGGGTTTGTGTGGGTTAGAAGGAAGGTTTACTCATTTACTCCAACAGATATTAATGGAGTCTTGGAAGGCAACAATGCGGATGATTTGGAGCTACCTTCTGATATGGATGCAATTGCAAAAGAGATAAGTGGGGGTGTGAAAGAAGTGTGGCCGGGAACGCAAGAAAAATTTAAAGCCAAGGACTTAACAAAGAAGTACACTCTTCTTCACAAAATTGCTCTTTGTAATTGGACACCTACAAAGCATTCCTCTTCAGTCACTACGGATCAGGCCATCTTGTTATATTGCATTAGGACTAGACATCCGTTCAATATTGGGGAACTGATCTTTGACATCATCGGCACCCATGCTGGGTACACCAGTACTTATGGTATTCTCCCCTTCCCCTCTTTAATTTATAAAGTGCTTGTTTCACAGGGGTTCAAAAAGAAGGCATTCGAGGATCTTGTTGCTGTCCCTGCTCCCATTTCCATCTCAGTTAAAATCCTCAAGAGTGAGAAGATCAATGACCTGCCTCTACCTCCTCCTTCTGGTTCCACTGCTGGTGCTTTTTCCAGTGTTGCAACACCAGGGAATTCAACACTTGAAGCCAGATTGCGTACTGAGATAGCTGAAGCAGAACATCAAATCAAGTATTGGACTTCGAAGAAGTTAGAGGCTCAGAATCTTCTTTCCCAGCTCCTTGCTCCTACTGGCTCCTTGGCACCTGTTACTCAAAAAGGGGGAGTCTAGTGCAGAGGAAGATGCTGATTCGGAGGGGGAGTCTCAATCTGAAGATGAAGATGATATTGAAGAAGCTGACTCTGAGGGGGAGTCAAAGGAGGCTAGTGGCTCTGATTGAGATTGCAGCATTTCTGAACTCTATTTTTGTTTAAATGATAAACTGCGTTAAACTAGTTCTGTTAATCTAGTTCTTTTGGACATAGTGTTGGATGAATTTGGATTTTGTTTGCATGCTTTTATGAACTGTGCTAACTTGCAGGTTTCTTTTATTGATTACTTATGTCACGTCCTACATATATATCCTCTTAAGTGTTGTTTTGACCAAAAGTGCCAAAGGGGGAGATTGTTAGTGTTATTGAAGTTGGCAAATTTGGTCTGTTTAGCACAGTGCATGTTCTAGTGTTGTAACACTTCTATTGCAACACTAGCTCACAGAATCTGGGCGGATTTTATGCCAGATTCCGTGGTGTGTTTTTGGCAAGATCTTTATATTGTGAATGTTGCTGATATTATTGGATAAAGTTTATCTTAATTGATTCAGCCACTTTTTAATTGTCTTTTATTCCTTTTAAATCACTTTCCTTGTGTAATTGATTCTTACCCACAAGGAAATGATTTTTTCTGATTTCCTTTTCCTTTAGCATGAAATCGCCCACTAAAAATCAGGGATAGGATTTCTTCTTGATTGCTATAAGAAGAGAAGTCAGACCTTTTGAAGAATCTATCGAGCATAAGCATATTCAAGCTCTATTTTGCACTTCTTCAAGAAACCATTTTACTGCATACTCTTATTCTTCGGGAAAAGAAGGTGAAGATCTACGACGTGGATCGACTCGACCGTTCAAGGGATTTGAAGTTGGAGGAATTCCAACTAGGTTGAGTGTTCTAAAGAATCGATCAGAATATTAGTTCTATACGAGGGTTGGTGTATTAGATAAAGAGGGATTCTTTATGTTTTTCGTAAATCCAGTCGTATTTGTAATAACTCTTTGTTCTCTAATATTGGATTGTTTCTTCTCTGGGCGTGGCCTCGTGCATTAAGATTGAGGAATCTAAGCACGTTAAAAACCCCGTGTTATTTTTATTCCGCTGTGTTCTTGTGTTGGTTGGTTCAGTGTTACAACATTAACATCCAACACCTTAAGAATCTGTTCTGTTTCACGATTTTAAGGGCACTGATTCTATCAGTAGGTAAATACTTGAACATAATAATTTTTATAACAGTTTGTTATTCAATTGAAAATTAACATTTAGAAAAAAAACATCACTCTAATAGTTTCATGAGAAAATCATAATTCGTATAATAATTTCTTATTTAATTAAAAACAACATTTAAAAATAAAAAGACATTACTTCAGTAGTTTCATAGGCCACCCATTATCCACCGCCATTAACCATCGTCGACTCCTGAACCTGAAAAGTTGGATTATAATTGGTGGGGAGCGACACAGCTCAGTGGGGTTAACATTTTCCAAGCTAAATACACAAAAATTTCACATTAACATGCAAATACAATCCAATAGAACATAGCATAGATTCTTTGAAAACCCATAAACATAGACATAGATCGCACTACAAGAGTTCCACCTGAGGGATACATCGACCCCGGACCTCTTGATTCCATGGCACATGGGCATCTAAAGCAACCGTACTACACATCATGCAAAATAACTAAGCATTTAACAAGGACAATAAGAGTTTTGAAAATAAACCTCACCTCGAAACATTGCTTGAAAATATGTAGAACTTAAATGTGTTGGATGCAAACACTCCTAATCCTCGCTCGATAATTCGCCTAACAATAGAAACTAAAATACTAATCAAAACCTCAAATATTCTAGATTCATAAACTTAAAGTAATATTCTAAATATTAATTAGGGGCTTAGTAAAATATAAAATAAGGTTTAAGGATAATTTGGAAGTGATGGTTACCTTTTGGAATTGGTAGATAAACTGAGGTGATAGTGTTGGGAAAATTTATGTATAGATTTTGATGATACCATGTAAAACTTAGATTAGGAAGTTGGTACCCCATTTTTTATGTAATTCAACTTGTAATAGATAGGGTTGTTTAAGCTGAGTTGAAGTCAGCTAAGTTGAAGATTACAAGACTTGACTGAAGATTGAAGTGAAGACCCACTTGTGTGTCAGCTGAGTAAAGTGAAGTGAAGACTCAGTCAAGTGACAGAAAAGTTGTCTCAGTCAGCTGACTGACAGCTAAGTCATTCCAAAATGATTGGAATCGAATGTGAATGGGGTATGTAGCCAATAAAACTTGAAGAAAGCTGAAAGAGATCCATTGTCAAGACAAGTCAAAGTTTTGCTGGAAATAGGCATGTGTCAGGCTGCCTGCAATAAAGTTGTTTTACTGAAAGATTGCAAAAAACAAGGAACCAATGAGATGTACCCTGAAAACCTGCAGAGATTAAGCAAAAGGATGCGAAGCAATTAATTCATGGTACGATCTACATCAATGGTGCAAGACAAGACAAGCCAACAACCTACGAGTGTGATTTGAAAATTATGTCCATCTCTTCAACGGACATATTTTCAAATGTGCACTATAAAACGCTAAGGAAGCAAGTGAGAGAAGGTTACCGAGTTCAATACAAGCATACAAGCAATCAAGCAATAACCTGCAAACATCTCTCAAGCTTTTCAAAGAAATCCTCAAGCCTAACTTCGAAGGAAATCAATCCAACACACTAGTGAAGGAAAGACTACTTCATCAGTTCAAGAGGAAAAACTGTTTCAAGAACAAAGGGGTCTACTATGCAAGGTTGAAGGAGAAGTAGTGAGTTTCCAGATTGAACCGGTGCTTTGAACCTGTTGGAGGGCTAAGTGATCAAATCCAAGGGTTTGAAGGAGGCAGAAGTACAGGACAGCTGTCTGGTGAAGATGTTGAGTCCCAGGAGCATTAGGTTGTGTGATAAAAGCTAACTCGGACTGTATAACTACTTTGTAACCAAGCTAAAGTTAATTCGTGGATTCCTATAGGAGTTGGAGAAGAGTGGACTAGAGAAATTACCTCAATCTCGAACTACTCTAAAACTCCTTGTGTTTATTTTACTTTTCAGCACACCTTATTTCTTGCTTTATTTTATATATACTGATAAGTTAAACTTGCTTAAGTCTGTTGATAATAACCGTTGCTAAAACAAGTGTTGTAAAACGTGCTTAAAATTATAAAAGTGAAAAGTCTTTCGCTGACAAAACCAAATCAACTGAATTTCTAAGTGTTAGCTGAAAATAACTAAGTTATACTATCTACAGCTCAGTCGAGTCTATTGAGTGGGTAACTTTGTTGTGTAAGACCCTAGTTGTCCCTCAAGGACTTAGCTGATTTGAGTTAACTCTGAATATATTTTAAAAGGACTAAAATCGAAAAGCTGGTAAGCTTTATTCAATCCCCCCCAAACCTTACACATCACCCCTTGGGACCTACAAGTGGTATCAGAGTGGTTCGTTCATTGAGCCGTCCCCATTGGTTACTAAACTAGATCTCATTCTTTTAAAGAATCAACACTTGAGTTTATAAAAGCTTTTTATTTCAAGAGCAAAGTTATTATCATGGAAGCAAATCTAACTTGCATTCCAATATTAACTGTGGAAGAACTTGATGATTGGAAAATACGTATTCAGGCTCATCTATCAGCCCTACATGATGAGATGTGGTTTGTGATTGAGGATGGGCCACTACAAATCTTAAAGGTCAATACGGTTGTAAGAAGGGCAGTTCCTGCTAAAGGAGAAGATGTTGCACCTGCAGAGCCTAGACCTGCTATGGTGGACAAACCACGATGTGAATGGACAAACGATGATCGGAAGAGATATAATCTTGACAATGTTGCCAAGGATATACTTTATAAAACTATTGATAAGGCTATGTTTAATAAAGTTAAATCTTGTAAAACGGCCAAAGAGATTTGGGAAAAGCTCACTTTGATTTATGAAGGGTCTGATCAAATCAAAGAAAATAAGTTAACTGTTGTTGTCCAAAAGTTTTAAAATTTTAAAATGATTGCAGGTGAAAGTCTGGATCAGCTGGATGCCAGATTCACAGAGATCACCAGTGAGCTCTCCGCTCTAGGAAAAGAATATACACAGAAGGAGATGTGTATGAAGATCATGAGGTCTCTCCCAGCTGAGTGGGAAATGAAGGTTATGGCCCTGAGACAATCCATGGATCTCACCAGGACATCAAACCATGAATTGTTCTCTGATCTTAAAGCCTATGAGTTTGAGATGAGAAGGAAAGAACAAGAAAAGACAGTTGTACCCAAGACAGCTGCACTCATGGCTGGTGAAGCAAATAGAGTTGAATCCAAGAGACCATAGACCAAGAAGAGATTGCCCTGATGGTGAAAAGATTCAATAAGTTCTTCAATAAGAACTACAAAAGAAACAAGGGTGAATCATCAAGAAGACACTCAGCACCCTCCAAAGCTAGGGAGGACAGACCACCCAAAAGAGCTGAACATCAAAGAATTGAGTATCAGAGAGCTGAAAGAGCTGACTTACAAAGAGTTGAGAACCTATGTTGGAATTGCAGGCAGCCAGGATACTTTGTTGTTGACTGTCCTTATCCACCAGTCAACAAGTACATAAATGAAGAGGAAAGAAGACAAGAAAAGAAGAAAGCCATGTTGGCTGCTGAGACTACTAAAACAGCCAAGTGCGAGGAACCAGCAGAGTAAGATAGTAGTGAAGCGGACTACTCCAGTGATACAGAAGAAGAGATTTTGATATGCCTCATGGCCAAAGAAGAAGACTCCAAAGATCAATAAGATGAGGTACACTCTAACTCATCTCATTCTGATTCAAGTGATAGTGATATTGATAGTGACACAAACACTTCATCACCCACAAATCTTTATGATTCTATTGGCAAAATGATGAAAGATTTTGAACACATAAAGACCTCTCACACACTGTTAAATGAGGAAAACAACTAGTTTAAATGCCAAAACTCACAGTTGACTAAGGAGCTGAGTACTCTAAATCATATAGATGATGAGAATACAAAACTGGAGGCTGAAATTGCCAAGATCCAAACAGACATCATTCACTAAGGCATTCAAATTATTGGATGAGCTTATAATGATTCAAAAAGCAAGTGATGACAAGATAGGCATTAGATTTAATTCCTTTGTGCATGCCCAAGTCCCAAGAGTGGTTATGGAAAAAGGATCATCAAGCAATGCGGGAGTCCAAAATTCAAAGCACCATATTTTGCACCTACACCCACTCAAAAACAAAATCACAGCCATGTTGGCCTTGGATATAAGGGAAAAGGCAAAAAGCCAACTAAGTATGCTGACAGGATAGCTGAAACTAAATTCAGAATAGTCCATCAGCAGACTCCAAACAGGAAATACTCTGTCAAATCTAAACACAGCTACCAAAAGCCCAAGAGGTTTCAGCAAAGAAAATCACATGATGGGAATGGTAGAAACTACCCAAGCCAGGCTGATTAGAATAACCAAATGAGATATCAGCCAAGACCTATGGGATATAGGCCTAAGTGGCAAAAACCTCAACCTCAGCATAGGTCATTCCCAAGGCAAAAGAACTATAATCAACACACATATGCACCCAAGCACAAAACCCAATATACACAGAAGTTCCACTATTACCATAAGAAAGCAAATGCTCAAACACATACACAGGCATACAGACAAAAGAGACAGATGTATGATCCTAAAGCCCCCAAGCAATTTGCTAATATGCATTATGATTATGAAACTGATAGGTGGCAACCTCCTAGAGTCAGATCATCTTGATATAGGTTGGTTGGAACACCTCATAGCACTAACCCTCAGAACCCAGGCAAGTATGGGTACCTAAAAACTAATTTCCTTGATTGCAGGTTCAAGGAACAGCTGAGAAACCTGGTACATAGATAGTGGTTTTTCTAGACACATGACAGAGAACAAGAAAAATCTGTCAAGGATTAGGGAAATCAAAGGTGCTAAAGTCATATTTGGAGGAAATAAAGCTCCAGGGGAAATCAAAGGCATAGAATTCATCAGAAAGAATGGACTAGAGATCACAGATGTAGCATATGTTGAAGGCCTCAACTTCAATCTGTTGTGCATCAGCCAACTCTGTGACAAAGGCTATAATGTTGGATTCCACATGGGTGTATGCCAAATTGAGGATGTTGAATCAAATGAAATTGTCCTTCAAGGGTCAAGGCAGAAGAACATGTATGTAGTGGATTGGTCAACTGCTACACCAAGCACATGTCCGCTAGCAAATAGTACATCCAAATCAAGTTGGTTGTGGCACAAGAAGTTGAGTCACCTGAATTTCAAAACAATCAACAAACTTGCAAGGAGTTATCTTGTGGAAGGATTGCTTGACTCAGTATACAAGAAGAAAAGCATTTGTGATGCATGCCAGATGGAAAAGCAAAATAATTCATCTTTCAAGGACAAGTCAAGTCCTTCCTCAACCAGGATATTGCATTTATTGCACATGGATTTATTTGGTCCTGTTGAACCAACTAATATTAGTGGAAAGAAATACACCTTAGTTGTGGTGGATGATTATTTTCACAAGAAACACATACTCGTGTTACATGCACTCCATTATGGGCTAGATTATACCTTGTTGGTAAACAATCTCGACACGCTCTCCATAAGAAATATTTTACTTTTGGAGGGATCTTCAGCTTCCATATTCTACTCCACGCTCCTGCATATCCGATGTTTTCATCAATGATGGAATTAACCAACATTTTATAACCTAACTTCACTGTGTAATCTCTAGTTCTTGAATTATGTCAAATTGACATGTCGTTTTATTAGTAGAATGCAATGGTATTTTCAGGATTTGTTCAACATCACATTCACAAAAGTACTCCTCTATTATGTTCCTCCTCTATTATGTTCATATCCCATTCACATGTACCTGGTATAAGCAAGTCATTAACTGAGAAATTTTCAAGCCATGCAACTTGTTGTGAAGTGATGTAAAAATTAGTAGCATCCCTTAACCATGGATCATTGCACACACTAATTGACTTTCCATCTACAATAATCCACCTTGTGCCCAACTTAATCAGCTGTCTCGAGCTCCAAATACTACACCAAGTGAAGCTAGGATGAGCTCCAAGCTCTGAATTGATGAAGTCCCCACGTGGGAAATTTCTAGCTTTGTAGATTCGACTGATAAGAGTATCTGGGTTAAATAGCCAACGAACTTTCCGTCGAAAGACGAAGACGCCACCGGGCTTATTCCTAAAAGAAGGTATTCTATAGCGTAAGGGCTTTCACTTAATTAATTCCACGGCCTTAACGACTATTCATCTACTGAATGAATGCCATTTAGCTCTATCTCCCTATTGTTGACCCCAAGTCAATGGCATTGGATGGGGTTGGTGTCATTGCAATGACATTCCCTTTCTTTGAAAATACTTTCCAATCAAACTTTACCATTAGAGCTAAGTTAAATAGTGGAATTCCCTGAAACCGAGTCCTCCTGCATCTTTAGAAACACATAATTTGTTCCAACCAATCCAATTAATCCACCGACCTCCTTCCTTATTTGAACCCCATCAAAATGAATTAATCACTCGTTGAAGCTCATCCCTACATAAACTGGTAATAAGAACACATTTATACAATATGTAGGCAGTGTTTGAGCCACGGATTTAATAAGGACACTTTTACTAGCTTTGGAGAGGGGTTTATTCCTCCACTTCTGTAGGTCGGACCATAAATCATTGCGTACGTAATCGAATATCTCTTTCTTCCTTCGTCCAATGAGTGAGGGCAAGCCTAGATATTTTCCTGCTTGGTTGTGCTTTTAAATGTCAAGAGTGATCAGAATCTATCTTGTTGCTTTTGATTCACATTCCAGCTAAACAAGACACTGGACTTTTGGAGATTTATGGCTTGACACAAACTGACTTCATATTGATGGAGGATGTGCTTTATTCTTTGAGCCTCTTCTTTATTAGCTGGAAAAAAGAGGTAACTATCATCAGCAAATAACAAATGTGAGATTGATGGTGCCCCACGACATATTTTCGAACCATGAATATAGCCTCTCATTTCAGCTTGTCTGAGCATGAAAGTAAGGCCTTCACACAAAGGATAAATAAGTACGGAGATAATGGATCCCCTTGGCGAAGTCCCAATTTAGGAGTGATAAGACCAACTAGGGAACCATTTACAAGCACTGAATACGAGACGAATCTCACACAAAGCATAATTAATTTGACCCATCTTACAATAAAGCCTAACTTCAGAAGAATTTTCTCCAGATAGGAACAATAAACTCTGTGATAGGCCTTACTAATGTCAATCTTCAATGCCGCCAACGCTTACTTTCTTCAGATTTGCATTTCATGTGATGTAGGGTCTCAAACGCAACCTAGGACATTCACTTCATTTATCACTTCTTATTTCATTTTACACGTTCACTTCAATTATATACAATATTTTCTTCAAACTAAATATGTATTTATCATGAATTATGCGACGTTAATTAGTAAGCCTCTCCAAAATGGACAACATAAAAATATCATTAAAACCGAGGGTTGAACTAATCAAACCATGTTCAAATTTACAATGTTATTAACTCAAAACCCAATCCCATAACCTCTATTTATTCAACCAATTATTACCGAACCTAGGTTTCATCATATTGTTTGCTTCTATTCTTTGTTTTCTCCCTAACATGCCAATCATATATATCAATGTGCCCTTTTGCAACAGAACAATCTATATCTCAACCAAGTGTATAAAAATTTCAATTTAAACGGAAAAAAAAGTAGGAACAATAATTACTTTAGCTCATTCTGTACATGTTGACGTATTGTATAGTAGAAAATTGGACATTTGCATCGGTTGTAAATGACTTTAAGCATCGGTTCCAACGGCGATGCTTATGAATGCGATGTAATATTTTTCTTTTCTTTTTTAAAATTTCCAAAATTTTTCTTTTCTTTTCTTTTTTCTTGCTCGAAATTTTTTCTTTCTTTTTCAAAAAATTTCTTTCTTTTTTGAGCTTTATTATTCTTTTATTACCTAATCACTGTTCATCCCTCTTTCTTTTGTCATCATTCTTTCTTAATATTTCACCACATCCCCCCAAACTATTCATCTTCTATAAACTCAAGTTTTAGGGATAATAAATGTTTTTACAATTCAAAGCTCAAAATGTGGCTAACAATAAAAAGTTTAGGCTCAAAGTGGCTAACTAGGGAATCATGAGTTCATAGGTAGACTTTTTAAGTAGGCTAAAACAAAGATGGCCTTGAATAATCTTCAAAACTTATACACACATATGGTTTCAATATAGATACCAATGTAAGTTCTAGAGTTCTAGCTATGATGAATGACACGCTCAAGAAAAATTAAAACTGCATAATATAAAAGCAGTTTAAGGCACAGAAGCTCACAGGCTTATTTTTCGCCGCATGCTCAAATACTCAATTTTCTCAATCAATGACAAACATGCCAACTACATCTTCTCAACAATTTACCACATAACTCACCAAAATACTTCATCTCATCAAATCAAATGCTCATAGTAAAATCATGCGGGAGCTTTTTGTACTTTTCGAGTTCTAATCCTAACTCGCACAAAAGCAATAATCATGCTAAAGAGGTAAACGTACTAAAACAAAAATAAAAATCGAAAATTTTAAAAAAATTATGCAATTCTATATGCTTCTACATGCAATTCTAAATGCAATGCAAAAATGTAATGTAACAGTACTTATTTATGCATTCTTGACAACTCCCCCTCCCAAACTTAAAATATACTTTGTCCCGAACATATGAGAAAATTATCAAAATTAAAAGGAATGCATAAAACGTATTTATCGAGTTCACTGTGGTGGAGGAGGTGGAGGGTAATTAGCCCGAACCTTAGGGTTTTTTTTTTGTAATTATCTGAATAGTTAAATGCATATATAGACTTTATGTCCTCTCTGCAATATCAATCATATGTTTTGTTTCATGATTAGCATTCATCTCATGATCACTTGATCTTGAAAAAAATTGAGTTAATTTATATTGTTGATCATTCTATTTTTCAAAACCATTAGATAACTAAATTACGCTTTGGCATGTTTCATGAAATGAAAGGTTGTGGTAAAATGTAAATTGGGACTTGTAACCTTTGATAAGAGAAAAAGTTTATTTTGAGTACATAAAAAAGTCGCATGCTTAAGATGGATGAAGAAATGTTAATGTGAGTACCTATTGTGTTGTTTTCCATTAAAAAAATGTGGCAGCTTTATGCCCCATTGCCTCTATAAAATACATGTTGAGACATTTTAAATGTTCCAAACAAATTTATATTATTATCATCTTGAGACATTTAAATATATTATTATAATATTTATAAAACCATCTCGAGACATTTAAATATGATATGTAAACAACTCGAGGCATATATAAGTGTCTCAATAAAATACATGATGAGACATTTTTAAATGTTCCAAACAAATGTCCCAAAACTTTGCGCAACACCATTATATGAGACACTTACATTAATCATCCCAAAAAATAGAAGTGTCCCAATATGTAGCAAATGGGGCCACTTTTCATGTCTCCAAAAATAATTTTTGTTGTAATGGACATAATCATTTATGTCTCATCCTTCTTGCTCTCTTATCGCCAGGGCGATTGTCCATGTGAGAGGGCCAATCAGAATCTGGTGATAACTCACAACTTCAGTACCAAACACATAATTAGAATCCAACATATCTCATTAATTACAATATGTTCTCATAGGCCACATAATACATTTCTACTTAATCCTTAATGACTCACATGTCTTTGGAGCATATCTCCCAAACAAAGGCTCATAAAAGATATCAACGACCACACCGCTTGTAGAAGTATGCCTAAGAATAGTTTAATTATGCGCAAAACTCTAAAGTGAAGTAATGCCTTGAGTAATTATGTTTGGTCTACCCATAATGTTCGGCACCAAAGTCATACACCAAAGTGGTTTACTATCACAAAGACAACGAAATACATCATGGAAGCGCGCATAATGCGCATCATTTCAAGATGCCAAATTTGCGTTTAGCAAATCATATACTAATCTATTAAGATATATAAGTATCCACATGTCGGCATTGTTATAGCGCATGGATGACTTCGTAATCCACTCACTAATCTCACTCCTGAGTGCGGGACTTGTTGAGTACATACATAGCGCACATCAAACATTCGACTGTGCTTACATAACCTAGCTAACATTTCTTTTCTTCTTCCTATTGACATAGTTTCTTTACTAAGAACATTATCTTTGACTATAGAGTGTAAAGACTGCCACCACTTAGTGGAGATAACTCCCTGTACTTTCCAGTCATCACATTTTTGCCATATACAGTGAGATACAACTCTTGACAAATGTTTAGTGACTTAATTGACCATCGTAAACCTACCAAAATGATAGCTAGATGAAATCAAGGATGAGTCAAGTCATAGTTAGAGCTTCCTAATCAGCAACCATTGCGCTCTTACTAAATCTTGAAATCATCGGGTGATCCACATAGATCTCGTGAATTAATTTTCTTTGAAGTACGTCCACATCAATCATCCGGGACAAATAAAAACAAAAGTGGCAATAATAGATAATATATCAGGCGAATTAAGGCAATCTCACCACCTAGGGAGGACATCTAAAACATTACGATCTTCTAACAGGCGTAAACATCTCACCCTGTAGAGCTACACGCAATTCAATCAACCCATCTATATTGCACTTGATCTACCAAAACCACATGTTTCAAATGGTCTTGTATCTAGACAGAAGATAAACAAGATTTTAGATTTTATTTTTAGTCTTTTTACTCATTTTTCCTTCACAACAACTATGCACTTAGGGTATCAAGTGAAGTCACATGATCTATCGACTCATCAATACCTAAAAAAGTAATTGTAAAGGATACCCACTTAATCTCATATAGATGACGGGAAATATTTTATATTCACTCCTTTATACTCGTGGCTATTAAGAATTATTTTTGTGTGAGATACTAGCTCCCACTGACATAATGTCGCTCCCACTATCTCAGCGGTTTCTAGATGAGTTTAAAGTACAACATCCTCTCTAGAGAAACAAGCGCCTAAAAAGTATCTTGCAATTCATATAGTTTCAAGATCTCTTTTCACCTTACATATGCTAAAGAAATCCCCTTGAGGGAAAAACTATATTGTGCGACTTGATTTTCCACTTGAGAATGCATATTCTCGAACTTATGCAGGCACTGACCCACTAATTTGTGTTGGTTGCTAAATTTAATCTCATACAAGGTTGAGGAATCAATTAGACACACATATTTTATGATGAAAGTAGCGGCAAGATACACAAATCAGTTTACGCTATTATAAATCTAATCATTTTTAAATGATTGTCCCTTCTTCGTATGCTCATATAGCTGCAAAGTGTTTTGAACCATTATTCAAATTGCACCTTTGTTTCCTTGAAATGTGTGTCCAAACTAATTAGACATGCTATTCTCGTTCCCTATTAGCACATCTCCATTTGTTAAGAATCGCTGAAAGCTATTTGGCGCTTCTAACTTATAAGAGTTGGGGATGTACTAAATTATAATGTACATACCAAAGAAGAAAAATATAATGCATTAATTTGTGCCTCGCACGCATAAGTCTGCACTCATTTTAGTGGACTTATCTTTTGAGGATAAGTAGCCCTCTTTCCTTTCTCTAGCAAGCTTATCATGCCAAAAAGTATTTATGTAGAGGGAGATTTACCTTAGTGTATTAAACATTAAGCCCTCCTCCAGTTAATGCAGTCGTCATCCTAACCTCGCGTGCCACGATATCAATAGAAGACCTAAAAGAAATATTATCTTAAGCCAATCGCATCATAAAAAAAATATAGACAAGTCTTCTCACTCAACAAATACCTAACAAGTGCATTTACCCAAAAATACTACATCGACACATCAAGTTGCTCACACCAGCTGTTGAGCTTGAGGTGACTCTCTTTAGCCTTCTCTTGTGCGCTATATAGCTGCACAACTCGATAATAGTCATACACATTTGCTCAATCTCAACCACATGCTAAACCAACCAATATCGACAGTCCACCCATGGAAAGATTTAAAAATATTAGCGAAAAAATAAGAGAGCATATTAAATAATCAAACTTCATCTCAGTACAATTACAAATGGAGTTTCCAATCTCATAAGTGCACTTAATATTTGTTGACACTTTGTTGCCTTATTTAATAAGGTGATACGTCTTATCACTTTATGGATCAATTTATGGTTCTAGTTTTAGCTTTTGCTCTCGTCAAGCTATATTATACTGGTTCTAATATTCACCCTAGTTGGTTTATATTGGTCAACATAAGCGACAAGTGCACTTACTTGTGTATTTTTCAACTTTTTATAATCAGCCTCTAGGTAGGCAGTTTTCATCATCAATAGCACAAGCTTATAATATCTTAATTCAGCTCAAATAGCGAATTTGAATAACTGGAGATTTTTAATCGTGAATAAGCTTATATTACAAAAATAGAGCTTTAACTCTTTTATTTAATTCTTAGACTTTCAACTTAAACAAATTAAAGCACAAATTTAATTCTTGATCCATAAGTATATTGTCAGCATCTCAGCTGCGACAATTTCGGGCAATTAAGTTCTTACATTTGTTGAATAAACAAGTTATAGCGCAAATATTTTCTTTAATCCACAAGCATATTATTCGCGTCTAAGTTAGAACAATATTGGATACCCTGTCCATTTTCGTGCTAAATTGACTTAAACTAAAGTTGGTGAGTTAATTCTAAAAAACTTTTTCAATAAATTGCGCAAACAATTAGGTACTGATCTAAAATTTTTATTCTGGATCCAAGTAATATTTATTATTTTTTGTAATTCAATTAGATTCGAAAATTTGTCACCAAGACTAGTAATTATCTCTCACCGAATTGAAAATGACAATAAACATTACTGATACATGATTCATATTATCAATGTCCATAAATAAATCGTGCATGCAACCATGCGATATGAATAATAAAGAGAAATAGCCTCTTGGGCAATATTGACATATGGTGCATCAAGTGGAGATAACATAGACCTATGGTGGTAAAACAAAAAATATTCCCATAAAATTAATGTTGCATAGCCTCCAAATATTGGATCAAAAAAAATACATGCCTTGAAAAATAATAAAACAAATTACATATATTTAAGGCCTACTACATCAATCTAGAAAACTTAAAAATAAATTGGGAATACCGAATTACCACCATCGTCACAAATTATCCCTCAACAATAATATTAAAATAAAACACTTAAAAATCAAATACATGAGCACTCGTATGTCAATGTCCATTTATTCAAATCGTAAAATAATTCATAAAACATCGACTCAAGTGATTGCATGCAACTCGGATAATACATGAATCACATAAAATATTTTTGCTTGCACCTCAATGTACAAAAATGTAACTTTTTTACGCATTTTATGTGAACAATATTTTTCATACACCAACATGCAAAAATAATTTTCGTGCATCACAATACACAAAATATATTTAAATTTTTCAAGAATATTAATGCGCAAAAATAATTTTTTTCTATCACGCAATTGTGCAAAATATTTTTCATGCATTAATACTATAAAAAAATAATAATGCACAAAAATAATTTTGCAAGCTTCCAATGAGCAAAGCAAATTTGTACCACAAAAAATAACACAAATAGTAAGTGGTCTAATGGGAAAAACAACATATAACACTTAAAAGGTGAGAGGTTTAAATCTATGTTAGACCAACAACTCTTTCAATTTTTAATTAAATGAATGGTTGCCCACATGCGCCAGTCATCCGCCATGTGGCAGCCAATATGCCCGCATGGCATCCCCGTGCCCATGTGGCAACAAGCTATTTTTTTCTTAACATGAAAACAACAGCAGCGTCCAGTCTATCAGCATGCCCATGTTCCCATGCGTGGGTACTTCCCGCGCCTAGCGCCCAGCACCCATGCGCGCGTACAAGGAAAAAGATGCAAAAACAGAAGTCTAAAATTTTGGACTTTGGCAATTGCAAAATATGTCTGCACAGAGACATAAACAAACATACAAATTACATTTGGCACGAAAATCTATACAAATATTTGTTTTTCTCTCAAAAACTTGAATTCACATAATTTTTTTGTTTCCAATCTGTTTTGCATGTATAATATATCAACTTGAAACCACTATTGCATGTATAAAAATGAAATACAAATTCAATTTTTTAAATAAAAAATTAAATCTAATGTATCAATAAACTCAAGCACATCAAATAGGCGAGGACAAGCCCTAATGGCTCTGATACCACTATTAGCAAATATGGACTAAAATATAAATCACATACTTGCACTTATAGAGCTTATAGAGTGGATCGATTATACCTATTTGCAGCGAACCTATGGATCCACATAGCTATGATTAAGCCCATCTACAAACCTCATTTGATTGAATCGCGAACAAGGAACAAACCCCATAGATCGGTTGAAACAAGAGCAAACCATGAACAAGATCATGAACCGTCTTTCTCATTGGTGTAAATAACTACTAGAGTTATTCACTTTGACTTGCACACCTTAAACCCTTGGAGAAATTATGGTGATGCTCCAAGAAGAAAACAGTAGAGAGAAATTTTAGGAGAGAGATTATCTTCTTGTTGTGTGGTAGACATATTTTTCGTGAACAAACACTTTGGTCAGACCGTCTAAAGGGTCTTTTCCATTTTACAGACCCAACAATCCCGGGTTTTTTGTAATTTCTTGGCATTGGATTTCTTCATGCAACAGACAATTTAGCCCTTAACAACTTTTTGTTCACATGAAAGGGTTTCCCTTTCCTCAGGGGAATTCCCTTCTTCTCCAACAGATAGCCTATGGCAAGGCCATATCCCAGCTTATTCTCAAACTTTCCATTTTCCACCTTACAACTAAACCCATTTTGATAGAGTTTGTCATACACAAAATCACTCCAGTTGACTTCTAACTCTTCTAGAATAACATAGATCACTAGCATCATTGCATTAGAGAACTAATTATATGATCCGATCGTAATGTCTATGCATTTGGACACTATGTCTATAAGCTTATGGTATTCTTCTTTAATTACAACCTTAACCCTTGATGGGTTATAGTTGCCCTTCTCTTACTCAACAGCTATCTCCTCCCAAATTCTCTACATGTCAAACTCGTAGTCTTAGCTCACTCAATACCGAGTTTGGAAGACTCATCAGCTTAGTCAAGTATTATTCGAATATTAACATAGCCTTTCCATTATAGATGAGGGAATCTCATCATCTTGTACAGTTGCATTCACATAGAACATGGAAACTTCTTCCACGTAAGTCTGGGAAATCTCAATAGTAAGAAACTTTACCAATTTAGAATTTTCCAGGCACTTCACTATTTTATTTTCCCTAGCTTTATTTTCTGAGTGCTTACCAGACCATCTGCGTTAATGGTGGTTCTAGAGTGTACTTTTCAGATAGCTTAGCGAAGTTCAAGGCCTACGACTTAGAAGGAGGAGATGATTTCTTCGGAGCTATTGCAAAAGTTAGAGTTTGAGAAAAGTTCGAAGATTCAGAGAATTTCTTTTGAATGTTTGTCTTAGTGCTTGTGAATGTAAAGTGAGAGAAAGAGATGATGAACTGATTATATGGAATGTGAAAAGACACATTTAAAAGTCGTGCAATTTGAATTTTTGATCGACGATCAAGATTTAATCTTGAAATCCACCTTTTTGAAGCATTAAATGTCTCACAACATTTATTGTCAATCATAAGCTTTCATCAATAGTTCACACGCAACTCTAGTTACAAATTATGATGGAACATTAAATGCGGTCGACGTTATGTAATAAAACATTCCCACTCATTTGAATGCAACGTTTTTTTTTCTTGTAATCATTTAAGTTGTCTGCAAATGTGTGTCTTAGCTGAAGAGACTCTTCTGCAATCAGACAATTGAAACTCTATTGTTCTGATGACTTTAACTCTTTTGGCATTTCAACTCTACTGGTTTTACTCTGCTGTCAGTAGGGAACTCTTCTGATTCCATTTTCTTCACCTTTTTATCTATTCTGGTTGTCTTAACTCTTCTGTTCCTTACTTGATGTAAGCAAAATCTTTTGTATTTCACTCTTCTGGTGGGTTTAACTCAACTTTATCAAACCAAGTTCATTTTTTAATTCATCAAACCTTGATTCATATAGGTTTTTTTTTAATATATCAGCTAATTGAAAATGTGAATATATCTTCTAATTGCTTTTCAATTGGTACACATTCTAACTTCACATCCTTCTTTTCAACATGATCCCTGACAAAATGATATCTAACATCAATGTGTTTAGTTCTTGAGTGCAATACTGGATTTTCTGTAATTGCACTTGTGTTTTCACACATAATTGGGATTTCATTTTCTTCAATGTCATAATCTCCCAGTCGTTGTCTCATCCATAGAATTTGCGCACAACAACTATCAATAGCTATATATTCTGCCTTAGTTCTAGATATTGATATTGAATTTTGTTTCTTGTTGAACCAAGATACTAGCCTATTCAAAGTAATTGAAATGTACCAAATGTACTCTTTCTATCAACTCTACATCCAACTAAATTTGAGTCTAAATAGCCAATTAGATCAAAGCTTTATTCCTTTGGTTACCAAAATCCAACTTCTTTGTTTCTTTTAGATATCTCAAGATCTTCTAAGCATCTGTCAAGTGACTTTCTTTAGGTGCATACTGAAATCTAGCACATACACCTACTGCATACGTGATGGCAGGTCTGCTGGAAGTTATGTAGAGTAATGATCCAATGAGTGCTCTATATTTTGTTCGACCTATAACTTTCCCTTCAGTGTCAAGATCCAATTTAATAGAGGCGTTCATGGGTACTTTGACATATGACTTTTCTTCCATACCAAATTTTTTCATTAAATCTCTTATGTGTTTGGTTTGGCTAATGAAGATTCATTCATTCATTTGTTTCACTCGAAGTCCTAGAAAGAATGTTAATTTTCCCATCATGTTCATCCTAAATTGTTTTGCATTAGTCTTGATAATTTGTTAGACAATTCTTTATTGGTAGATCCAAAAATGATGTCATCTACAGAGATTTGCAGAAGTATATTGCTTTCTCTATCTTAAATTCTAAATAAGGTTTTTTCAACTTTTTCTTTAGTGAATCCATTATCAATGACAAATTGAGATAGAGTTTCATACCAAGCTCTAGGTGACGGCTTCAACCCATACATACTTTCTTTAGCTTGTACACTTTATCTCATATAATCTTCCACTCAAATCCTCGAGGTTGTTCAACACACTTCTTTTTCCAACAATCATTTAGGAATGCACTTTTCACATCCATTTGATAGACTATGAAATTCCTATGTGCACGATAATTTAGAAACATCTTTGTTGCTTCTAGTCTTTCAACCGGCACAAAGGTTTCATCAAAATCTATATTTGTTATTGGATATACCCTTTTTCTACCAATATTGCGTTGTTTCTAACCACTTTGCCTTCTTCATTCATCTTGTTTTTGAAAATCATTTACCTCTAATGACATGTTCATGGGATGGTCTTTGAACTAATTCCCATGCTTTATTTCTCTCAAATTGATTCATCTCTTCTTGCATAACTAGAATCCAGTGTGTTTCCTTAAGAGCTTCTAATAAATCTTTTGGTTCTTTCCGAGAGATAAAACATGCAAATATGGTTACATATAGAACACTTGATCTGGTTCTTACTCCTTCTCTAACATCTCTAATAATCAGTTCTGGTGGATGGTTTTTCAGCCATCTTACATCAGGTTGGAGTAAGTCATTTGGGTTGATTTGGTTGTCAGTTAAATTGCCTTGATTGTTGTCCCCTTGAATCAGTTGTGTCCAACTACTTCTTCCAGTTCTTTCTGAGACACAACTAACTAATAATTTTCAATGTCGAGTCTTCTGGGAGCTTTCTCAATGTATGGACTCTTCTGAATAATTGGTTGATTTTTTTTCTCAGCTAACTCATCAATGTCTTCTGCAATAATATTTTGTTCATTAAAAAATGCATGGATTGACTCTTCTGTTACCATAGCTCATTTGTTCACCACTCTAAAATTGTACTTTCACATGAGTATCCAAGAAATATTCCCTCATCTTCTTTAGCATCAAAGTTTTTCAGATTGTCCTTGCCATTGTTGTGGACAAATCATTCGCTTATAGAAAAATGAAAATATCCAACATTAGGATTTATTCATGCCCAAATCTCATAGGGGCTCTTGGACAGTTGTCTATTGATCATACATCTATTTTGGGCGTAGCAGGCTGTGTTAATAGTTTCAGCCAAATATCTCTTAGATAAACAAGCTTTAGCTAACATGGTCCTAACAGCTTCTTTGAGAGTTATGTTCTTTCTTTTAGCTACTCCATTTTGTTGTGGAGTTCGTGCAGCTGACAACTTATGGGATATTCCATTTTCATTGCAATACTGAGTTATTATTTCATTGAAAAAATTAGCTCCTCTATCAGATCTAATCTTCATAATGGTTTGACTCTTTTCATTTTGAACTTTCTTTATGAGTTTAGGCAGTCTCTGTAGGGTTTCTTTCTTCTTAAACATAAAAATGGTCCATATGCATCTCGAGTAGTCAGCCACAACTACTAAAGAGTATTTCTTCCAACTTTTGCTAGCTGGCTCAACAGGTCCAAATAGGTCCATATGTAACAGATGAGAAATCGATTTAGATGAAGGATTTGTCTTTTCTTTGAATTAAGATTTGATTTGCTTTCCCTTTGGCCTGCATCACATATGCTTTCTTCTTGTAAAATGAATCTTGCAAGCTTGTTGATAGTCTTGAAATTTAGGTGACTCGACTTCTTGTGTCACAACTAACTCACTTCAGTTGTGCTCTTTGCTAACAAATAGGTACTTTGTGTTGCAGTAGACTAGTCTACAACATACATGTTTGTCTCTCTTATTCATGTTAGCACAACTTCTTTGGTTTCGGTGTCCTTGATATGGAATTTTCAATATTGAAGCCAACATCATAACTTTTATCATGGAGTTAATTGATGTTTAGCAAGTTAAAATTCAGTCCTTCTACATATCCAACATCTTTGATTTCCAATCCATTCTTCTTAATTGACCCAATGACTTTTGATATCTCTTGGAGCTTCTCTTCCTTCAAATATTACTTTAGCTACTTTTTCTTCTTTGAAGTTTGACAGTGACTTCTGTTCCCGGTCATTTGTTTAGACACTACAAGAAAAATGTTAATAAACAATAGTGAATCACCATTGTCGTTTAGGAAAAAAATCTGTTGTAGATATCGGTGTCGTAAAAAGGGCACAAATACTATTAACGACAATGGTTAACCACAATCAAGAAAACTTTGTCTATAAACAAGCAGACAACGACTGAAAATTGTTGTAGTACTGTTGTCTTTGTACTACTTTACAACAGTTGTGCAACAGTGAATCCTCGTTGTCATTATTTTTAACTACAATTGTTATCCATTGTTGTAAGTTTGTAAACACACAATAGTGAATAATTATTTTCTGTTAACGCACATTTTTACAATGCAACTATCTTCCACAAATCTTTTCCTAAAAAGACAACACTGATTCACCATTGTCTATGATCTATTCACTACCATTGTCTATTTATTAATTTTTTTTACTCTAACAACATAATTGTCCCTAAAAAGATAATTGTTTTTAACGTTGTCTATTACTCAGTAAACAATAATGAGGAATAGTTGTTTTTGTAGAAATTCTACAACATATTTTTCTCTATCTACTTTTATTATTTTTTTCCTGGAAATTAATTGTATAATTAATTAAATTAAAAACTTTAACTATCCAAACAATCTAATCACTTAATATAACACAATAAATCAAAAGACAAATTCATTGGAAATGACAAATATCTTTGAATACAATTTAATCCAAATATGAATTGTTGTACAAATGATAACAAAGAGAGTTGACCAACAATATATAGAAAGAACTAAGATCCACACCAAGTTAACTTAAATATAGACAAAAAGTTGTCATAGGCAAAAGAGAACCAATTTGGCGATCACCAAAATCATGAACATTGATCAGTTTTCTCTGTAATTCCAATATTGCATATTGCATACTCTGCATAACATATTAAATAAGTAAATAAAAAAGAGTTGGAAAATAGATAATAGGATAATGTACATTTAGCAAGCATAATGTAAAGTAGAATATGACACAAACTAGATAACATAACGAAATGTACATTATCTTGTTTAATTCTAGTTTGTGTCATATTCTACTTTACATTATGCTTGCTAAATGTACATTATCCTATTATCTATTTTTCAACTCTTTTTTATTTACTTATTTAATATGTTATGCAGAGTATGCAATATGCAATATTGGAATTACAGAGAAAACTGATCAATGTTCATGATTTTGGTGATCGCCAAATTGGTTCTCTTTTGCCTATGACAACTTTTTGTCTATATTTAAGTTAACTTGGTGTGGATCTTAGTTCTTTTTATATATTATTGGTCAACTCTCTTTGTTATCATTTGTACAACAATTCATATTTGGATTAAATTGTATTCAAAGATATTTGTCATTTCCAATGAATTTGTCTTTTGATTTATTGTGTTATATTAAGTGATTAGATTGTTTGGATAGTTAAAGTTTTTAATTTAATTAATTATACAATTAATTTCTAGGAAAAAAATAATAAAAGTAGATAGAGAAAAATATGTTGTAGAATTTCTACAAAAACAACTATTCCTCATTATTGTTTACTGAGTAATAGTCAATCTAAAATAAAATGGAATGAGAAAGATCTGGACCTTTCGATCAGTTATCCAAACATACAAGCGTTGGCAACTTTTGCCATGATAAACATAAACTGGCCAGTTTCATGTAAATAATTACTCTGTACTACTTGTTAAGAGGTTCTCCATCTCAATTTTTTTCTTAAATCCTTTTGTAACCTGACATTAATTATTTAGTAAGTAAATTCATTCCAAACAAACACAAGGAAGTTCATAGAAAAAATCAAAAAAACGAAGAAAGTAAACATACAAAACGGGCATCCAGATGACACATAGGGAAAATATGACTTAAATAATATCATTAAATTTAAATGAAATGATCCAATTTTTCACGACTTCTCTTAGCAAACTGTCCATTCAATACTTTTGGTTAGCCAATCTGTCAAATTCTACAAATACCAACAACTCATTCTAATTAACCCATCTATTGAGAAATACATAGAAAACTCCCATTATTTTTAATGGCATCTTAGCATCTTGGCAGTTGTTTCCATGATAAATTGTCTAATACCACGCAGAGGTCAAAGGCTTGCGGAAAAAAATAGATAATTTTATGGTGGTTTTCTAATACATTAACACTTCCTATCATGCATATACACTTCCGGCAAAGTGATCAGTCCATTATACCTTAGTCACACAAAAAAATGATACAATAGTAGAAATTAAAACGAGTCTATCTAAATGTTAATCCAATTAAAATTAAATTAAGACAGACTCAAAGGAGATCTCGATATATTTTTTACATTAGGAAATTTAATGTATAGATTTCGATGATGCTTAAAAATCTTTTTATTAGGAAGTTAGCACCCTATTTCAATGTAATTTTTCACATATAATAGATAGATCTTTGGCTAACTCAAAAACAACAAAGTGATAGTGCAGAAGACTTGCTAAAAAAATCATCAGAAGATTCCCAACTGAGTATTCGGAAAAACCAGTTGATTTACAGCTGAGTGAACATAAGAAGACTCTCAGCAGAGTACGGCAACCAAGTCTTTCGGAAGACTGACATCTGAGTCCATCACAAGGATATGTCAGAAGACTCAAGTATAAGTCAAAAGGGGTAAAGCAGTTGAATAACTAAGAAATCTAAAGAAGTTCATTACACCAACTCCAATGATGTTACTTATTTTAGTAACAAGGATATGTTTGATACTTTAAAGTGCTCAAGCTATAAGAATACAAAAGGAATAACTGAATGGGAAGCAAGCAGGTGCTAACAATTTTTCAGAAACCTACAGAAATCCTGAGCAGAAGGTTGGGTCACAATCTAAAGCTGCAAGACAAAACAAGCCAACAAACATAAATTAGGGCTTGAATTTTCATCTATCTCTTCAACGGACAAAATTCAAACTCCGACTGTAAAAGTTGAGGATTCTTCAGAGAGTAAAAAATCTTGCAGGAGACAAGCAACACTAGCAATTAGACACAAGAGCATTCAATCAAGAAATTTCAAAATACTCTCTCAAGCTAAATCTACATATCCTCAAACTCATTCTATGGACACTTCATCCAACACACACTGTGAAAGATTGAAGTTGTTAACAAGTTGAAGAGGAAAACATTTGTGAAATAAACAAGGGGTCTTCCTACCAAGTATCAAAAAAAGAGTAATAAGGTTCAAGTTCAAACCAGATTCTGAATCAAATGAGGGTTGTGTGAACAATTCCTAATTATTCTGAGAGTTGAAGTAACTAGGCAGCTTCTTGGCAAAGAATGGAGTCCCAGAAATAGCTAATTGTGTGATCAAGGCTATTTGGACTGTACTTTTGTAGCCAAAGTTACCTGTTACATTAGTGTATTCCTCCTGAAGTAGGAGAAGGTTTGAGTAGAGGAATTACCCCAGCTTTGAATCACTATATAATGATGTGTCTTTATATTATTGTTTTTACAATTCTGCATTTTAACCTCTATTAGTTACTTGCTATCCAATTAATTGCATAACTCTCTAAAACACTATGTGTTGATAACTAAAACCTTAAAGGGTGTAAGTCTTCCGCTTCCTCAAAAGAAAACTTGATTTGTAATATAGTTGACTATCTTCAGTTGAGTTACTCTATCCAACAACTTTCTCAAGAGAACTGTTGAGTGCTTAACTCTCTTGCTGATCTTCAACATAGCTGTCTAAAAGGACTGAGCTATTTTCTTATACTCTAATTCAAAAGAATTGAAATTTTTTTGTTAAGTTTATTCAATCTCCCCTCTTCTAGACTTTACCCAACACCCCTTGGGACCTACATTCTACTTTATATAATTTGATATGAACTCCACCCACTCAGCTCGCACTTCGTTGATGTCATTAGGAGAGTACTCAGATATCTTGAAGTCTTGAACTGTGAATGAAAACACATTGATGTTATATTAAAATCATCCAACTACTAAACACTCACATTACAAAATGATAATTCCTCATATAAGTTTGAGAATTACGCAAATTAATATGAAAATAGGATAACAGTATTTACTATTTGTTGTAGTGAACCCTTGTTAACTAACAAAACTCCTTGATGAATTATTTGTCTCATGTATCACATTACAAAAAAGCCACATTGCAAGCTCCCAATTAGTTGCTTTGGAAGCTATGACAAAAATTGTTTTAACATATTTGATTATTCGAAACATAAAAATTAAATAAATGTTAATCACCATTGCTAGGCGTACCTTGAGTACTTCCCATATAGGATTGTTTTTCACTCTCATTCTATTCTTTGTATTGGATATTTTTAAGGCCCTTCACCATATAACAAGAAAAAATTTTGACTGGCATTATCACATAATTCACACACATGAATTAACAAATTTCCAAAATATTTACATAGTTACACATGTTGGCAATCATCATTGTTATTGCACTTGCCATGTAAAGGATCCAGTAAACATACGATTCCCTTGTGAGGATCTATGATAGTAATAAACCAATGGAAACTACACATTCAAACACATAATTAACAATGCAATTCTTTAACTTTTTAGAAGCAATTGAAATTAACATCATAACTACTACTTACCCTACATTACATGGCACCAGAACTTGAGTATCAGTTGGTGTACCACTTCGTCTATATGCCAAAACACGTGCTCTGCTTTCCAACTTGTTCAAGTGGTGAATTCTATCTATTTTTTGTTGATGGATGATGTCCCACATGATAGGGATCCACAAATCTAAATTTGTCAAGCTTCTTCTCTTCCTTCATCTTTTTGTACAATTATTTATTTTCTTAATTAATTCATGCTTTCTATTTTATGAATTTGAGTGCTTATTTATAATTGCTTTTTATATGATCTATAATTTTCATGTCATACTTCTAGTCCATAATCTGGGAGGTGAGTTCTAGTAAGACGAAAATTGAATTCAGACATAAATAGAGTAATATATCGGGAGACTACTTCTATTTGTGGGGAGTACTTCAATTCAAAGATCTTTTGGGAGTTAATAGTAGTTGTGATGGATCGGGAGACCTCACTTATTAATAATCTATTGTTTATGCGCCACCCAGGAGGAGGAATAAACTATTTTAGGAATTGAACCCATAGAATTGCATGAATTGGTTTTTAAAACTGTAACTGCATTTAATATTGAAAAAACATGTTGAGATTATGTGCCTAAGATTGCTCCTATAGATGATGAAAATACTTGTGGGGTTCGAAATTTTTTTTTTTTTTTTTTCGATTTTTTTAGTTAAAAATACTCAATATTCGGTCGCTTAAATAAAATTGGAATACGATGTTATTATAGCCTAAGTGTTTTGAATATCACTCCTTGAGGAATACGACCTTGCTTGCCATTCCATAAACTACATTGTACACTTGCAGTTGTATGAACCAAAATATTTTTGGCGAACATAAGGTAGATTCCTCACCAATTCAGCTCTCCAAACTCTTCAGACTTGATCATGTATCCCTCTGATGGATTTGAACCAGGTTCTAACTTGAGCCTCACTGCACTTCCTTCACTTTGTGGATGTGTAGATCCCTTGTTCTTTTGGAACAATTTTCCTCTTCAACTTTTGAAGTTTGCTTCCTTCCTTCACTGAGTTGTGTTGGATGGAATCACTTCGAATGTTAGGCCTGAGGATATGAGAATTTTAGCTTGAGAGAGAAATTGTGTTTTAGATATGCTTTAGTGATCAGATTTTCACTTGTTGTTCTTGTCTCTCATTTGTCACATACTTGTCTCTTAAAATACCTCCGCCTTTTATAGTGAGAGTTTGAAATTTGTCCGTTGAAAAGATAAACAAATTCAAACTTTACATCTTGTTCGTTGACTTATCTTGTTCTGCAGCTTTTGATGTTGACCCAACCTTAGCATTAATTCCCTGCAGGTGCCTCAATTGTACCAGGGTTCTGCAATCATTCCATTAGCTCTTGTTACTTGCACTCATTCAACAAGACATCTCTTAAGGTTGCAGGCCTATCCTTTACCAATTTGAGTAAGTCTTGACTTTTCTTTGCAACAAACTTCTTCAGCTTTCTCTAAGTCCTTCAGTAGTTTTACCCATTTAACTGAGTCTTCTCCTTGATTCTTGGACGACTCTGCTGTAAGTGTACTTAAAGACACAATTACTTTACTTGAATGAAGATCTTCTTGGCCACTCAGCTGCGATACAACTGAATCTTCTCTACACTTTTCCAGCAAGTCTTTTGCGTCTTCAACTAGGTTGCTTGATAACTCAGCTATCTTTTGAACTATTACAAAGTTGAAATACATACAGACAATGGGTGCCAACTATTTAATCTAAGTTTTCTATGCATCATCAAAATCTATAAAAATAAATTTCATAACAGTAATAATCAATGTTCAAGTAGATTAAAACATACCAGATGAACCCAACTATGTAGTTGTATGATATCGGATTCAACTTACAAAAAAGAAGGATATCATAAAGGTAAATGTAAATAATGGAATCAACGCCAAAGATCAAAATCTGTAGAAATGTGTATACCACTGCCGTCATGAATAATTCTCTTGGCATAACAATATACCTATAATTGTGCATGCACACTTAGCTTGCAACTCATCATCAGGCAACTTCTTTGTTTGGGTGGGCATATTCCTTTCTACCAAACTTCTAATAAGATAACTAATCAATAAAGTAATTTCGTGGAATTTAGACTAAAATATAATGTCAATTACCTCGTCTTTTATCTATATCAAGTGTACATGCCTAGCCACATGATTTCCCACTACATCACCAATACTTTGACACCCACTAATGTGTTCTTGAACTGGAAAAGGGGCTAAAGCATCTAGTGGATAATCAATGGCAACAAGCATACAATTTTTGGTTAATAGAACACCATTGCTTGAAACAATTGTACCATACGCATTAATATTGGTGCCCAATGCCAAAGTCAATGTGACTAGCTTACCTACCTAGACAAATAATTATACAAGTGTAAAGTATTTAGTATCATTAATATTAAAGCTATGGAGCTACAGTAAAATAAAATCTAGATAAGGATGGCAATGGGGCGGGTTTAAACCCGAACTCGGAATGAACCCGTCCCACACGGAGCAGGTTTGAACCCGGGTAAGCGGGTCTTGGGGGGTAAAGGGTCTATTAATTTAAAATCCATTGGGTCCGGGGCGGGTAAGGAGTCCAGCTAGACCCGTCCCGTTACATAATTTTTGTTTTTTTAATTTTACTTGTTAAACTAGCTCTACACATTTTTAGTCTTTTCCTTTCAATCTTTGGCCCTTGCTCTTATCACTACACCTCCGCCATAGTTTTTAGTTTTTACTCCACCACTTGCCGTCGTTCCACTTCAAGATCAGTCTTTCCATACCGCATCAGTCCACGGTTAGTGCTTCGAGGCAAGATGCAAGCATAAAGTTCTTGCTAGAAAGCCAAAAGCTCAGATAATTTTTGACCTCAGGGTTTGTGGGGTTCCTTTTCTTTTTTCTTTCAATTGCATCTGGACATAGAAAATTACTTCATTCATGTACTTTTGTTAGAGAGTTGAATTTTTGGAGTTTAATTAGAGACATAAGTATTCTCTTTTAATCTCTTAAACCTTACCCACAAATTATTTGATGAAATGTACCAACAAAAAAAATTCTTCTTCTTAATTTATTTTAATTTCACCTTCAGAAGATTTATTAGTGGTTTTTTGATTTGCTGTGGAAATTCTTAGTACTATGGATCTTTCTTAAAATTGATTTAACTTGGTGTATTTTGTACACCAGTCTGTAGTGGTTAGTTAAATATATGCGGACAGAGAGCAGGACTTACAGATGTAATATGGCGGCTACGGGGCGGGGTGGGTCTCGGGTCCAGATTTTCTCAGACGAAGTGGGTCCCGAGTTTAGCCAAACTCATCTCAAACCCATCCCGTTGCCATCCTTAAATCTGGAAAAAAATTTGTGAAATTCTTATTGTTTTGCATTCTCTTGATTCTTGAGCTCCTGGAATTTTACACTGCAACTACCTTTCTCATCAACCTCAAGCTCATGTCCAGCATTTTTGTAAATCAATCCCTCTAGTTTATCTAGTCGTGCTGCTTATTCAGAGAACCTTTCCTCCTGTTGCAAAAACCTCTTAGCTTGCATCTCAAGAATATGATCTTTCTCTGACATGGTCCTCCTTTTACCATAACTAAAATATATAGTTGGATTGATTTATCCTCCAACACCCCTCACTCGTCCACCATGTTCCCCAGAACCAAGTGCCATTGTTAGGAATCAAATTTGAATCCTAAGATAAAGGAATCAGATTTGAATACGATTCTATTAAGGTTTACCAATGTGAAACCATGATAATCCCCTTTAATACAACTATTGTTCTCCACCCAATTACATTTAAAAATTGGAATTCGAAAGTTGTGGTAATGAAGCTCCTATATTTCTTCAATGACTCCATAAAATACCATATCCGACTCAACTAGATTCTTATCCTTTGCACTGGAAACTTGCATTATCTTTGCAACAAAGCTTACTCCATAATTTTGCATGGCTCGTATTTCATCACGCTCTTTTGTATGATATATAACTCCATCTATTAAATAAATGTGATACTTCAACACTTGCTTGTTAGGTCCATGTGCCATCCACTTCAATTTTTCTGATACTTCATGGGTGGAATGGTTAATTACACTTGCAACCTATTAATTGATAATTTGAAAAAATTAATGTTATATTTAATATAGACTTCCATGTATGCACTATTACATAAAAAGAAAGAACTTACACGATCACGCAACCAACTAATAAATGTTTTGTAATGCTCATCTTGTATCCATTTTTCTGTCTTCTTCTTACCACACAATATTGCCCTCAAATGTGCCTTTTGTTCCCTGATGAAATGTTTAAGAAGAAATTAACAACTATGCCATTAACAATTATGTGAATGTTTTAATTATTTGGAGAAATTACATGATATAAGGTTCTATTTCAACGTCATTCGTCAACACGTGACGATGTGCTTGCTCCCACTGCTCTTCGCTAATGGGGTGCCCTTAACCACCTGATAAGGGTTTAGTAAGTTCCATTTGGCGATCTCTTAAAGGGATCCCAATTGTGTGCACGTTAGACAGGTAATCAGGGCAAAATTCCACGGTCTCTTCAGCAATATATCATTCAACTATAAAACCTTCCGGCCTATTGCAATTTCGTACATAACTCTTCAAGATTCTCATGTATCTTTCAAATGGATATATCAATCTATACCAAACCGGTCCACATAATTTGACTTCCCTAACAAGGTGAATAACTAAATGAACCAAAATATCAAAAAAGAAGGGAGGGAAGTACTTTTCAAATAAACACAAAGTTGTCATAATTTAACTTGGCATATCATCTAACTTTGAGATATCTATCACTTTGCTACATAATACATTGAAGAATAAACCCAACGGAGTGATAACATATCTGAAATGTTTGGGCAAGACACCTCGGATGGTAACTAGGAGTAGTGCTTGCATAAACGTATGGCAATCGTGTGACTTAAGGCCAACAAGCTTCAGCTTCTTCATTGAGACAAAGTTTCTAATATTAGATGAATAACCTGTGGGGACCTTCATTCCTAACAAAGAGCTGCAAACATTCCTTCTCTCTTCTCTGCTCAATGTATAACAAGCTGGTGGCAAAAATATTTTCTTTTTCCCCCTACTTTGGTGCCAACTCCGCCCTTATATTCATATCCACTAGGTTTAGTCTCGCTGGTACTCCATCCTTTGTATTTCCTGGAATGTCAAGTAAAGTGTCGATAACACTTTCACACACATTTTTCTCAATGTGCATAACATTAAAAATATGCCTAATGTATAGATGCTCCCAATATTGAAGTTCGGATAATATGGATTTCTTCTTCCAACATGAAGCACCATCCATCTTTGATTTCTGCTTGCCATTGATTTTTCCCCATATGCAATTGATCCCATCAATTCTTTTTTTTATATCACGATCACGCAACTTAATATGTAGTTCTGCGGTGATGTTTTCAATATCAAGCACAAAAAGCATTAAACAAAGTCAAAAACCATTATCCAAGTGTTATAAACATTCAAAAGATTTGAATTGACTATGTTTATATTTATAGCCAGTACATCGAAGAGTGACTATAAAATCCTTTGCAAACGTCGAAAATAACAAGTACCACCATAAGCAACTCTAAAATGCATAACCACAAATGAACACAAAGAAGTGACATATGGTAATTTTTTGAATCACGAATCATGGATAACACAAATTACCAGGTAATGTTTTCATAAACCTATCGAACAATGCTATTTGATTACATAAAAATATATACCACATTTGTGAATAGATTCAACCAATTTTTTTATTTTGATTTTAGAAGACAGCTAGGTTCAAGCTCAACAGGAGAGTTAACCACTCAACAGACTCGACTGAGTTGTTGATAAAGTAACTCAGCTGAGTGAAGTGATTTCTTTTAGAAAATCAGTTTTACTTGGTTTTTACAGCGGAAGTCTTACACCCTTTTTTGAATATGGTTTTAACACTTGTTTTTAGGTTAACTTATTATCAGTTGTGTGAAGCAAATATAAATCAGCAGAATAAATATGCATATATAAAATGCTGAAAGTAAATGACACAAAGTAATTTTATAGTGGTTCGAGGATGGGATAATTCCTCTACTCCACTCTTCTCCAACTCCTGGATGTAATCCACTAATGCAACAAATGTTACAAAACGGATACAACAGTCCAAGTAGCCTTTGATCACACAGTCAGCTCTTCTCCTAGGACTCAGCTTCTCCGTAAGGCAGCTGTCTGACTACTTCAGTTCCTTCAAACCCTTCGGACTTGATCACTTAGTCCTCCATTGGATTCAAAGAAAGTTCTAACTTAAACCTCACTGCACTCCCTTCACTTCGTGGATTTGCAGACCCCTTGTTTTTTTCAAACGGTGTTCCTCTTTAATAGGTTGAAGCTTTCTTCAATCCTTCACTAAAAGTGTTGGTTAGAATCACTTCAAAAGTAAGCTTGAAGATTAGAATGAATAGATTGAGAGTATTTTTCAGTTACTTGCTTTAAATACTCAGATTTTCTCTTGTGTCATTCGTATTTCTTTCACAAAAAATTCCTCAGTCTTTTATTAGTGACAGTTTGAAAAAGTGTCCGTTGAAGAGATAGACATTTTTCAAACTTCACTTCTTGATTGTTGGCTTGTCTTGTTGTGCAACTATTGATGTTGACCCATCCTTAAATTAATGCTCTATAGGTTGCTTGAAACACTGCAGGTCTTTTGCGAACATCCCATTGGTTCCCACCTACTTGCACTCTTTTAGCAAGACAACTTTAAGGTTGCAGGCCAGTCCCTTACTATTTTGGGTAAGTCTTTGACTTGTCTTTGCAACGAACTTCTTCAGCTTTCTTTCAGTTCTTAAGCTGCTTTACCCATTTATTGAGTTTTCTCCTCAACCCTTTGATGACTCAACTGTTAGTCTACTGAAAGACACAACTTCTTCACTTGACTAAAACTCTTCTTCGATACTCAGCTGCAACTCAGCTGAATCTTCACTGCATTATTTCAGTCAACTTCTGCGATCTTCAATTTTGTTGCTTCTTAACTCAGCTTATATCATATTTATTACATAGTTGAGATACAATAGAAAATGCGGTGCTAAGTTTCTAATCTAAGTTTTCTATGAATCATCAAAATGTATACAAATAAATTTCCCAACAATTTCCTTTTTTTTTTATGATGCCAGAACTTAAATAAATTACAACATAAAGTGCTAAAGAGAATGATTGAAATGTCTCATTCAGCACTTACATGTACTTACATTTAATTTGCGTATTTACAAGTAATATGAAAAATACAACAAAAATTCTTGCAACTAATTTAACGCCTCTGTTGCTTCCTTCTCCTTTCTTCATCTTCATCTCGCCTACAACGATCTTCATCATCTTTCCTCCTCTTCTCCTCAGTTTCCCTTCACTTCTTCCTTTCGTAATCTCTTTTCAGCTTCTCCATATATTCACTCTCATGCCTGGTATTATCTTCTTCATATCTTTGCTGAAGTTCTTCTGTACGAAGAGCAGCTTCTCTGTTTTCAATTTCTCTGAAGCCTAGTCACTATTCTTTGTCCTTTTTCAGAGGGTCAACATACATGATTCTGTTAGGTCTTCTTAGTAGAGATCTTCTGCCTCTCCCACCAGACCTAGAATCTCTTGCTCTTCCTCTGGTATGGTCAGCTCCTCTAGGAGTTTGACTGGGCTAAGCCCTTGAAGTCAGCTGACTCTGAGTCGACTACTTCTTGGCTAAATCGACAACTGCAAGTCCTTTTCCCTAGTGAAATTCCCTGCTCATTCTAACTCCATCCCCTCATAATATCCTTCTGATCGAAGAGTGTCAAATTATTCGACAGATCTTTCCACTAACTGAGCTAAGGGAGTGGCTTCTTCACTTGTAGTTGAGAGCATGCCTGCTGGCGGACCACTGAATTGAGCTTTCAGCTTCTCAACTCTGCCATGTTGCCTTCTTTCAATATCTTTAATTTCATCTTGGTTTTTTTTTAAGGCAAGATCATCTTTCTCTTCAACTGACAACTCGTGTGGCAGCTGAGAATGGAGAGAGGTGGATGTGCCTTTGGTTGATTTGAAAATAATTTTCATGGGGGTCTTCTCAGATATATTTTCCCCCTTTTTGGCATGATCACCTTTGGAGAGAGTAGGAGTCGATTGAAGAATAGAGTCAACTTTTGATGAGTGATGGAGTTTGCTGCTTTCTGTTCACATCGGAGTAGATGTAGCTCTGCATTCATTTCAAGAATTTCAGCTCTTAGAGATGCCTATGTGTGCTCCATTTGCTTCTGATATTGTACCTTAAGCAGCTTCATATCGGTAAGATGACTATGTTCCAAACGATCAATGTTGTCCCTCTGTCGTTGCTGAAACTGAACTTGTTCGCCACACCAAACAACCACTTTTGAGAAAAGTGATCGGAAATAGCCAACTTGTTCCCTGCGAAGGGTCTTGGTTTGTGTAGTCCATTCCCTGATTCTCAGCACAACTCCTCTTATGTCCCCGGAAATCATGGTATCATGATTATCAATCCTTTGATTAAGTGCAACAAACCCTATTTCCATTGCCTCTATTTCCTCGGACATAGCTTGGAAGGCTTTTCGGAAGTCGGTTGTTTCAAGAGATGAATCTTCAGGAAGGAATGATTCGAAGTCATGGCTAAATGGGACTATTCTCAAGTCGTCTGGAGCTTGAAAATTAGTTAGATCGACCTGAACATTGAAGCGTGCAGCTTTCTCTGCAGTGTCAGCTTCGATTGGGACTTCATCAATATAAGGAAATTTTATTTCAAAAATTCCAATAGGTTCCGAGGAAGGTCCAACTCCTCCTTCGGGAAAACTTCTATCTTTACCCTGGCTAGCAGTCTGATGTGCCTCAGCTATCTCAACATCATCTTTGGCCACAATTTTTTATTTCTCCTGAGTAATCGGTGCCTCAACTGACTTAGCAGTATCACGGGCAGGTAATGGAACCATAGGGGGTTGTCCATCATCCAGGACAAACTTCCTTGAGGCTTTTAACTTTGCTTCCCTCATTTTTGCATGTATATCCTTATCTTCTGGATCTAACTCAGCTTGGTTGTCAGAACCTTCTTCAAAATTTAGGAATTTATCATCTATGTCATGTAAACCATTGATCTCAATTGGTTCAATTGACTCGGACTCTGGCAAATTAGGAAGTGCCTAAGAAACATTTACATTTCCCCTGGCAATATCAATTACCATGGGGTCTTCAGCAGCTTTGTGTTAAGTTGGTTTTATATCATTGAATCGAGTATTCTAAACTAGGATTTTGCGTTGTTTTTGGGTGTTTTAGAGTATTTTGAGTCCATTTTATTTCATTAAGTATCGTAGGTAGTCAATACATGTATGGTAGCCGAAAGCGATGAAAAACGATGAAAAACGTATTTGGGAGGAAGAAATCGCACTTGAAGAAAAGAAAAAAGAGAGAAAAACGTACAGCAGCAGGACCGCTGCAGTGCTCTCAACCCCACGCTGCAGCACGGGGGTCAAATCAAGGCAGCAAGCATGTCGTGTAGTGTTGCGGCGCAAGCGTAGGGGAGCTGCATCGCACGTCATCCTGCTGTGTTTTGGAAAATTAGGTTGTGCTTGGATGTGGGATAATTCTTGAAATTTTCATCGCAGGAATTTTTTTGGACTAAAAATGTGCTTGTTTATGGACTGATTTATGGATTTACTATTAATCACATCCAAAATTTATTGAGAAAAGAAAGAGAATCTGAAAAAGACTGAAAAAGGCTCAGTACATACCTTATTTTTTCATTAAAAAAATAGTACACACATACCAATGTCTGAACTAAGCTTGACCCTTCATGTTTATTTTATTTTTTCTCTCAATTAATGTAAGTCCCACCCATCTTTGTGTGAAATGTATTATTTTTTGGCATTACTAGTATTATAAGGTTGCGTGATGATGTTTTATCCTTTTTTGTTAGTTTATGATAGAACTATAACGTAAGGCCTCATTTTGTCCGACTGTTATCCCAAGTTTATTAAGTCAGTGGTTGTTCAAGTGCAAAAAAAATGTAATGTTGAATGAGATAATTGTCAATGTATATAGTTAGGCCGATAAGCATGTTGCCAATATAACTGTAAAGGCTCGTTTGGCAATGTCGATAGGATTGTCAAAATTAAATAGGATGTGATAGGATTGTACTGTTTATTGATAATTTTATATTGTGTTTGAAATGTTGGATTATGATTTAATTTTTTGATAGTATGATGATAATAATATGTTTGAGAATGATGATTGTGTTGGATAAAATAGTTAAATGACCAAAATAGGCAAGGGTCAACAAACATTATTTATTTATTATTATTTATATGTTTTTATTCTTTATTTTGTTATTAGCCAGAATTTATATGCGAGAATCGGGTGGTAGTCCTATATGAAAAAATGGTCTAGGTTCGATTCTTATTACCCCTTACCTCCCAAGATTTGTACTAACAAAAAACCTGCATCTATAATTCAATATGCCAAGATTTGTACCAAAAAAACCTGCACCTATAATTCTATATGCAAAAGTAGGGTTGTAAACGAACAGAACTTTCGACAAACTGCTCGTGAACCAACTCGGTTAGCGTTCCTTTATGTTCGTTTAACAAACATAAATGAACAAGAAAATGGGTTCATTTATGTTCATAAATTGTTCGCGAACATGTTCATTTAGTGTTCATTTGATGTTTATTTATTAATTATATATTTTAGGTCCCTAGGGATGATAATATAAAATCTGGAACGGGGTTGAATAGACTTTATTAAATTTTTGATTTTAATCCTTTTAAATCAGAGTTTAGTCACAAGTAAACTTAGTCCTTGATGGACAACTTAGTTCGACCTTCACAATACGTTAACTACTCAACAGACATGACCGAACTATTGATAGGGTAACTCAGTTGATTCAGTTAACCTTTTTAAAAATACAACAGTCTTGGTTTTACAGCGGAAGACTTTCACCCTTTGATTCAAATATATTTTCAATATAAAAGACACAGAGCAATTTTTATAGTGGTTCGAGGATGGAGTATTTCCTCTAATCTACTCTTCTCCAACCCCAGGAGGCAATCCACTAAGTAACGGTGACTTTGTTACAAAAGGATGATAGTCCGATACAACCTTAATCACACACCTGGCTTCTCCTGGGACTCGGCTTCTTCACAAGACGGATGTCCTGCTACTTCAGCTCCTTCAGACTTTTGGATTTGATCACACAACCCTCCAATAAGTCCAAAGCTTTGGTTCGAACTGGAACCTCACTACACTTCTTTCAACCTTGGATGTGTAGAACCTTTTGTCTTTCAACAAATGTTTTTCTCTTCAACAGTTTGAAGTTGTCTTTCCTTCACTAAGTGTGTTGGATCGATTTCCTTCGAGTTTTAGGCTTGAGGATTGAATAGAATGCTTGAGAGTTTTATACTCAGATTGCTAGATTTCTCTTGTGTGTCTCAAATTGCATAAGTCTTAATAACCTTCTCTTAGATGAATTCCTCAGCCTTTTATAATGCATGTTTGAAAAAGTATCCGTTGAAGAGATAGATGCACTTTTCAAACTACACTTTGAGGCCGTTGGCTTGTCTTGTCTTGCAGCATTTGATGTAGACTGATACTCGGATTAATGCTCTAAAGCCTTGCCTGAAACTCTATAGGTTTGCAGGAGCATTTCATTGGTTCTTAGCTTTTTGCCCTCTTTCAGCAAGACAACTTTATTGTCTGCATTCTATCAGTTTCTACTTTCAGCAAACATTAGACTTTGCTTAACAACGGATCTCTTCAGCTTTCTTGAGTCCTTTTTGCTCCTTAACCCCTTTGACAGTCATCTCCACTGAACTAGGAGTGACTCCATCAAACCTTTCTCTTTTCTTCCCGCAATTTTTAATCATCCATAAACAGTGGAACATCGATGTTAAGACTTAGATGCAATTTTTTCGCAACTTGATCGATCATTCATCGCAACATTCAAATTATGTTCACACACAACAAATAGTCTTCATTTCAATCATCAGCCAACTTCTGCAATCTCCAACTTGGCTGCTTCGACTCAACTAAACCCTATCTATTACATAGTTGATTTTACAGCAAAATTGGAGTGCCAACTTCCTAATCTATGTTTTACATAGCATCATCAAAATCTATTACAAATAAATTTTCCAACATATATTATATTCTCAATATTCATTATTTATTATTAAAAATAAGCTCATTTTAGTTTAATATTTCAATATATTTACATTTACAATTATCATAATGTTTATTTATGTTGAGTTGAGTGTTCATGAAAAATTGTATTTTAACTTTTTTTCATAAACATGTTCATATAGTTGTTCATTAACAATTAAGGAGCATGTCGTCATGAATTTTTCATGAATATGCTCGATTATTAAACAAGCGAACACAAACAACCATTTGAAATAGTAAATGATAAACACACAAACACGAACAACCTTTGTTCGTTCGAGCTTGGTACATTTACAGAATACAGGCCTATGCAAAAGTGTTAATTTACATCACTCCTAAAGACTTGCTGTTGTTTTTTTCCCCAAGAAACGAATGACATGTCGACTAAGGCATCGATGGATATGCACCCTTCCAACTTCTGACGAAGAGAGTTGCAAGTGCCTTCCAATTTAGGAACAAAGTTCAATCATTGGTTGCTCGAAAAAATTTGTATAGAAATCAAAGTTAATAGGGTTAAAGAAGTTCTATTTTCTGCTAAAAAAGAAAAAGAAAAAAAACAAAAAAGAAGAGAAGATGAGCAAAAACCCAGAAAGCAAATGGCAGAACTCCAAAAATATTCATGCTTTGTAACTAAAGCATATATACATATATATATGTTTGTTTATGTGTATATAAAATATAATAAAACAATAATTAAGCAATCTCATGGAAAATAGGATCATCCGAAAGTTCAAACCACATTTGAGAACCCCCCCTAACTAGACAGGATACAACCATCCACTATTTTACCAAAAAATGTTTCAGTCACTAGTGTCGCCGTATATGGCAGACACGGAAAGAGGTCTTGTTGCATCCTCAGTGAAAAAGGTCTCGACGAGTTCTCCTCAGGGTTGAGTACCCCACCAGAACCACGATTCCCTTGCTCAAATTAAAACTAGGATCAATGTTGCATGACGAAAGAAACCAAATTGAATTTCTCTGTAACAAAGGAAATGGAAGACCGAAGAAATTGGTTAGACGGCGATGAATAGGTGAATAAAGGAGTTAGGGGCTTTTCGTTACAAGAGTGTAATATCTGGAAAAAAAAATAGGGGGTGATGTGGTAATATTGCACTGGCTGGGAGGGCCAAAAAGTGAAGATCACATTTAGCTAGTCCAAGCCCACACCACGTAATATATAATACCAGGGGTCCTCCTAGGATTAATAATCACACATATGTCTGATTCTCTCACGAGCTGAAGCAAAATGTCGCGCTGCAATCAAAAATCTAAAACAATGGACCAACCTTGATAAAAACCCACTATCAGCCCTTATCACAGTTCCCAAACAAGCCCTAAGGGTATGACCGACCACCCATGATTCCCCACCCCTGCGATTTATGTATATTGCAGTTCCTTAATTATTGGAAAGCCATCCATTAATTTTAGTCATATTTCATTTCCTTACATATTGGATGTAAATAATAGACTGTTCGTTCACGATAACTCAATTCATCCTCAATCTATAAAAAGGATTAGATGTTTTGAAGAATTGAATTATGATGTATAATAACGGGTTCGTGGTTGTGGATCAATGTGTCGAGATTTGTAATACAGATCAAATAGAATGGATCATTTTTATTACTAATCACAGATTAATTAATAAATATTAGATTAATTCATTCCCGAATCCCATAGGTCATAAACTTAATTAATAGAAATATATGGGTTTATAAAAGTGTCATTATTTGAATGTACTCTCAAGCTATTTTTTGGATAAAATCAGGAAATATTAAAAAAAAAAAAAACTAACATACAAAAGTTCTCACAAACAATCATAATCTTAAACAGTAAATCTATCACATAAACTATAATCATTACTATTTTTTCCACAACCAATCATACTCTACATTTTCTCTTTCATCTCCCAAATAAGTTTCTCTTCAGTTTTCTCTCATAATATGAAAATGAAAGGAACGAAAGAACAACCAATCGCAGTCCTAGTTTTTTTAAGTGTTTTTGACGGATTTTAGGGTATAAATACAATGAGGGTCGTATGGAAAAGTGTTGGACATTCTATCAAGCACAAGGGACGACTAGGAACATGAAAAACGAGTTTGGGTTGTGGATTAAAAACATCTCTCATCTGGACACAGAGAGTATTTTTTCTCTTCTCTTTTCAATTCCTTCTTGTTTTCTTTGTCTATCTTTGAGATGCACAACTACTTTTACATGAGTTTTTGTACATCCATCATGAGCTAACCTTTATTTTCTAAGGCGATTAATGTAACCAACGTTTGAACCTATGTTTTGATACTTTAGTTTATTGATTCGCATGTTACTAAACTTATTTGAGCTATTTGGATTGGTTGCATCTGAATTATCTGGTCAATAGTTTAGATTGTTTGGCGTGTTTGATTTTATACTCGAGAGAGGTAATTGAACGGTTGGCTATAGAATAACATAACATAGGATTTCATAGAACTGAGAAGTTTATGAATCTTTTGAAATCCATGAAAGAATTTTCATTGAGTACATTAAGGTTTAATTTGTGTTTTTAGAGATATTAAAATCAGGATTGAAACCTAGAATCACTTGGCACTCGATAGAGAAAGTGATAAACGGTAAGAATATCGGGCTTATAGATTAATAACGTGCGATTAATAAACTGGATTGATAACATAGGGGAAAATTAGGTGAATCCACCCTTTAGAATTCTCATCCACTAAGTGTTTGATAAATTGTCTGAATGATTTGTTAGTTAATTTTAGGTTTATTATTTAGTCTAATCAAAACCATTTCTTTTCGATTGTCTAGATAGAGTTAAGTTATTATAATTACAATACTTAGTTTAAAATTTGATATCAATCCATGTGGAGACGATAACCCCACTTCTTAATCTATACTAAAACTTGACATTGTACTCTTGTGGTAAGAAAATCTCGAACAAGTTTTTGGCGCCTTTGTCGGGGATTGATTTATCTTATTTTGTGCTAATACTATTGCTAAGTAGTCTTAATTCTAATCTATATTAGTTTAGGTAAAATTAATTCGTTATTGTTCATTGAGTTATCTGTTTATACGATGATCTAAAGATACTAACTTGCTTCCTTTTGATCCAGGGATCGAAAGAACACTTCGAGCGATCAGAGTAACAAGACGAGCAGAAAATCAAGCAATGGCAGGCAACGGAGGAAATGAGAATAACAAACACCTTGTTCCAGATGTGCCACCGAAGTCATAGGAACACGAAAGGGAAATCGGGATTATTTCCGACTGACTCTAAATTAGAACTATTCCAGAATTGTGCGCTAGCCTTTCAATGCAAACAATTTCAAATTGAAGTCGACCCTTATAAGTGTAGTTCAGCAGAATCAGTTTGGGGGGAGTCCCGTAGATGATCCTAATGCCCACTTGGCTACATTCTTGGAAATATGTGACACCTTCAAGATGAATGTTGTATCAGATGAGGCTATCCGGTTGAGGTTATTTCTGTTCTCACTGCGGGATAAAGCCACGCAGTGGCTACAAACGTTTACACCTAGGAGTATCAGAAGCTGGGCTGATCTGACTCAAAAGTTCATGGAATAATTCTTCGCTCCCATCTAGACACTTCAACTGAAAAGTGAGGTAGCTTAATTCCAACAGATCGATTTTGAGCTTTTGTGTGAAGCTTGGGAGCGATTTAAGGATTTGTTGAGGAGATGCCCACAACTTAGCTATGCGGACTGGCAGAGGGTTCAATACTTTTACAATCGTCTGACGGAAATATGAGAATGATACTTGATGCTGCTGCAGGAGGCACATTGATGGCTAAAACTCCGACTGAGGCATTACTTTTACTTGAAGAAATGGCCACAAACAGTTATCAATGGCCCTCCAAAAGGTCAGCGCCAAGGAAAATTGCCGGTGTACTTGAGCTAGATACTATGTCGGATTTAGCAGCTCAAATATCATCTTTATCAAAACATCTAGCCATCATGAATTCTTGTGGAACACTGCAACAAACTGAAATACCACCAGTGGCTATTCAAGAAGCCATCACACTTGATGCCGAGCAAGCTAATTATGTGAATAATCGGGGTAATCCATTACTGACTCATTATCACCGAGGACTTCACAATCATGAGAATCTTTCTTATAGCAATAATAGAAACGTGTTTAACCCACCTCCAGGTTATTCCAACCCATCTAGTTCCAATGCACCCGAAGGTGAAAAGAAGTAGTCTCTAGAAGAGATACTCGGCACGTTTATTGGAGAGGCCAAAAATCGATTGAATAGAAGTGATGTGCCGATTGACAATTTGGGCACAAAGATGACTACTATGGAGACGTATCTTAGATCATTGGAGACACAAATGGTATCGTTTGCAACTGCCATAAGCTCTCAGCAGAAGAAAGAAAAAATTTCGAGTAATATTGAGGTGAATCCGAGGCAACATTATAAAGCCATCCAGTTGAGGAGTGGCACTGCATATGATGGTCCTAAGCTTCTGTCCCATGCCACCCATGATAAGCTTTCTGATTCTGATTTTCCCATTGAGGATGAGTCCAAACAAGAAGAAGATCAGCAGAGCACTGAGCAGACGAAGGCTAAAAAGCCTAAATCTGCCAATACTCGTGATTCTTCGGTTCAAGCGCCTAACTCACTCCCATTCCCATAGAGATTTCATAAAAAGAAGATAGACTCTCAGTTTGCTAAATTCTTGGAAATTTTCAAAAAGATTCACATAAACATCCCATTTGTTGATGCGCTCGAGCAAATGCCTAACTATGAAAAAATTTATGAAGGATGTAATGTCGAAAAATAGAAAGTTTTGTGAGTTCGAGACTGTAAAACTCATAGAGGAATGCAACTCTATCTTTCAAAGGAAGGTACCGCAGAAATTGAAAGATCCGGGGAGTTTCACTATCCCTTGTACTATTGGTGATTTTAATTTTAGTAAAACTCTTTGTGATCTAGGCGCTAGCATTAACCTTATTCCTTTATCTGTTTTCAGAAAATTAGGTCTTGCCGAGGTGAAACCATCCAGCATCACCTTACAATTGGTGGACAAATCACTTACATATCCGCGAGGCGTAATTGAATATGTTTTGGTGAAGGTGGACACATTTATATTTCCGGCAGACTTCGTGGTACTGGACATGAAGGAGGATCGCGAGGTTTCACTGATTGTGGGGAGACAATTCTTAGCTACTAGTCGAGCACTGGTCAATGTTCAACGTGGAGAACTGACTATGTGGGTTAATGGGGAAGAAGTGATGTTCAACATTTATCATGCGATGAAGTTTCAAGAAGAACACCAAACATGTCATATGATAGATGTTGTTGAGCAGTGTTCTCGCTCAAAAGTAGCTTGACAAGCTACTTTCAACCCGTTGGAGTGATGTCTCACCCAATCCCTCTTGGAAGGTATGGACTCTAACTTTGATTATATTGATTTATTAGATTACGTGTTTTCTCTTGATGCCACATAGGTCGACACAAGCAAGGGTTTGAAGAAAAGTTTAGGAGACACAGTCATTGAGGAAATCCCAAAGATCGCACGGAATTGAAGGAACTTCCTGCACATCTCCGATATGCATTTTTGGGTGATAATGATACACATCGAGTAATAGTCTCTGCATCTCTATCCCCTTCAGAGCTAGATAAATTGTTGCATATTCTGAGAAAGCATAAGTCTGCATTGGATTGGTCCATAGCCAATCTTAAGGGGCATAAGTCCCCCATAGTAATGCATAAAATTCTCATGGAGGACTCTTACAAGCCCTCTATTTTGCACTAAAGATGGCTTAATCCTACAATGAAGGAAGTGGTTAGGATTGAAGTTCTTAAGTGGCTTAAGGCTGGCATCATTTATGCCATATCTGATAGCTCATGGGTGAGTCCAGTTCAAGTAGTTCCGAAAAAAAGAGGGATGACTGTGGTTAAAAATTCAAACAATGAAATGATTTTCACACGTATGGTGACTGGGTGGCGGGTGTGTATAGACTACATGAAACTGAACAAAGCCACTCGTAAAGACCATTTTTCCCTACCTTTTATTGATTAGATGTTGGATAGGTTAGTTGGATATGAGTATTACTACTTTCTGGATAGATATGCGGGTTATAATCAGATTGCTATTGCTCCAGAGGACCAGGAAAAGACCACATTCACATGTATTTATGGTACTTTTGCATTTCGTAAAATGCCTTTTGGGCTATGTGGTGCACCAGCCACATTTCAGTAATGTATGATGTCAATATTTCATAGCATGGTGGAGGAGATTATGGAGGTTTTTATGGACGATTTTTCAGTATTTGGTAATTCTTTCGATCAGTGACTCCATAATCTATCTCTAGTTTTACAAAGGAGCCAAGACACCAATTTAGTGCTTAATTGGAAAAATGTCACTTCAGAGGTTGATCGAGCTAAAATAGTGGCCATTCAAGAATTACAACCACCGGAAAATGTAAAAGGGATTAGAAGTTTCTTAGGACATGCTGGTTTTTACCGGAGATTTATTAAAGATTTTTCAAAAATAGTCAAGCCCTTATGAAATCTTCTAGAAAAAGATGTGTCTTTTTGCTCTGATGATCTTTGTTTGCATGATTTTGAGCATATCAAGAAGGCACTCATCTCTGCTCTCATTATGGTGGTACCGGATTGGACATAGCCCTTTGAGCTCATGTGTAATGCTAGTGATTATGCAGTGGGGGTTGTTTTGGGGCAAAGAAGAGAAAAACAATTCAAGGCCATTTATTACGCAAGTCGGGCATTAGATGATGCTCAACATAATTGCACGACCACGGAAAAGGAGATGCTATCAGTAGTGTTTGCTTTCGACAATTTTTGGGCTTACTTAGTGGGTACCAAGGTAATCATCTATACTGATCGTGCTGCTATTTGCTACCTTTTTGCAAAGAAAGATGCAAAACCTCGATTAATAAGATGGATTCTCCTTCTCCAAGAGTTTAATATAGAGATCCGGGATGAGACGGGTAGTAAAAATGTGGTAGCCGACCACTTATCGATATTTGAATAGCCTGATGAATTGATTGAAGCTCCTATTAAGAAGTCGTTCCCGGAGAAGCATATTTTGGTTGTTGAAGCTCATCTCCCATGAAATGCTGATTTTGTGAACTATCTGGCTGGTGGAGTCTTTCCTCCGGATTTGACCTTTCACCAAAAGAAGTATTTTTTGCATGATGTATATCCCAATTACCTCTCACTCATACACACAATTTATAGAAATACGTTAAATGTTGAGGATGGGTATGATGAAAATGGTGAATGAATTGTGTGAAGTTGTTCTAGAGTTGAAAATATTAAAACCCCCTGCAGCAAGTATGCAAAGATTAAGTTTGGGAGTTTCTAATATAAAAAAATAAAAAGAAAAAAAAGAAGAAAAATATGGGGGTACGAAAGCTCATAAAGCGTGAACAAGGGAATCTGAATTTGATGGTTGGGTATTGACATGTGATTTACAAGATTTAATAGTTGTGTGTTTGGGTGATTTGAGCCACATAATCTCATATTTTCCTACCTTATCCTAAGCCCACATTACAATATTTGAAAGTCCTATTGATCCTTGTGTTGCGTTCGCCTACATTAGTGGAGATTAGTGTGAAAGACAAGCCTATGGAGTACGACAAATATTGAATTCTATACTTAAAAGTGGATCATTTTTAAAACATTTGATTGCGTGAATTTATATGGATAACTAAAATGGAGTTAATAATAACATTCTTAACTCATGTGATCACATTGTTAAAATACATGTTTGATTGATAGTGAAACGAAGTATGAGACAAATTAGCTTGGTTGTAAAGTTTTGCAGTTGGTCTATTTAAGTTAGTAGTTGATATTATTGTTCGATTTATCTATTTTTTTCAAGAGTCAGTAAAATTACTGGAGGTCAAGAAATAGTCTAAGTTTGGGGGTATTTGTTAAGTTGGTTTTATACCAATGAATCGAGTATTCTAGACTAGGATTTTGCGTTGTTTTTTGGGTGTTTTAGAGTAATTTGCATCCATTTTATTTCATTAGGTGTCGTTAGGTAGTCAATATAGGTTATGGTAGCCGAAAGCGATTAAAAACGATAAAAAAATGTTTGGGAGGAAGAAATCGCACTTGAAGAAGGAAAAAATAGGAGAAAAACGTACAGTAGAAGGAGCGCTGCAGCTCTTCCACCCCCGCGCTACAGTGCGGGGGTAAAATCAAGGTAGCAAGCATGTCGTGTAGCGCTGCGGCACACGCGTAGGGGCGCTGCAGCGTGCGTCATCCAACTGAGTTTTGGAAAATTAGTTTTTGTAATTGTTTTTATGGATTTTAGGGTATAAATACAAAGAGAGCCATACGGAAAAAGAATTGGACATTTTATCAAGCACAAGGGACGACTAGGAACACAGAAAAAGAGTTCGGGACGTGGATTGAAGACATCTCTCATCTGGACATAGAGAAGATTTATTCTCCTCTCTTTCCAACTCCTTCTTTGTTTTGTTTGTCTATCTTTGAGATGTATAACTACCATTTCATGAGTTTTTTTTACATCCATCATGAGCTAAATTTATTTTCAAGGGGATTGATGTAAACCAACGTCCGAACCTATGTTTTGATATTTCAGTTTATTGATTTACATGTAATTAAATCTATTTGTGTTATTTGGATTGTTTGCATCTAAATTATATGATCAGTAGTTTAGATTATTTGGTGTGTTTGATATCACACTCGAGAGAGGTAATTGAACGCTTGGTCATAGAATAGCATAACTTATGGTTTCATAGAATTGAGAAGTTTATGAATCTTTCAAAACCCGTGAAAGAATATTCATTTAGCACATTAGGGTTTAATTTGTGATTTTTATAGAGATATTGAAATCAAGATTGAAACCTAGAATCACTTGGCACTCGAGAGATTAAGTGATAAACGGTAGGAATATTGGGCTTATAGATTAATAACATGTGATTAATAATTTGGATTGATAACATAGGGGAAAATTAGGAAAAACCTTCTAGTATTCACATCAATTAAGTGTTGATAAATTGTCTGAACAACTTATCAGTTAATTTTAGGTTTATTATTTAGTCTAATCAAAACTATTTCTTTTTGATTGTCTAGATAGAGTTAAGGTATTATAATTACAATACTTAGTTTAATTATGATATCAATCCCTATGGAGATGATAACTCCATTTCTTAATTTATACTAAAACTTGACACTTTACGCTTGCGGTAAAAAAATCTCGAACACCTTAGCAGCAGTCTCAACCACTCCAAGGCCTTCAACAATCCTGGTACAGATGGAGCTACAGCTGGATCTTCATTGGTGGCATCCTTCGAGGCCTCAATCTCTAGGATTGCACTTTTAAGACAAGCAGTCTCAACTGCCATGGTCCTCCGACTTCCATCTTGTGCCTCAGTTACAGGAATTTGGACATCTGTAACTTCATTGGTGTGTAATGCAGCTGGTTCCTTAGATGAGACAGTCTTAACCGTCAAAGAGTCGCTACTTCCAACTATTTTTGTTCAGGAGTCTCACCATCGCCTCCAAACACCAATTTTTCTTGGTCTCCTGCAGCCTCCTCTGTAGTACCCGAGCCTCTCACTACTCACTTGGCCAATATAGTTCAATATTTGCGTAATTTATTTTATTTTAGATGGCATGATTAATTTTATAGTTTGGAATATTCATATAGTACTAATGGTTGGGTTACTAACTTGAGCAGTTGATCATATATTTCAATGAGAACATCTAGGTGTGAAACTGGTACATGTCATTATGTTGCACGTGGTAACATTAGAAGTATGAGAGTTAATGTTACACATGGTAAATTTATAAGTAGGAAATGACATCGGTGTTTGTACACTATAATATAATATGTGAATAAATTAAATAGAGAATAATAATAATTATTAAATGATGGGCTCTAATGGTATATATATATCATGTGTTATCCATATATATGTAAATATACGTAACATATATATATATATATAACTAATCAAACTTACAGAAACCATATTTATAAATATGTGATTGACATATATAATTAAGAAAAAAAAAAGCACAAGTGATGTGTGTGTATATATATGTATATCCATATACAGTACGTTTATATGTATGTTGTTATATATAAGATATCTTATCTGCGCATATGTTAAAGACGTACAACTAATATATATCCACACATTTATTTATATGTAAGTTAACACACTACACATACAATTTTATAATCTTATATATTTAATTAATGTATGTGTGTGCATGTGTGCACTAGATAATAAAGGAAATGAACTATGTTGCTTACTCATCTTCTTTAGATAAACACTTAATTATATATCTTAATTCTGTTAAACCATTGAACCGACTTAGAGTTTTAGAAATAAAAAGGGTACACTTCCTATAACTCAAAAATACACACGCAACAAAGAGAAAAAGAAGAAGGAACAAAGACGGGCAAAATCATGTCCACGATTAAAAATTGGTAATTAGCTTCACCTTTTTCAATCTTTGATGAATTAATTTGGGTTTCTAAAGTGATAATTTGAATATGGAATTAAGAGCAACTATTTATGAGTAAAGAATTTAATTTCTACCCACATACATGTACACAAGAATGAATGGATATAATGTGAAGAAACTGGTGGATGTGTGATTAAGGAACTACATCTTTTTAATGAAAGAATGATAAGAAAGGTTGGATTAAAATTGATAATAAGATTAACACTAAATGCGTAACAAACAGGAAAATAGAAAATCTAGATGACGAGGTAGATGTTTAATTTGTTTCAATTTGAGACACACAGGCTATATATAGCATATTTGGATAATTTATAGTATATTTGAAATGAGAATGAGCTAGTTAGGAGTTTCAGTTATGTCTATTTCTAGGTTTAAATTTTACCTTGCTAATTATAAGATCTGGTGTCTGAGAAGGAATTCGACACAGTAAATTTAGAGATTGATATCTTATTTTTATACAGGTTGTTTTATGTCTAAAGTTGGGGAGAGAAGACAATTACCTAACTTTCAGTAGCATATCAAACGGCGAAAGGTAAGTAAAAATCCATCTGCAACTGTAATGCATGGACTTAGTATTATTTGAATTAATTGTATTATATGTGATTGTGGTATTTTATTTAATATATGTGGGGTATTATGTGATGCAAGTTGGCTTGTACGATGATGAAATATGGTGTTTGGTGAGCCATTGAGCATGTCATTCATAGCAATTAGCATTTATATGAGCGTGCATACTACAAGAGGATGTTTGCATGCACGAAAATATTTTCTGGAAGAAAATAGATATAGATATTTGCTGACCACTGCTAGTGCACCGAGGCATGATGGGCGTGCTTTATAATATATGTATAGGTATATCAAGTGGAGTACATCCTGGTGAAAACAGGGTTAGATGGGAGATAGACCCTCGGTGGGTCACATGAGGATGGACCACTTGTGGGTACCTATCTTATGACCGTACGGAGTGTGATACTTCTTGGCGGACACATGGGATGTAAGTAGGGGACCCTTGGCTAGGCCATGGGAGGATGGACCACACGTAACATCATAACGATATTATCGGCCATTTGATTATTGATGTGTGCAAAGCTCTTTTCGGTGCATAGTAGTTTGGTCAGGGGCCCAAATGAAAGAAAATGATTTGAGAAAAGTATTTTGATTCATAAATTTACATTTTTAGCGTTACATATTGGAAAAGCATTGCTATTCTTTGGACATGGATGATTTTTACTTGTTGAGCTTTAGCTCATATAGTTCATGCATTGCAGGTGAGCATGAGAATGCCTGAGTCTTTGGCTTACTGTGTGGGGCTGGAGCTTCTTCAAGCTTTTAGGATCATGGATATGGATGACGACCTGTTGGGCTTGTTTTTGGGTTCATTTTGGTTTTGCTTATGTTATTTTATATAGAGGAACTCGTATTGTTTGTAACTTTTGAAACTGTATTATATATATATATGTAAATAGTGTGTTGGTTTGAGTTATGGGTTGGTATATCTAGTGATCGTGTTTACGTACAAACAAGGTTGACTGGTCTTTTGCTTTTAAATGGTAAAATCTTCGTTGTAGTGTACCAGGTTTATTTCGTTGTTCGTTTGTTATTAAATTTAAACAGGGAAAAGAAAAAATAATTACACATTTTAAATAGAATTTGTGGTCGAGTTACACTATTTATATATTTCCTAGTAGTAGTAATAGGGGTGGGTGTGACTTCCTTCGACTTGGCTGCAGTGTGATTATATTCCCCCTTAGTTGACTCAACAGCTTCTTTAGGGTGTGGCTTCATTGGGTTACCCTTTTCATCTTTACTTGTCCCTCGAAGTGAGCTAGTGAGGTGGTTATATCAAGATCCCTCACAACATCGATGATTGCAGGGGTTGGAGAGATAGATATAAAATTCTATCCAACACCCTTGAGCATAGATTGCTCATGCAGCTCACGGGACACCTTCATGGCAGTTTCAGCTCAGCCTTCTCAACAGGGTCAGCTCCATCAATGACCTCCACATCACTGTTGTTGCCACTGGTTTCTATGTCAGAGTGCGTCGCAGCTGTAGTCCCAAAAATACATCTGTAGGTCTCAATTGGCTCGGCTAACTTTTTTTTTCCAGTGCCTTGGCCTTTTCAACATCATCTTCTCATAAAGAATCAATGTGCAGTAGAGTGCATCAAAGCCATAGGAGACAGAGGCATTGTCCAATAAACCAAAGAGATATTCCTCTTCATCGATCATATCTGGCCTCGTAAACTGGACTCGGTTGGCACTCAACTTCCATAGCCTCCATGTGCGCATACTTTCTTCAATATCAAGATAAGCAGGGGATCGTGGTTCTTCAGGGGCGATTTGGTCTTGGACAGACTCTTTAGCATAAGTGCTTTGATTAGTCTTCTTTGTCTAATCATTTTCCTCATTATCAACCATTTTGTTCTGAGGACTTGGGTCAGTAGATGAGCTATTTTGAGCTTCTTCAGCATCAGTTTTTTGTTCACCTATTTTCGTCCTTCGTTATCCTTGGAATTAACCTTTTTACCTTTCTTGGATATTGGGGATGGGTGGCTTCAACTGTGACTGTTGTAGCTGTTTCGACTGCTTCTGCTGCAAACATACTTCTTCACAAGCTGCTTCTACCTCCTCCTTGTCGGATCCTTTAGCTACCCGGATACCCGACTCTGCTGCAGGAGACTCAGCTGCAGGCTCTTCAGCAGCCTTGGCAATTGACTCCTCTTCTTCATCTCTCAGACAAGCACTGGCCTGAGTCTTCTGCTTCTTTACAGTTGCCTTATGGGGAGTAATTGTCCTTCTTTTCTTCGTTAGTTTGAGAGCAAGGGTAGCAGGTTTCGGAGAGGGGACTGGGACGGGGGCAATTGTGTCCTCGGGAACATGCTCAATTGATTCCCCCTCAGAAGTGCCAATCCACTTTGCATGCGCCTTCTTCTGAGCAGCTCATAGGTTCGCCTTGAACATCCTCTTGTTCGCATGGAATGGCTTCCATTTGCAAAGGGGCGCACCGTTCTTCTCCAACAAATATCCGAGAATAAGCCCATATCCCAGGGAGTGCACAAGCATCCCTTCCTCTTTTTTCACATTCTGGATATTCGAACACAGCTTCTCAAATATGAACTCACTTCAGTTCACTTCGAGATCCTCAATAATAACAGCCATAACAGTTAGCTTGGCTTGGGAAAGCTGATTGTATGACCCAAATTTCATATCCACGCACTTAGCCACCACATCCATAAGTTTGTTGTATTCTTCCTTAATAGCCTTCTTGGTGGCTGAGTAATTCAGGTTGCCAGCCACCTCTTTCTTAGAAATCTCCTTCCCAATCTTCATGAGGTCGAACTCATGACATCTCAGATCTTTGAGTTCGCTGCTTGGTAGGTACATGTACTTTGTCAAGTCAATTGCAGCCAACTTGATCTCCTTGCCATTCACTGAAGAGTGAATGTCGTCGTCGTGAACATAAGTGTTCACACAAAACATCGCAACCTACTCCTAAAAGGTTTGTGTCATCTCCAGCGAGAGAAACTTCTTAAACCCATACTTCTCAAGATGTCCAGCTATCGTTTTGGCCAACACCTTTGTTTGATACATGTTTTTATCTTAATTTTGATGATTTTATTTTGTCACCAAAACAATGCTTTTAAAGGTTGTCCAAATACTCCTAAATGATTTAAAATAGTTTTAATATTTTCCGGAGTATTTCCTCAAGTTTATTTTTGATAATAATGGACAACATTTTTAATGATTTTATATCAATGGATTTTTCACTCCTAAACAAGGTTCCTAAATGTTGTCTAAATACTCTCGATTGGTTTAAAATGTTTTTACTAAATTTTCGGAGTATTTCTTGGGTTTTATTTTCGACAAAAATTGGACAACATTTCTGTCTCGTGGTCGACCGGTCGCCGCTATAGGGCAACCCGCACTGAAGATGTTTTTAGAAACAGAAAAATGAGACGGAAGGAAAAACAAGCGGTCGACCGGTCGCTCGGCGTCGACGGTCGGTCGGCCGGCCGCCCAGTGCGACCGGTGCACTGCAAGTGTGTTTCAAAATGCAACACTTGATCTTTGCAAAATCCATGAGGGGACCGGTTGAAACAGGGGTCGACCGGTCGAAGCCTCGTCGACGACCGGCGGCCGCCTGTTGTAATTTTCAAAGTGTTCTCTTTTTCTCTTATTTAAATGCAACCGGTCGCCTGTTTGTGTATTGTCGGCAAAAAATATGACCGTTTGACAATGAGACACATTTCCTTAAATTGTGGGATTGATTTCTAACAGCTATATTCTTGATTTTAATTGTATTTTTCTGTAGATTTTCAATCCCCAAGAGGAGCCTATGCTTGATCAATCATCTCCTATAAATAGAGGAAGCTTTGGAGCAACCAACACAACAATTGAGATACAACACAACAAGATATACTTCAAGCAAACACTTGGTCTTTCATTGTAATTATTCTTGTTGTAAAATTGCCTAGCTTATCACTTTCACATCTTTGAGGTCTAGGCTTTTCTTGATTACACTTCGCACTCAAATTGTAATATTCATTCTTGAGTTGTAATCTTGATTTTTTTGGTTATCATTCAAACACAAGATATCCTTGTGAGTGTTCTTGTGGTAAGAGTACACTTGGATGATCTAGGTGATAGGTGAAGAAGATTGTGGTAATCTTCTTATTGAGGTGTTGAAGAATTTGGTATTCTTCAAGGTTGAAGATTGTGGTAATCTTCACAAGGTGCCGTTGAAGGAAGATTGTGGTAATCTTCAAAGGAGATTGTGGTAATCTCCAAAGGTGGTGTTGAAGAAGAGTGTGGTGCTCTTCAAGGTGTTGTAAGTTGAATTTGTATTAATTTTGGTAATTAATAAAATTCTTTTTCTTTTCGAAATCCATCCCGGATATACTGGGGTGGTAGAGGATTAGGCCCTAGGTGGGTTGAACCTCTTTAAATCGACGTGTGTTGTTTACATTCCGCACCTTTATTATTGTATTTGATTATTCGATTATAAAAAGAGGGCGAAATCGAAAAGATGGAGATAATCTATTCACCCCCCCTCTAGATTATCGTAGCCGCTTGGACTTACAAGTGGTGTCAAAGCCAAACTCTTTGGCAAGCTCGTTTCACATCGCGAGTGAAGAGAAACGATCGACGGCTACGAACGAAGCTCATCTATCCGGCACCTCCACCACCAAGCCACCACTATTTGATTCCAAGAATTTTAATTTTTGGAAAGAAAGAATGGAATGCTATCTACAAGGTTGCGGGTTCGACATTTGGAACACCGTCATTAATGGAGAATCCATTCCGACGAAAGATACACCATACACCTCAAAAGACTTCAAAAAGCTCAATGGTGAAGAAAAGAAAATCATCTCCTTAAACGGTAAGGCTTTAAATATTTTGTATTGTTCATTTACTAATTTAGAATATGAACATATTGTAGGAATAAAGTCGGCACATGAAGTATGGCAAAAATTAGAAGCCATCTATGGAGTATTTGCAAATGAAAGGAGTCAAACAAAAGCATCTACTTCTCAAAGGGATACAATGTCAAATCTAAGGAACAAGCCTCTTACAACTTCCAACTATGAAGAAGTTGAACATTGCTTTATGGGCATTGAAGAAGAAAATGAGGTATGTCTTAAGCCCTCTACTTCTTATGATATTGTTATTCAAAATGATTATAGTGATTTGCAAAATGATTTTGATGATCTTCAAGATGAATTCCAAAGCTTGCTTGTTAAGTACAAAAATTTGAAAAAGGAATTCAATATTTTGAAAAATGATAAGGATAGTTTATTTACTTCCTATGAATCACTATCATGTGCTCACACCACCACTCTTGATAAGGTTAGAAACCTTGAAATAGAAAATAGTACTCTTGTTGAGAATATTGATTGCATGAAAAAGGATTTATTAAAATCCAACTTGAGTACCAATAAAATGTCCAATATTGTTGATATTCATAATTGTGATAAAGGACTTGATCATAAGCCTAATGTTGTTAATCATATGAAAAAGGATCAAGTCACTATGCATATTGGTCATTATGCTTCTAGAATTATTACTTGTTTTTATTGTGGCAAAAAGGGTCATACGGCTAATTCTTGTCGGGCTAGAAATAGCTCTAAATATTGTTTGAGAGACCTAAAAGTCTCAAAGCTAATCTTAAAGGACCCAAACACATGAGGGTACCACAAAACAATGTGCTATTAGGTACCCGACAAAGCAAAAATCGGAGAAAATTCATGCCACCAAGAAAACATCAAATGAACGTTTCATTTGATCAAAGAAGGAGAAACTACTCTCAACAAAGCCAATTTCCAAGAAGAGCGTATAATCAAAAATGGGAAGAACACAATCCTTGGAAATGGCAAAGACATCATCAACAAGATGATTTTCAAAGAAGAAGAAACCATCAACCATGGGAAGGTAACCAATCTTGGAAATGGAGAAGTCATCATCAACAAAGTGACTTCTCAATGGGAAGATATCATCAACAATGGGAAAGACACAACCCATGGAAACGGCGTAATTGGTAAACCGTATCTCCCCATTTGTATATGCATTTTTAAATCTATGCATACTTTTAATTGTGTCTTAATTGCAAAATGAATCCTCAAGTATTTATTTTTAATATAGGTCTCTTATATATTTATGAGTTTCAAATTTTTTAAAAGAGACCTTGCATGATTTTCTAAAACTCTTGAGCATTTTATTAGACTTATGTGGCTTATTATCTCTTATGAAATCTTATAGCATAAGCTCTTTTGATATCTCATATTACTTGCCTACGCTTGTATTTTCTATGCAAATGTTGTCTAAGAATTGTGTAGGATACATATTTCATACTCATTGGCTATTACGTCATCAAGTTTCTTAAACCATCGAGGTATGTCTACTCGTATTTTTCTTTTAACTCGATTTTATGCTTATGCACATATCTTTCAAGATTTTTCATTTTGACCCCCTTAAGTGCCCCTAAATGATTTTGCAAATATTCTCTTAAAAAGGCACTACGTGTTTAGTCTCGATTTTATTGTTTATATGTTTTCCCAAAACCCATATTTGTTGGATATAGTCCAAACTTATATTTTTGCAAAGTTTTAAAACTTTTGGGGTGAAAAATCGAATTTTGGAAAACTCTGGGGAAAGGAAAATTACCTGGGATGGTCAAAGCAGGGGCGACCGGTCGCCCTGCACATCGACCGGTCGCCCCATACCTCGACCGGTCGCCCAGGCCATTTTTGCTAGTTAAAAACTTTCTGTTCTTCATTTCGAAACAGACGAAGAGAATCCCCCAAAACCCTTGCTGCGCGTAAATCATCCCCTTTTCTCTAGAATCTTCAATTCTTCATCATTTTTCATGATTCTTGTTGCTAATCTTCTTATTTTCACAAGAATCTTACATATATGGCTCCTCCAAGAAATTCCATCGATCAAAATCCCACTTCTAAGAGAAGAAAGGGCGGAGAGGGTACTTCGAGAAATCGGCGAGACGAAGCCGAACAAAAGGATATTCGAGCCACTCAAAGAAATGTGGCCCAAGAAGGTGATGATGTTCAAAATCCCATTCTCTCTCGGGCCCAAATTACCGAGCTTTGCGGAACAATTTCGCTCGAAAATTGCCGTTGGGCGAAAGGTAAAAAATCTTTTGTTACTCAAGCTCCAAATTCTCGCAATGCTCTTAATTTCATCAATAAGTATGCGGAATGGTACTATGAGGATTCGGGGATGGGAGGTAAATCTATTGCTCGGACTAAAATGTGTCGTTTTAGCTCATTTACAAATGAGTATCCCACCATTAGGGGATTTTTTGAGGAACAAGGTTGGATGTATCTATGGGAGCATGCTTATGTTTTGTATGATGATGATATTATCCAACATTTTTATGCTAATATGTGGGTGCAATATGATAATGAAAGAAAGCCGATTGCCGTTAATTCTCTTATAAGGGGACGTCATTTTAGATGGACTCCCAATGATATTTGCCGGTTTTTACGTGTTAGAGAAGGTGGTTGGGATTATTTCTCTTGTGGGACTTGGAATGATGAAATGTTGGGGGTGTGAATGAAAGAAGTGAAGACGTATTTGGGAGTATGGCCAAAGTACTCTTTGTTGGCAATGACACTTGAGCATCGTATTTTGTCGGTCATTGTCGCATATTGCATTTGTGGTAAGTCGGGAAAGATGCCTAGCAACATGGATTATTTTTTGACGTATAAGATTGCTAGGAGGGAACCACTTAACTTTGGTGCCATACTTATTCAATGTCTAATCGAGTCCATCACTCAAAGTAATAAGAAGTTAGTTATGGGAAATTGGATTTGTAAACTTCTTATTCAATCGGGACTTCCTTCGTTGGAGTTTAACTCGGAAGTTTTTCAAAATGACTTCGACATTGATAATATCTCCCAAATAGTCACGATGCGCAAGAATATGGACATCCGACCAACCAAAATGGCTAGAGGAAGAGGTCAAGAGTCCCCCGATCCTAATGACTACTTTGATGACACCGAGGCCGCAAGATTGGCGGAAGAGGGTGAACCGAGCAATCCGGAGGGTAATACCGGTGCTCAACCACCTAGGAGGTATACTCAAGCCGAATTTGATGAGATGAGGACTTTTCATGAGACGAGATATGAGGCTTTGGAGCAAAAGACCTCCAAAATGCAAAAGTCTATCGACAAATTGAAGAAATTTATCAAGGATTTTATTCCCGGATCTTGCTTCTCCTCGGATGAGGAATGATACCCCCACCCCTTTTTACTTTCTAGCATTTTCATTAATGTTGCTTTGTATTTTGATAAACTTTTGTAAAACTCATTTGTACTAATGATATTTGCTTGTTTTTCTTAAAGGGTTAAAATTGCAAGTTGATAATGACTTGTGAATGATCATGACTTTGATGGAGTATTTGATGGTAAAAATACTCTAAAGCATTGTTTGATAATTGGTATGAAGTACTTGATGGTAAAAGTGCTTCTCTTATTGCTTTGTTCATTTTGCTTAGTTGGATATGTTAGGACATTTGATACATGTGTTGTTGAAAGCATGACTTATTACTTGATGGATGCTCTAATTGTTGGCATTTGTGATGCCTTGATCATTCTTAGCTTATCTCAATTGGGATGAACCCTTGAGAATCTACTTTGAGCTTATTACTTGATGAACAAATTGTTGCATATGGTGCATATGATTTCTTTGAACTTTGGAATGAGGTTGATTGATGATATGAAAATTTTTTGGCTTGAAACCTTTACAAGGACTATATACAACCTCTTTTATTTTTCACGCGCACAAGGTGTTCGATGAAATGTCGCAATGAAAATTTCAACTTATACATGATTCTCTTGCTTTCAAAAGTTTTCCATACTTATTGGGATCATGTTTTGCCAATCAAAACAAGTGTATAACTTCTTTATATTACATTTCTCCCATTTTTCTTGGATTATGATGCTTTAATTGATCAACGGTTAATAAACCGTCCCCTTGGCGCACTTTGATATTATTGTATGGTGTTTTCACCATTCTAACATTCTTTTTTATGATTCCAAAGGGGGAGAAAAACAGGATATTGGCTCATTAGCTCAAAGAAGCTAATAAAAGCTTGTCATAAAAGCTATAAGCTATGGCTCATAAAAGCCATAAGTTGTGATTTGTTCTTAGTCCAATTGTTGCTTGATGGACTTATAAAATTGATTAATGATGTTTTGTGACAGGGGGAGCTTATAAGCTCTTGAGCAAAATTGTAAAAGCTAAAGCTTCTAGCTTATGGATAATTGCTTTTACATTATTCTTGATATGCTTGTTGATAGGGGGAGCTTGTGCTTATTATTGAAAAATATTTACTCCCTACTTGGTTGCTTTAATATTTTTGGAAATATTGGTTGCTTCCAAACGGTCAAATGTTTTTACCGGAAAATCATTTCTAAAATTGCTCTCTTAGTTTGTGTAAAAATTGTTTTGGTTTGTAATCATCAAAAAGGGGGAGATTGTTTGATACATGTTTTTATCTTAATTTTGATGATTTTATTTTGTCACCAAAACAATGCTTTTAAAGGTTGTCCAAATACTCCTAAATGATTTAAAATGGTTTTAATATTTTCCGGAGTATTTCCTCAAGTTTATTTTTGATAATAATGGACAACACTTTTAATGATTTTATATCAATGGATTTTTCACTCCTAAACAAGGTTCCTAAATGTTGTCTAAATACTCTCGATTGGTTTAAAATGTTTTTACTAAATTTTCGGAGTATTTCTTGGGTTTTATTTTCGACAAAAATTGGACAACATTTACTGTCTCGTGGTCGACCGACGCCCTATAGGGCAACCCGTACAAGAAGATGTTTTTAAAACAGAAAATGAGACGGAAGGAAAAACAAGCGGTCGACCGGCCGCTCTGGCGTCGACCGAATCAGGTCGGCGATCGGCCGCCAGTGCGGCGGTGCAAAGTGTGTTTAAATGCAAACACTTGATCTTTGCAAAATCCATGAGGGGGACCGGTTGAAGCAGGGGTCGACCGGTCGAAGCCTCGTCGGCGACCGGCCGTCTGTTGTAATTTTCAAAGTGTTCTCTTTTTCTCTTATTTAAACGACGGTCATCGCCTTGTATTGTCAAAGAAAAAATATGACCGTTTGACAACAGACACATTTCCTTAAATTGTGGGATTGATTTCTAACAGCTATATTCTTGATTTTAATTGTATTTTTCTGTAGATTTTCAATCCCCAAGAGGAGCCTATGCTTGATCAATCATCTCCTATAAATAGAGGAAGCTTTGGAGCAACCAACACAACAATTGAGATACAACACAACAAGATATACTTCAAGCAAACACTTGGTCTTTCATTGTAATTATTCTTGTTGTAAAATTGCCTAGCTTATCACTTTCACATCTTTGAGGTCTAGGCTTTTCTTGATTACACTTCGCACTCAAATTGTAATATTCATTCTTGAGTTGTAATCTTGATTTTTTTGGTTATCATTCAAACACAAGATATCCTTGTGAGTGTTCTTGTGGTAAGAGCACACTTGGATGATCTAGGTGATAGGTGAAGAAGATTGTGGTAATCTTCTTATTGAGGTGTTGAAGAATTTGGTATTCTTCAAGGTTGAAGATTGTGGTAATCTTCACAAGGTGCCGTTGAAGGAAGATTGTGGTAATCTTCAAAGGGAGATTGTGGTAATCTCCAAAGGTGGTGTTGAAGAAGAGTGTGGTGCTCTTCAAGGTGTTGTAAGTTGAATTTGTATTAATTTTGGTAATTAATAAAATTCTTTTTCTTTTCGAAATCCATCCCGGATATACTGGGGTGGTAGAGGATTAGGCCCTAGGTGGGTTGAACCTCTTTAAATCGACGTGTGTTGTTTACATTCCACACCTTTATTATTGTATTTGAGTATTCAATTATAAAAAGAGGGCGAAATCGAAAAGATGGAGATAATCTATTCACCCCCCCTCTAGATTATCGTAGCCGCTTGGACTTACAACCTTCTCCTCGGATTTCTTGACAAGGCCTTCAAAATCCACAAGGGAAATGGTGTGGATCTTCTCAACAAGTTTCCCAAAGTTAAGAGCGGGTTTTTTTGGTGCCATTTAAGATTTCTGAAGTTTTTCAAAGAACTTGAAAGGGTTTAGGTGCAGAGAGAATTTTAGGAATTTTGAAAGTTTGAGAGAGGGAAAGTGAAGAGAGACAAACCAATTTTAGATATATATGAGATATGAAAGGACAGTTTCGGAATCTCAAATATTTGAATCATGATCAATGGCCATGATTAACTCATGCAAAAAGCATTAATCACGTCGCATTCAATGCGGCAGTGTTTATATCCAATCATGAGTTACTGTGTGCAGCTTTTGCTGCGCTGCATTTAATGTTGCTGACATCATGTGTCAAACATTCCCTCTTGATTACAAACGACTTAGTTCTGTCACTTAGCTCATAAATGAATCAGATTTCTTCATTTATGACTTGACTCTGCTTCTCTCTTTCTTTTATTCGATTGAGTAAGACTCAGCTGTTCAGCTAACTCGGTTTTGTTGAATGACTATAAAAGTTGTTTTACTCTGCTGGATGAGTAAAACTCTTCTGAAATGCAATTCTCTCATTTTTAAATCTGCTGAATGAGTCTTCTGAGCATACTAACTTAGCTCAATAAACCCATGCTTATTCTTAAGTTCTTCAAATCTTGGTCTTTGTGAATATATCAGCTAACTGATTTTCAGTTGATACATATTCCAATCTGATGTCTTTCTTTTCAACATGATCTCTTATAAAATGATATCTGACATCAATGTGCTTTGTTCTTGAATGCAAAACTGGATTCCGCGTGATTGCAATGGTATTTGTGTTATCACACATAATTGTAATTTCTTTCTCTTCTATGTCGTAATTTCTCACCTGCTGCCTCATCCATAGAACTTGGGCACAATAGTTGCCTGCAGCAATATATTCTGCTTCAGTTGTGGATGTAGCTATTGAATTTTGTTTCTTGTTGAACAAAGAAACTAGTCTATTCCGATGCAGTTGACATATACCAGATGTACTCTTCATGTCAGCTCTACATCCAGCAAGTCTGAGTTTGAGTATCCAATCAACTTGAATCCACCTTCCTTTGGATACCATAAGCCAACTTCTTGGCTACCTTTCACATATCTCAGAATTCTCTTAGTTGCAGTCATATGACTTTCTTTAGGAGCAGACTGAAATCTGGCACATACACCTACTGCAAATGTGATGTCTAGTATGCTTGTAGTCAAGTAAAGCAATGATCCAATGAGTGATCTATATCTTGTCTGATCAATTGGCTTTCCTTCTGCATCTATATCCATCTTGACAGAAGTATTCATGGGAATCTTCACGATGACTTCTCTTCCATACCAAATTTCTTCATTAAATCTCTGGTATATTTGGTTTGACTTATAAAGGTTCCACCCTTCATTTGGTTGACTTGAAGAACTAGGAAGAAAGTCAGCTCTCTCATCATACTTATCGAAAACTTTCCTTACATAATGTTTGAGAATTGTCACACAACTCTTTGTTTGTGGATCCAAAGATGATGTCATCCATATATATTTGAACAAGCAAGATTATGTGTCATCACTTCTTCCTTATTGCTTCCAATCTAGAAACAGGTGTAAAGGTTTCATCAAAATCTATTTCTTCTTCTTGGCAATACCATTAGGGTACCAATCTTTCTTTATTTCTCACAACAGATCATTCCTCATTCATCTTGTTTCTGAATACCCACTTAGTACCAATAACATTTTGGTGAGTAGGTCTTTGAACTAATTCCCAAAAATTATTCTTTTCAAACTGATTCAGTTCTTCCTGCATAGCTAGAATCCAATGAGTGTCATCCAATGCATGTGACATATTTTTTGACTCTATGGAGAAATGAAACAGGTGAACATGGCTTCATGTTAAGTCCTGGATCTGGTTCTTACTCCATCTCTTACATCTGGATGACTAGCTCAGCTAGGTGGTCTCTCAGCGATTTCACATCTGGTTAGAGTAAGTCTGTTGGGTTGAGTCTTCTTGCAGCTAAGTTGTCTTGAACAGCTTCTTCTTGATCTTCATCGTTCAGCTGCAAGTCTTCCAGCTGTCTCTAAGGTTCACTTATCTCATCCTCATCAGAATCGAGTCTTCTAACATCTGCTTCAGCATAGGGGGACTCTTCTAGATAGTTGGCTGATTCATCTTCTCAGCTAACTCATCAATGTCTTCTCCATTACATTTGGTTCATCAAAAACCACATGGATAAACTCTCTGTGACTATAGTCCTTTTGTTCAGCACTCTGAAAGCTTTACTCTATGCTGAGTATCCTAAGAATATATTTTCATAAGCTTTAGCATTAAAAGATTTCAAATTGTCCTTGCCATTATTATGAATAAAACACTTGCTTCCAAAGATATGAAAATATCCCACATTAGGCTTTCTTCCTATCGAAATTTCATAGGGGTGTTTGGACAGCTTCCTATTTATCATACACCTATTCTAAGTGTAACAAGCAGTGTAAATGGCTTCAGCCCAAAATCTCTTCGGCAATCCAGCTTCAGCTAACATGGTCCTTGTAACTTCATTGAGGGTTTTGTTCCTTCTTTCAGCTACTCAATTCTGTTGTGGAGTTCTTGATGTTGATAACTCATGAGCAATACCATTCTCCGTACAATACTGAGTTATAATTCCATTCACAAACTCAGTTCCTCTGTCAAACCTTATCTTGATAATTGTTTGACTCTTCTCATTTTAAACTCTCTTTATCAGCTGTGAAAGTTTCTGCAATGTTCCCTTATTTTTACACATGAAGATAGTCCATGTGTATCTTGAATAATCATCCACCACCACTAAGGTGTATTTCTTACCACTTGTGCTTGCTGGTTCAACAGGACCAAACAAATCCATATGCAATAAATGTAAGATCCTTGTTGAAGAAAGACTTGGCTTGTGCTTGATTGAAGACTTGATCTCCTTTCCTTTCTGGCATGCATAGCAGATGCTCTCTTTCTTGTACACTGAGTCTAGCAATCCTTCAACTATATGACTCCTTGCAAGCTTGTTGATTGTCTTGAAATTCAGGTGACTCAGCTTCTTGTGCCACATCCAGCTTGACTCGGTTGTGCTATTTGCAAACAAACATGTATTTGGTGTAGCAGTAGACCAATCCACTAAATACATTTTTTTCTTTCTCATTCCAAATAGCACAACTTCATTTGTTTCAACATCCTTGATTTGGCAGACAACCATGTTGAATCCAACATTGTAGCCTTTATCACATAGTTGGCTGATACTCAACAGATTGAAATTCATCCCTTCAGCATATACTAAATCTATTATTTCTAGTCCATTTTTTTTATGGATCCAATGCCTTTGATTTCCCTTGGAGCTTCATTTTCTCCAAATATGACTTTGATTCCTCTTGACTCCTTGAAGTTAGATAAATTCTTTTTATTCCCTATCATGTGTCTGGGACAACCACTATCGATGTACTAGTTTCCTTGGCACTCAGTTGTTCCCTATACCTACAATCAAGGAAATCAAGTTTTTGGTACCCAAACCTGTCTGGGTCTTGGGAGTTAGCACTATAAGGTGATCCAACCAACCTATAGCCAAATGATCTGACTCTAAGAGGTTGCCAACTATCAATTCCATAATCATAATGAATCTTAGCAAACTGCTTTGGAGCTTTAGGAACATACAACTGTCTCTTTTGTTGGAACGCATGTGTGTGCGCTGGTGTATTTGTTTTCGTTAGATAATATGAAACTTTTGTGCATGATAGGCATTGTGCTTGGGTGCATGTGTGTGTTGATTTCATTGCCTTGGGAATGACCTATAATGAGTTTGAGGTATCTACCACTTGGGCTTGTATCCCATAGGACTTGGCTGATATTTAATTTGATGGTTCCAGTCAGCCTGAGTTGGGTAGTTCTACCATTCCCTTCATATGGTTTCTTTTGGTGAAACCTCTGGGGCCTTTGGTAGTTCTGCTTGGATTTCATAGAATATTTTTGTTTGGAGTCTATTGATCAACTCGTCCAATGTTTTAGATGACTTGATGAGTGATGCAATCACATTTTTCAGTTCTTTTTCTCTCTTTTCTCTTTCAGCTAAGTCTACTTTGACCTTAGCAATCTCGGCTTTCAACTCTTTGTTCTCAACAACTATGTGAGTAAGAGTACTCAGCTCTTCAGTCAGCTGTGAGTTTTAGCACATGAGTTGGCTATTTTCCTCATGAAAAAGTGTGTGTGAGGATTCCATGTGCTCAAAATCTTTCATCATTTTGCCAATTGAATCATAAAGATCTGTGGGTGATGAAGTGTTTGTGTAATTATCATTATTATGAGAATTTGAGCTAGATGAGTTAGAGTTTACCTCATCTTCCTGTTCCTTAGCCATGAGATATATCAATGCCTCTTCTTCAGTGTCTGAGGAGTAGTCAACTTCACTGATGTCTGATTTTGCAGTCTCCTTACACTTGGTTGTAACTGGTTCAGCAGCCACCATGGCTTTCTATTTTTCATGTCTTGATAGCAAAATTCATGAGACATTCAAGTCATAGAATATGGTTGCGGAAGTTTGTCATGGGGCTGCGTGTTAAGATGGTATTAAAATACCACTAAGTTTGTCATATTAAGTCAGTAACGTAACATTCCAAACAATAAGAACTTGATGAAGACTAAATATAAAGAGATCAAGTTCCTAGTTGGTAAAGAAAAAAATCAAAGTGGACATGTGTCTATAGAACATATCGGTACAAACTCCACTATTTCGGATCCGTTTGTTAAGGGATTTCCACCCAAAAGGTTTCATGAGCTTGTTGCTCATATGGGTGTCAAATCAATTCAGGATATACAGTTTAAAGGATATTCAATTCTAGTGGGAGTTTGTGATTATAATGTTCTTTTGATGTAGGCACAGTTTCAGTTATTTCACTTTAAGGATATTTTGAAGGTTTTACTATGCAGAGATGAAGTTTCAGGTTATTTACACTTTGATTCTGGCATATGGTTTGATCTCACTAAGGCAAGGTGGACCAGTTGGAAATAGAAATGTTACGATCATATTACATGGAATTTTCATGCTACACATCCACGTCATGATCCTTGCTATTAATTGTATTGGCATACGTGACGATTGATGGGTTAAGTTGCGATAAATGTAATGAAGGCCTCTTTAATCCTATGTTGGTATGATTATTGGATCGGATTGGTTATAGATATATTTTGGTTATAACAACAAAGTTGAGCTCATAATTATAAGGTTACGCACATAACCCAAGTGGGAGATTGTTGGATCATTAATTTAACATTGGTCTTATATGCAAAATAATTATGTATAATGGACTGTCAAACAAGGTTAAGTCCGATGTATTATGGATTGTCAAACAAGGATAAGATATTTGTATCACTGGCAAGCTTACAAGCATTTGTTGCAGATCTCAAGGGAACTTGTACTTGGGGCTTAGTTTTGAAACTAATTAATTCACATATTTCTGGTTGAAAGCCACACGGATGATGATTGGATCAGCAACCTTGATAACAGAAAATCAACGGAGGGTCATTTTATTTTATTTCGTGAAAATCTTATTGCCAAGAAACAATGTTTTGTATCTCACAGTAGTGTTGATTCAAAATATTGGGCCTTGACAAATGCCACAACAGATGTCATATGGTTACATTCGTTACTTAAAAGAATTGGGATTTCCCTTCCTTTTACGTCACATAATCTCATTCCTTGTTATGATGAGATAATAGTAGTGCTACTGCCCTCGCTTCCAATCATGTCTTCTATGTGTATCGAGATTGGCGTGCATTCTATCAGGGAGAATGTTTTATCCAAACAAATTGCTTATGAAGTTACTGTTGTTGGAATTTGGTTTGTTAAATTGGGTGTTGACCCAATTTTGACCAAATATTTAAGTGGTTTCCATTAGTGAAAATTGGAATTAAATTATATGTTAAAATTCTACTAAGTAAGTAGATGAGATTGGCATTTGGAATTTCTCAAAACCAATTCCGGGTGAATGAGAAATTAATGCTAGAAGTTACCCACTTTAAATTAGAAATTGGTATGGAAAATGGAATATGTGGGGAAGGAGAAATGTTCCATCACACATAGAGTAGAAAGCCAAAGTTTGCTCAATTTATAAATCACAAATTGGACAATTGGGTTTGGGCCCTTGGGGCACCAAAGATTTTAAAGAGGTGAGGACTTACATGCTTGTAGGGTTGGTTTAAAACACACATATGCGTGCCGCGGCTGCCCGCCCACCCGTCGGCTTGGATCGGCCTGGCTCGGTCCCGGTCGTAGGTCGTGCGTCGTGGGCCTAAGCTTGGGCTTCAAGGACTTTATACTTTTTTGGACCAAATTTATTCAAAACCTTTTAAAATTAATTAATTAAGTATTTCCAACTAAATGTGCACGGGCGCGCACCGCGCTGCAGGGCCAATATGCGCTTGCGCGCGTGTGCACCACGGAACAGTGAGTGAAACTAATCGCGCGCGCAGGTGTATGCAGACACACACGTCTGAACTGATGAACCTGTTCGAGCAACCAGAAGCATTTTTTGGCTTTAAACATGTCTTTTCGATCCAAAAGACATATCCTTTCCATCAGGCACCTTAATGCATATATATACGAGCCCCTGTAGATGAAATCGGATACGAAATAATAAGCCTAAAAATCGAGTCATTGCATCAGCATATTGATATCTTTCTCTTCAAAGCTTGAAAGCCTTATACACGTAAGTTTGCTGTAGTTTCGACTTTTGCAAGTACTGCTAAGTCGAAATAGTATAGTCGTTGTATCTTAGGGACGATCGCGGGAACCGTAAGCACTTCATATATGGGGTGATTTCATCTTGCGGAGACTGTATTAAATACATGCCTCGACTTAATCCTGTCCAGTTTTTGTCTATACACTTTTAGCCATTTCTTGTAAACAATAAACCACCCATCCTACAATCGCAAGCCAAAAATTGTTCTGTTGTTTTTAGGACGATGGCATCCTTTTCATTCACTCTGATGGCTGTTGCTCCTGCTCATGGCGTGAAACCGGTGAAGTTCTCCGGTGTTGACTTCAAACATTGGCAACAGAAGATGCTCTTTTACCTCACTACGTTGGGTTTATCCTATTTTCGAAGGAGGACCCCCGTACCATTGGCGATGAAGAATCCTACAACCAAAGGTAGATCGATGTGGATGCTTGGCATAACAGCGATTTCCTTTGTTGGAACTATGTTTTGGACGGGCTAGACGACACCCTCTATAACGTCTATAGTTCGTTCAAAACGTCCAAAGAGTCGTGGGACTCTTTGGAGAAGAAATATAAAATAGAAGATGTCGGCACAAAGAAATTTGTTGTCGGTAAATTTTTGGATTACAAGATGGTTGATCAGCCAAGTGCAAGAAATTCAGATCATACTTCGCGACTAGGTGTCTGAAGGGATGATTCTGAATAAGTCTTTCCAAGTGGCTGCAAAATCGAAAAATTGCCGCCATTGTGGTAGGATTTTATGAACTACCTCAAGCATAAGCGCAAAGAAATGGGGCTTGAGGATCTAATAATTCGGCTTAGGATTGAGGAAGACAACCGAAAATCCGAAGTGAAGTCTAGTAAGTCTAGAATAGAGGCCAAGGCCAATCTTGCTGAATCGAGCACTAGCAAGAAATGAAAGCATTCCGCAAAAGACAAAGGGGAGGCCAAGAAATTCAAAGGAAATTGCTACAACTATGGCAAACCGAACAACATGGCCAAGGATTGCCGACACCCGAAAAAGGCAATCAATTGGCAACCAACAAGCCAATGTGACGGAGGACAAGTTTGTTCCAATAGACATGTCACGGCTCGATCTCACCGCCATTGTGTTTGAAGCCAATATGGTAGATAACCCAAGGGAGTGGTGGGTAGATACCGGGGCTACTCGTCACATTTGTGCCGACAAGGAGATGTTCTCCTCCTACACTCCGATAAATGGAAGAAAGCTTTTCATGGGAAACTCTTCGAATTCCAACATCGTGGGGCTTGGGAAGGTTGTGCTCAAGATGGAAAGGAGCTTACGCTTGTGGATGTGCTGCATGTCCCGGATATCCGCAAGAATTTGGTTTGCAGTCCTTTGCTTAGTAAGGCCAGATTTAGACTACTGTTTGAGTCCGACAAGTTTGTAATGACCAAAAATGGTCAGTTTCTTGTGTAAGGGCTACCTTCAAAAAGGGCTCTTTAAAATGTCTGTAATGTCTGTTTTCCTCCAAGGGCGAAGAAAAGTTACTTCTATTTACTTGTTGGATTATTCTAGTTTATGGCATGACAGATTAGGATACGTAAATTTTAACACAATTAAAAGGTTAGACAATCTGGAATTAATACCTACGTTTAAAACTGATTCACAAGACAAATGCGAAATTTGTGTTGAAGCAAAATTGGATAAAGCACCGTTTCATTCGGTAACGAGAAGTACCAAACCACTCGAGTTAATTCATACAGATGTGTGTGATTTAAAACTTGTGCAAACTCGAGGTGGGAAAAAGTACTTTATAACATTTATTGACGATTGCACAAGATATTGCTATGTATATCTTTTGAAAAGCAAAGATGAAGGTTTAGTAGCTTTTAAAACTTATAAAAATGAAGTTGAAGATCAGCTTAATTTGAAAATTAAGATGATTTGAAGTGATAGAGGGGGAGAGTATGTTGCTCCGTTTGAAGAATTCTGCTCGGAAGCGGGTATAATTCATCAAACAACAGCTCCCTACTCACCTCAATCAAATGGTGTAGAAGAACACAAAAATCGAACTCTTAAGGAGATGATGAATGCGATGTTGATAAATTGGCTTACCCCAAAACTTGGGGGGGAAGTCATACTTTCTCCAAACTACATTCTTAATAAGGTCCCACACAAAGGTAAAAATGAAACTCCATATGAGTTATGGAAAGGACGTAAACCGGCATATAAATAACTCAAAGTATGGGGGTGTTTGGCTAAAGTTGAAGTACCTAAGCCGAAACAAGTTAGAATCGGTCCGAAGATGATCGATTGCGTTTTCATTGGATATGCTAACAATAGTAGTGCATATCGCTTTTTAGTGCACAAGTCATCTATTCCTGATATAAATGAAGAAATGATCATAGAAAGTTTGAATAAACGAACTTATGAAACTGCAAGGTTATCTCAAAGTGATGATAAAGAGGAACCAAGACGCAATAAAAGGACAAAAGTAGCTAAGTCTTTTGGTCCTGATTTTCTAACTTATGTGTTAGAAAACGAACCTAGAACTATTCAAGAAGCTTTGTCTAGTCCAGAAGCTCCTCTCTCGAAAGAAGCTATCAATAATGAAATAGATTCCATCATGCGAAATAACACTTAGGAGTTGGTTAATCTCCCACTGGGTTGCAAACCTTTGGGATGCAAGTGGATCCTTATAATGAAGTATAAAGCAGATGGATCTATAGATAAGTATAAAGAACGTTTGGTAGCTAAAGGGTTTAAACAAAAGGAGTGAGATGACTTTTTCGATACACATTCTCCTATTACGAGGATCACGTGATCCATTCGTGTTCTCATTGCTATTGTAGCTTTGCATAACCTTGAGATACATCAAATGGATGTAAACTGCCTTCTTGAATGGTGAGCTTGAAGAGGAGATTTATATGGAACAACGAGGGGTTTGTTGCACCCGGTCAAGAGCGAAAGGTATGCAAACTTGTTAAGTCACTTTAAGGACTAAAATAAGCACCTAAGCAATGGCATGAAAAGTTTGACTCTACTATGAAGTCAAACAATTTCAATAACAATGAATGTGACAAGTGTGTCTACATTAAAGGTGCTACAAATGATTACGTCATAGTATGCATTTATGTAGATGATATGTTGATTATGGGTAGTAGTCATGATTTAATCATGAATACTAAGAACATGTTAAAGAAGAACTTTGACATGAAAGATATGGGATTATCTGATGTTATATTAGGGATTAAAATCTCTAGAACTTCAGAAGGAATTGTCTTATCATAATCACATTATGTCAAAAGCATACTTAGAAAGTTTAATGCTTTTGATAATCCTCCGGCTAAGATACATGTAGATCTAAGTCTACACTTGGCCAAGAATAGAGGAGAACCAGTTTCTCAGCTGAAATATGCAAGGGTAATTGGCAGTCTCATGTACTTAACGAATTGTACACGTCCAGATATTGCATATTCAGTGAGTAAGTTAAATAGGTTCACAAGTAACCCAAGTAAGGATCACTGGAAAGTCGTGACAAAGGTACTTAGATACTTAAAGTATACCATGAACTATGGAATACTTTATACGAGATATCCAAAGAGATTAGAAAGGATACTTTGTGATGCCAATTGGATATCAGACACAAAAGACTCCAAGTCCACAAGTGGATATGTTTTCACAATAGGTGGAGGAGCGGTGTCGTGGAAGTCTTCTAAGCAGATGTGCATAGCTTGATCCACTATGGAATCCGAGTTCATTGCTTTAGACAAAGCTGGAGAAGAAGCAGAATGGCTTAGAAACTTCTTAGAGGATATTCCTTATTGGACTAAGCTGGTGCTTGTTGTTTTGATACATTGGGATAGTCAATCAGCAATTGGAAGGGCGCAAAGTAGTATGTATAATTGTAAGTCTAGACATATTCGTCGAAGACACAATACCATAGACAATTGTTTCGAACACTACAAGAAAACTGGTAATAGACATCGGTTAACAGTCATCGGTTACAAGTTTTCTGTGATGTCTTTTAATATTTAACATCATATTTTAAATGAAGCGATGTGTATGACCGTAGTTTTCCGCTATTAGACATTGTTTCCTAAACATATGGCTTTGACCACCTTTTTTTTGGTTTATAACATTAGTAATAACATTGGTTTTTTGAACTGATAGAATTGTGCACCCTTACTTGGTCTATAACATCATATTTGACATCGTTTTTTCAAATTTATGTAAAAAAAAATAATCAAAATAATTTTCCCCCAATTTTTTTATGGGTGGCGCTATTGGCACCCCCAAATTTGATGAGTACACCCACTTTCTAAAATTTCAAAAATGCCATTAAGTTAAAAGACTATAATACCCTTACTAAAAGCCAAGTTCTAAATACACCCCCCCTAATCTCTAAATACACCCACATCATTCACTCACATTCTTCTTCTTCTCGAAGAAAGTTAAATTTTCTTTATACAAACCCTAGATTTTTCCAACACCCAAATTATTGAAGATTCGAACAATAAAGTATTCATATCCCCATATAATGAACATATATTCTTAGTTTATAGCATAAAATATGTTATTTTTCAAATTTTCAGGTTGAAAAATACTGTCGCACAGTAACAGTGCGATATAAGGCACGATCACGCGCTATGACAAAAATTTCAGTGTGCCATCGTGCCACTTGGGCCATCGTGCCATGTTTTTGCCATCGTGCCATCATGCCATCGTGCCATGTGGCATGATGGTGAAAATGTCATCGTGCCATGTTTTTGCCATCGTGCCATGTGGCATGATGACATAAAACCCATCGTGCCATGTGCCACCTAGGGTTTTTCATGAAAGGGTAAAATTGGAAAAAAGGGGGTGAACTCATCAATTGTGTCATATTTGAAAAAGTGGAGGGTGGTGTACTTAGAAGATGGGTATACTCATAAAAAAAGGGGTGCCAATAGCGCCAGCCTTTTTTTATTCCTACTTTAGAATTTTCTTACATCTGTTTTCTCCTCCATTCCAATTTCACACCAGAAGGTAGAAGCCTTAGCATTGGTTACTAAAGACTCGATGTAGAATTGTTTTCATTTATGTTCGGCATATAAAATTTTTCTTCTCCCAAATCAATTTTACTCGTGCTCCCCACATCGAATTTCTCGATTTCTCTCGCCAATCACTCGTTGTCTGCTTGCACTGTAAATCAAGGAATCATGACCGAACACTCCGACTGTGGAATGGGTTGCGGCAACGACGGTGAGGTTACGACTCTAATCCATGACTGCAAGCCAGGATAAAGGCGATTACCCTCGAAGTTGGACGCCGGTGAGTTATCCTTCAGCAGAAGACCAGCTGGTTGGCGAGCCAAGGGATTAGGGTTCGAGATCGGGGGATAGCATTTCAGTGACAACTAGATTCCGACCTCTAAGGTGAATTTGAACTTAATGATAGATATGATTTTTGTTGATTTTAGATCTTTTAAATTAGTGAGATTGTTTGAGACTAGGGTTAGGAATATGGGACGAAATGACAGGAGTGATTAGTGAATTCATGACTTTTCATCCGGAATTTTAACTAATCAAACTTCGGCGAGAGGAGTTGGTACTTAACTATGATAGAGAGTTCGTAATTATAGCCCTTACTAATAAACTGTTGAAACCAAAAATACATTGAATGACCTTCGTCGTTTGACTTTGGAGATAGAGCAAAGTAGAAGCAGCGTACACGTAAATAAACCATAGATGAATATGGGCAAAGGCTTTCTTGGGTGGAGTTTATTTGTATTGAGCTATGATATTCGAAGGACTTTGATGGCTTTATGTGAAGAAAAAGCAGGGGTGGACCTGATTATAATATGTTTACAGTACAGTGTTGGTACTGATCTGCATCAGAATTGGTGGTATTTCTATGTTTGCATAATTTTCCTTAGAGAACATAATTAACTACTAATTAGACCAACTATACATGATTAATGTGCTCATTGAACCAGGACATAATACTGAGAATTAAGCGTAAAAAAAAATGTGGGATCTAAATACTATACTGGGGGATAAATTTGGAGTATTTTTTTCATTGTTAACCTCATTATTTATCTTAGACAGATTTTTGAAGTAATAGCAAGTTGATCATACCATTAATGCCCTCCATTGCAGCCTTAACAATAGGTTGAGCCGCTACTTCATATACACTTTTGTATTTGTATTAGGCCCAAGCACTATCTGTCATCCAAGGGATGAAAGATATTAATGGTACCATTTCCTGATTAAGCGAATTAGAAAACTAAAAATAGATCCCATACATTATTCAAAATTTCGAAAGCTGAAGTGTTAACGTACTCAGCTTCAAATCAATATCTGGCCTATAAATTCTGTTTTTTTGTGATGAAAACAAATGGTCGGGACCAAATTACTGACTCGTAGCTGGGTAATTTTTTTAAGATACATTTTTTTGGTTGTTGAAATTTACTGCAGCTAGGGAAATATATCAGTGTCTATTGGCAGAGTGAGTGTCAATGAAAGTTGCAACACTCTTGCTGTATCTTTTATTTTCCATATGCAAATTGCAAAGAACTATTCATTGGCTTTTTGCATGATGCTAACCATGCTAGCATATGAGTTAATTCCGATACAAGTAATTAATTGAAATACTTAATCATGAATAATTTATTACTCAATTATTTGATCAAGTCAGAACAGTTGTGAGCTCATGACTAGCATACGAGTGAATTTAAGGGGTCACACACTAATTTGAAGAAGCTCATTTCTTGTTTAAGTAAAAAATCCCTATGATAGATGATTGAGAGTACCTCACATCTCTATTGCAGATCCACAGGTTGGTCTGGCATGCTTGGGAAAAGTAAACATGGCTTATGAGGTTCAATTACAAGTCTATGTTGAGTAATGTGTAAGTTTTTGGATGGCCATTGCTTCATTTTTATATTTTTCTTATTTTGTGTTTTTACTTTTGACTAATCTCAAGCTTAGCTGATGATAACAGAATAAGTACTTCTCCTGATACAGATGGACTTTAGTGCACTTTATTGGTTTACTTTCAAGGCAACAATTCAAGAGGTAATGTATACAAAATATCATCTTGGATAGACTCTATACATATGCTAACAGGTAGACTACATAACTTTTTTAAATTTTCCCTTAGTTTAATAAAATGGTGTAGATTTTTGTGCAATTAATGTGGTTTTACATTATTTAATTAGTTGTGCAGTGAATTTGCAATTGCTTGGATTGTGTATTTCCTTCTATAGATTTTTGCTTCTCTGTAATCCCACCACATACTTGAGAAACTCAAAAGATTTATCCTTCCATGTATTAGCTTACTTCATAACTGGCATCAAAATTTTCACCCCTGTATAAGCATGTGAAATTTTATAGGGAAATTACAAGAATGTGAGTTGATAGGAAATTAGTGCAAACTGCTGCTCAGAAGATTACACTTATGCTTTTGAGCATGTAAAATGTGAATGATAATGTACAATTTATTGATGAATACCTCAGGGAACTGAAGTTCAGCTTGGACTAGTTGTCCAAAGCCAAATGCAACTTTATCCATAAAGAGGAGACTAGCATGTGACCAACTTAGTTTTTTCACTCAGCTAAAGATGATAGTTATATTTTTCATTTGGCATAATTGTTGAATTGTTCATTTTCCATGCATATGCATATTGCGTTCAGTCATATACAGTCAACTGATTTACTATTTGGTCCAAATGAATACTTATGGATAAGTGATATTCAATGGATTTATCATTTCTAATTTGTTATCGGGGCTGCTTATTTTGGTTCATTTGCATGTAGAAGAAATAATACATGAGTGCTTTCTTTTTTCAAACAAAGCAATCCTCAGAAAGTTAGGCATGAGGCAGGATAGGAGTGTATTGAAGAACATGCTTATGTTATATAGAACATATAGAAATGTCACTGCAAGCAAAGATCAGTTCCATCACTACACATGTTCATCTATTCATGTTTAATGTTTCCCAACCTAAGGTTCCAAGTGCACTCAGACATGGTCAAGGAAAACTGGTGCCTCTGATTTTTACAAATATCATGATTGGATTGCTTTCTAAATTGGAGAGCAATTTTTACAATAACTGGGAATCGTGACATCCTTACTATTAATGGTGGTGAAACTTTGACCACTATGTGACATTTTTTTTTGTTTCCTTTGCTCTTTTATTTATTTCCAAAATTGATAGTTTGGGAGTTATGGCCAGGCACTGTAAGAGATGTCTAGTAACATGATACAACCACATGTGAACATTTTTGTGAGATTTTATGACTCTGCAGATTATGAGTCGAACTTAAGTAGTGAAGACTCGGTTTATGTTTCCCTACTTTTTGATGGATGCATAGAGACCATACAAAATGGTTGTAATGTTGTTTTGTTTGTGACAATCATGATGATGGTTTTCTCACTATTTAGACAGATTGTTTTCTTCTTTTCATGGCAGATGAATCGCATAATTTCTTTTCATTTGCTGGGGGAGTTCATGGTTAAGTCACTCTTCTTTTTTGGTGTGCAATTTAAAACTGATAGATTGGCTACTGCAACAACTTGAAGTCAGCAATCAGCTGATCAATGATTACAATTGCTATAGGGATTTTACTAATATTTTGCATTTTGCATTTTGTTCCCCCCAATCAGGATTCCAGGCGTGTCACTCGCTTGGAGGAGGCACAGGTTCTGGCATGGGTACCCTCTTGATCTCAAAGATCAGAGAGGAATATCCAGACAGAATGATGCCTCTAATTTTTTTTTAAAAAAAAATTCTTCTCCTTGAGTTGTTTATGGTGAATTTTATTTCTTAATTGCTTTTCCAGGCTTCTAAATTTCAATTCTTTTTTATCTTTTCGGTTTACAGGATTGATGGAGGATCTGTGACGAGCGGCCGCCGTGCTCCTTCACTTTTATATTTTTGTTATGAGCATGCATTTTGAATCTAGCGTGAATTTGTCAATCACATGTTTTAGTAGTGCTCTAGTTATTGGTTTTAATAAGTTTGGAAGTTCGGTTGCTATTTGTGTTGTTTGGATCTAATGACAATGTAAGGACCTTTTTGGAAATGATTTTAATGTTTCCACCAATGTGTTGTTATATGTAATTGCTTCTTGCTTTTGATTTTTTTTGGTGGATGGTTATTTCTTGCTTTAATGGTGGATGATATAGTTGTATAAATTGAGGATATGATTGTTGATTTTCACTTAAAAACCAATTTAATAAAATAACAGAACATTTCTAATCTAATAACCGATATTGAACCCACCATACTAAAATGACAATAACATCAGTTAGAAAATGATGTGTTAAGTACGTATAACATCAGTGCAAATTGATTTCTTAACTGATCTAAACGGTTGTCAATAACATCGGTCAAAAACTGATGTCTCCTAAAAAACCGATGTTTAGGCTAGCGTCCCCAAAGTTAACATCGATTGTAAAATGATGTCTTTCGTTGTAACAACATCGGTTTTTATATGCTTAAAACTGATGTTGAATATGAAGCCTTTTAACATCACCGATTATGACATTGGTCGATTTTCAAATACATATCGACTAAAAAACGATGTCTTAGAGCATTTTTCTTGTAGTAGAATGGGGTTATTTTGGTTGACTATGTAAAGTCAAAGGAAAACCTTGTGGATCCGCTTACAAAAGGTATAAATCGAGATCAATTGTATAAATTGTTAAGGGGAATGGTTTTAAAATCCACAAAATAAACAATGTTATAGCGATAACCCATCCTTGTTTATTGGAGATTCCAATACCTTGGTTCAATGGGACAACTAAGTTATGAATGTTCAGCTGAATACTTGGAAAATGTGTTAGCTCATTCCCGAAACTTCCAAGTGAAATAGAAACCTGCTGAATGTGGTGAGGATTAAGTTTAAGACTTTTAATGATTCCTATACCGAAAGGTGGAGTATGGCAGGATGTTCTTCAATAGGTGATCACCTATAAAAGTGAGAAGTAATGGTCGTTTCAAAGAAACACTTATGAATCTAAGATATGGTCCAGGGCAGAAATAGACACAACATGAGAACAACAAGTGTTAAAACTATTATCGTGTAAGTACTCTTGTCTCGTTTTACACAAACGGCTGAGTAGTTCAAGACATCGCGCACTAAGCAACTAGTAAATCCGATAGTATTTTACTAAGGAAGGTTCAAAGCCACAAGCTACCTATCCAGATGTAATAACAGATCCCAGAGACTTTCACGCGAATCTGCATACACGCATGCATTAATTTCATTCATGTGGGGGATTGTTGGAATTTGGTTTGTTAAATTGGGTGTTGACCCGATTTTGTCCAAATATTTAAGTGGTTTCCATTAGTGAAAAATAGAATTAAATTATATGTTAAAATTCTACTAAGCGAGTAGATGAGATTGACATTTGGAATTTCTCAAAACCAATTCTAGGTGAATGAGAAATTAATGCTAGAAGTTAGCCACTTTAAACTAGAAATTGGTATGGAAAATGGAAAATGTGGGGAAGGAGAAATGATCCATCTCACATGAGTAGAAAGCCAAAGTTTGCTCAATTTATAAATCCCAAGTTGGACAATTGGGTTTGGACTCTTGGAGCACCAAAGCTTTTAAAGGTGTGAGGATCTACATGCTTGAGGTTTTGGTGCACCGCCGCCCACCCATCGGCCGGCTCGGCTCGGCATGGCCCGGTCCGAGTCCGGATCGTGGGTCGTGGGCCTGGGCTTGAGCTTGGGCTTCAAGGCCCTTATACTTCTTTGGACCAAATTTATTTAAAATCCTTTAAAATTAATTAATTAATTTTAATTAATTAATTAGGTATTTCGAATTGGAGGTGCGCGGGCGCGCACCGCAGAACAGTGAGCGAAATTGCGCGCAGGTGTGCACGGACGCGCACATCTGAACTGATGCACCTGTTCGAGCAACCATATTTTTTGGTTGTAGACGTGTCTTTTCTATTCGAAAGACATATCATTTCCATCAGGCACCTTGATGCCTATATATACGAGCCCCTGCAGATGAAATTGGATACGATAATAAGCCTAAAAATCGAGTCATTGCATCAGCATATTGATATATTTCCCTTCAAAGTTTGAAAGCCTTGTACACTTTTTTTTTTAATTTTCAATAGAACCTCAATTCATTCTACACAATAGAACCTCATTTCATTCTACAAAATAGTAGAGGTCTAATGCAACATATATCACAGAACAGACGAGGAAAATGTAAAAAGAAAAAGAAAACAAGGAAAGAAATCTAGACGGTCAAGTGAGATTGAAACATCCAATTTCAGCATTAATCAATCCTTAGAACCTAGCACCTCCTGCTTTATGTGTTCTACTCTGGCAAACAACTCATCCCTATTTTCCTTGAAAATCAGATAACGTGAATTGAACTAGACTGTGTAGCCAAGACCGATAAGTTCCAACAGTTTTGGCAACAGTGGGATAGAATCAATTTCTCCAACTACAACGGCTGCTAACCAAAGTGCAACAGCACCGCCACCACCAAAAACAAGAATTGAATATGTTTCTTCATAATCAAACTTTATATCAAACTCCTCCAGGAGCTTAAACAAATGCAGCGGATTGTCAATAAAAGAATCGTCTTGTGCCGCTTCATTTAGCTTAGTATAATCTTCTTTCTTATAATCAGAAAGATTGTCTTCAAAGAGTTACCACACCATCAGTTTCAGGTTCATCTTTGTCATATGGAGTTGTCTCTGAAGAAGTTGCCTGAGATGTAGTCTGTGAGATTAATGTGTATACATGATTATGGTAGAAAATGAAGAAGAATATTTCATAGAACTCTTGCAAAATGGGTCTTAGAAATACAATAACACACGAAGTAAAATGGAGGCTACCACTACTTAAGATAAAACCCTAACTAAGACTAAGAAAGGGAAAATACAAAACTACCCCCATAAATATAAATAATATAACTCTAACATCCCCCACAAACTCATGATGATGTAGTAGAAATCATCGAGAGTTTGCCAACCAAAAAACAAAAGCGCGGAAGCGGATGCGACTTGGTGAAAAGATCTGCAATCTGTAAAGAGGATGAGATGAAGGGTAAGTGGAGAGTCTCATGTTGTAGATGATGACAAGTGACCTCAATGTGCTTTGTTCTTTCATGGAAAACTGAGTTGTGAGCAATCTGAATAGCACTTTTGTTATCGCAATGCACAGGAGTAGGTGAGGATAAATGAACACCCATATCTGCAAGAAGCCAACGTAACTAAACTATTTCAGTGGTAGTAGAAGCCATTGCCCGATACTCTTATTTTGTGGAGGATTGAGAAACAACATTTTGTTTCTCACTCTTCCAAGAAATAAGAGAGTCTCCAAGAAATATACAAAAAATAGTGGTGGATTTTCGATCAGCAGGATCACTAGCCTAGTCCGCACCGGAATAAGCCCTCAACTCTAATAGAGATGTAGATGGAAACAATAGACTCTCGAAAAGAGTACTACGGAGGTATCGCAAGATACGAGTAACTGCAACCCAATGAACTGTAGTGGGGAAACTGACAAACTGACTCAAAATATGAACAACATATGCAATATTTGGATGTGTAATGGTTAGATAAACCAAACTTCCAACAATAGTGCGATATAAGTTAGGATCAGACAAAGGTGTGCCATCAGAAGGAGAATACCTAACATTAAGTTCAAGAGGGGTATCAACAGTACGAGTATCAGTAAGACGAGCTCGATCAAGTATATCAGCAATGTACTTTGACTGTGAAAGAAGATAACCTCGAGGGGATCGGGCTACCTCAATACCCAATAAATATCGCAAAGGTCCCATATCGTTCATGTTAGGAAATTTATTGTTTAGATTTTGATGAATGCCATGTAAAACTTAGAATAGGAAGTTGGCACCCCAATTCTTGTTGTAAAATGCATTGTAATAAATAGAGCTGGCCAAGGCATGAGTTAAGTCGCCTACGCCCTAACATGCAAGAAGACAATCAAGACTAGAAGGAAGACTCACGCGAGACAGATGAGTATGGCAAAGAAAGTAGACGGAACTCTCTATCAAGAAGCATGAGATGCACTGAGTGGAGTATCGGTCAAGTCAACTCGAGAAAAGTCAAGTCTCAAATTGAAGTGACAGGAAGAGTCACCCAATGATTGGAAGTCGACTGAAGTCACCATTCGAAAGCAAGGAAATGCATCAAGTCGAGATAATCAGAAAAGATCCGTTGCCGGAGAAATCAAGAGAATTACTTAAACAAGTAATATCTCCATACCACCTTTCTCGAGTGCTCGGTCCCGAGAAGCGTGCAAAAGGAACGAACCAATGGGAAGCACTACACCGTGTCGAACTCGAAAAGGTGAAAAACAATTCATACGAGGAAATAGCAATTCCAAGGATCGCAACAAGACAAGCCAACGATTTTATAAACTTTCAAAAATAAGCTATCTCTTCAACGGACAAATTTTTGAAAGATCACTATAAAGACTGAGTAGTTTATTTGAGAATAAGACACACAAGTGACAAGCGACACAAGTCACGACACTGAACTAAAAACGCGTTCAAGCAATTATTAGAAAATCAAAACATTCTCAATCCTCAAGCCTACACTACGAAGAACATCAATCCAACACTCACCGTGAAGGAAAGATAACTTCAATCGGTTGAAGAGGAAAATACTTGAAAAATCAAGGGGTCTACATTCCACGAAGGATTGTAGGAAGGTTCAAGGTCGAACCAAGTCTTAAGCTTTTGGAGGGCTTCGTGATCAAATCCAAAGAGCTTGAGCAAGTGAGTCAGTAGTAGCAAGGCAGCCTGTGAAGAAGTGGAGTCGTTTGAGAAGCCATTTGAGTGATCAAGGCGTCTCAATGATCGAGTCCCAAAGGATCAAGTCACCGTGTGATCAAGACTTGTATCCTGGACTGTTACCACTTTGTATCGATCATTACCTAGTGGATTCCTCCAGGAGTTGGAGAAGAGAGGAGTAAAGAATTACCCCATCTTCGAACCTCTATAAAAATTTCATTGTGTCATTTACATTTCAAAGACTTTAATTCCTGCATCTTAACTCGTTTATATCTCGATAAATTTGCTATCCACTTGATAATTTAAGTACTAAACCAAGCACTAAATTCTTGCTTAATCAAACTTAAGGGTGTTAAGTCTTCCAATGAAAACAAAACCACAAAGACTGAGTTAATTTAGACTAACAAGAGTTAATCCATCAACAGCTCAGTTGAGTCTGTTGAGAGACTAACTCTACTGTTTGACTAACTTGGCTGTCCATCAAGGACACAGCTGTGTAGTATTAACTCTGTATATTTTAAAAGGACTAAAACGAAAATTTGGTAAGGTTTATTCAACCCCCCCTTCTAAACCTTACACTTACACCCCATGGGACCTACAGTTCATTTCAAAGTAAGAGGCTAACTCGAATTTCAACAATGCAATCCCATCAACATATAAGGAAAGAAGAATAATACTAGCACATGTATGCTTGAAGAAAAGGGCAGAATCATGGTTACTAGAACTAAAACCAAGTGAAGTAAGCACAACGGAGAATTTCTCAAACCAAGCCCGTGGAGCCTGTTTGAGACCATACAATGCTTTCTTAAGCTTGCAGACTTCACCTTGATTATGAGGAAGACCAGGAGGTGGGATAATGTAAACTTTTTCTTGAAGATCACCATTCGAGAAGGCATTTTTGACATCCAATTGAGATATATGCCATTTACGGATTGAAGAAACATCAATAAGAGTACGAACAGTTGTCATCTTTGCAACAGTGTATGTTTCCTCATAATCCATACCATACTGTTGTGAAAAACCTTTAGCAACCAATCGTGCTATACATCATTCCACCGAACCATCAGATTTGGTTATAATTTTATAAACCCAACGTGAACTAATTTCCCGTTTACCTGGTGGTAAAGATAACAAGTCCCAAGTGTTTGTTTTATGTAAAGCAGAAAGTTCTTCGGTCATAGCATGCTGCAACAAGGGATCAGTAAATGCCTCTTTGTAGGAGTGTGGTTCAAAAATATGGTGAATAGAGGACAAAAATAAAGCAAAGGTAGGAGAATAAGATGAATAAACAAAGTCAGGTAACTGAGTGGACTTACGTGTACGTTGAGAATATCGAGGAGGCAAATGATCCACAGTTTGAGAAACCGATTGGGGTGCCGTAGGTGGAGACGGTGTAGTGGTATCCAAGGAGTCTCTATTTGTATTATCCAAGAATGGATCAATATGAACAAGATCAGTTTTAGAGATGTTATGTGGACTAGAGGGAATAGAAAAGAATGGAATATGCTGAAGAAAAAATACATGACGAGACACATATAACTTTTGAGCAACAAGATCAAAACAACGGTATCCCTTCTGACCTTCTCCATATCCTAAGAACAAACAAATAGCGGAACGAGAAGATAATTTGATGCGTTCAACATGGGGACGAAGGACAAAACATGCACAACCAAAGACTCGTAAGGAAAAATAACTAGGAGTGTAACCATAAAGTTTCTGGAATGGTGATAAACCAGATGTAATGGATGATGGAATCCTATTGATACAATGGACAGCGGTAAGAACAACTTCCTCCCAGAATTCATTTGTAATAGAACCAGATAGTAAAAGAGAACGAGCAGTTTCAATGATATGCCTATGTTTTCTTTCAGCAACACCATTTTGTTCAGGAGTATCTGTGCAAGAAGTTTGATGTAAAGTCCCATCCTCGGCAAGCAATTCACGAAAACTATTACAGGTGTACTCCCCACCCAAATCACATCTAAATTATTTTATGATATCAGAGAATTGAGTTTTTACAAAAGCTCAAAATGAAGTATATATGCTCAGAAAATCAGAACAATGTTTCATAAAATAAACCCAACAATAACGAGAATAGTTATCAATAAAAGAGACATAATATCAAGAGCGCCTCATTGTGGAAATGGGAGCAGGTCTCTACACATCAGAATGAACCAAATCAAATGGCGCAATAGAAGAAGAAACACTTCGATTAAAAGGTAAAGTGGAAAAATTTGCCAGTTTACAACCGCTACAGTCAGAAATATCATGAAATGGCAATTTTCCTAATGCACCTGTAGAAGCCAAAAATCTTAAACGGGAAGATGAAACATGACCTAAGCGAGAATGCCACAAATAAAAGCTAGACGATGAGGGACTCAAACGAAAATAAGACAAATCAATAGTAGAAGCTGCAATAGAGGGTACTCTGAGCTCATCCAAAATGTAAGGGGCAAATGCTCGAAGCTCAGGAGATACAGTAAGGGCTAATTGAACCCAAAGGTCAGTCATAGCAGAATAAAAATCTTGCGTAGTCATGTTTTTTTGCTAAAGAGCCCACATATCTATTTCCAATTGGTACTGTTTAGAAAAATTCGATTGAGTAAATAACCGCTCCAAATGATCGCACACTTCTTTAACAATATCATATTTAGCCAATTGCATACCAATAGAGTTCTCCACAGAGTTGTTATCCCAAGTAATAATTTTCGAATTGTTCACTTCCAAAACCTCCATCTCTTCAACAAATTTAGTATTATCTTTTTCAACATGTTGCTTTTTTGTTCCAGAAATATAACTCCGCAATTTTTTTCCTCTCAAAATATTTCGCATCACATAACTCAGTTATGAATATTTTTTTTCCGTCCAACCGTACACTAATCGACTGCAATGAATAATCTCTTTCGCTAGCCATAATGAAAGGAAATAAATGCAAACACCAATGAGTTTCACCCCTTATGGTAATGGGACAAGTTCCTACATGTCATTGTCCCTTATGGACTTAATCTATTCATCCAAGGGCATCCATCCACTTTTGAGATTTGGAACTTTCCATGGCTTGATTGATAGTGATTGAATCATTTTCCATCATTCCAATGTTAACTTCATTTTCTTGGAGAAATACAAATCTGGCATTGCACTTCTTCTTTCCATAGTGGATCTCCTTAATGACATAAATTCTTGAGGTTGTATAATTTGTTCATCTGGAATAATTTATGAAACAGGAGGTTATCCGTCATTGTCTTGATTTGTGTCTTGAACAAGGTCAGAAATGAAATTCCGATCAATGCCAACACCATCTGTGGAAATATCAATGCATTCCTCTTCAAAAGCAAATTCCTTAACTCTATCTCCCCTCGCAAACTCAACATCATCAAAGAACCGGACATTTCTCGATTCAAAAAAAGTCTTAGTTATGGGATCATAAAATTTGTACCCTCTGGATTTTTCAGAGTATCCAACAAAATAACAACTAACTGTCCTTAAGTCCAGTTTCTTTTCATTAGGCTTGTAGGCCTAGCCTTAGCTGGACATTTCCAGACGTGCCAGTGTTTTAGACTAGGGTTCTTGCCCGTCCAAAGTTCATAAGGAGTTTTGTTAGCTGCTTTAGATGGAAACCTTACTAAGGATATATGCTGCAATCTTAAGTGCTTCTTTCTAAAGTGATTTTGGTAAGGTAGAACGACTAATCATACTCCTCACCATATTCTTGAGCATTGTGTTTCGTCTTTTAGCAACACTATTCATAATGGCAAACCTAATTTAGTGTACTGTGGGACGATATTGAATTCCTCTAGGAATTAGCAAATGATCCTAGACGTTGTTCATCTGAACCATCATATCTATCGTTGCATATACCACCACGATCAGATGTGATGTTTTTAATCCTTTTGTTTAGTTGATTCTCAACTTCAACCTTATAAGATTTAAACACGTCTAGTGATTATGACTTTTCATAAATAAGAACATGTAGCCATATCTTAACTATTGTCTATGAACGTTATTATATATATTGTTGATCATACTAAGCAACCATAGCGAATGATCCGCACTTATCCGTATATATAAGTTCTAAGACGCCCGGAATCCAATTGGCTACAAATCTCTTTTATTGGTTCACTTTTATACTTATACCTCGTGTACGTAAAAGTAGGAACTTGTTGGATGAAGCAATAGTGTCTATCAAATAAAGGACTTTCTAAAAAACTGAAACTAACCAATTTTGAATCATGAGACAAGCTAAATTTTCAATTTCTGAATGAATATGAATAATCGAATTTGTCCAAAGCAGAAATAGAAATCAAGTTCCAAATAAACGTCTCATCAAGATTCAAATAAAATCCAGTAATTAACAATAATCTATATTTTCTTATTATTTCAACCATAATTGTCTTCTCTTTGCCTATTTTGATGTATCTTTTATCATCATTTAGCTTTTGGCAATGGAGACCCCTTACAGATGCACTGGTGTGAGTTGATGAACTAAAATCTTTCTACCATATGTGCAAAGATATCGAAGTTAAGTTAACCTCAAAACAAACCATAATTAAGCAGCGTACCTTATCCTTCTATATTTTTAATTCTTTGTCTTTATTCTTCGAAGTTAAGGCAATATTAGTCATTTTGTCTCATATTGCTTTAGCCTTTTCTCTTTCTAAGCACAGTATGAGATGACTCATTTAGAGACTAAATCTCTTTTTAACTATCGACTCACCTTAAACTGGCTAAACTTTGTCGAAAGAGATATGAAAAACTAAATGCATTAGCTAGTCCTCAAAAGCAATACGAGACATATCAATAATTTATTCTAGATATTGCATGTACTCTAATACCTTACTGAGATCATATTTGTCAAAACCGTACTAATCTTAGCCTTTCGTTCTCGATAAATATTTTCTCAATATCCGTAAGGAATTCCTTAGATATAGTGAACTTTCTAGATGAAGTGCCCTTTTAACATAAAAAACTATATTGATGCTGACAGAAATATAAGCAGGAATATACGAACTTAAATCCAGAAAATGAACAATACACAAGTCATTCTCACATAAATCTCGGAATCTTCATAATAAATTCAAATAATGGTAAATCCCACCTCAAAATATCGGCACTCCATTAATATTTCATCTTTGGACAAAATATTAACTTGTAATTGATATCTTGGTGCGGTAATCAAACATTGATAATAAGAACATATCAAACAATAAACCTTCCTTTGGGCCGATTTAGTGTTCATATGTAAAACCGAATAATTATCACGCGTTTATTACCACAGGTGTACATGCAGTTCTGATAATATTTATCTTCCTTTGGGCCGGTTAATATTCACATATGTTGCACACGCACAACCTTTTATATTCTAAAATAAATTAATTTTCACAAGAGAGGTCACTTTCGTGACATATTGCTTCAATTAATTCATCTCAAAATATATAAATCCATACCAAAATTCAAATTTAAAATTTAAATTCCAAGATTAAACTTGATTTAGGGTTTTTCTTATTACTTGAGGCTGATTTTAAAAATAAAATAAAGTGTAAATCAGCCCCAAAATTATAACCCTAAATTTTCCTTATACTGTAAATGGGTCCTAAAAAACACAATAATTCTAGGGGGAAAATGAAAACAAACAACAAACAGATTTATAGCAAACACAACCCAATTTTCTGAAAATTCCAAATTGACCCCTAAATCCAACCTTTTTAGGTAAAATAGCCATCTTTCTCACCAAACCCATTTTACCCAAAATTGTCGTCTGCCATTACACCACCAAAACCAACATCGCTAGTTGTCATCCATCCTTCGCCGGCAAGTCGAGAAAAGAAAACGAACATCATATTGGGTTTCAATTCGAAAAGAGAAAGGGGTAATTTGGGTTTTGTGAATTTCTTTCTTTCTTTTTTTTTTTAACAAAACCCTTAAGAAAATACAATTGAAAACCTGAGTTTAGAAAATCTCAATGTGGATTTACGAAATCCCTTTTGAATTAACAAAAGTTGCGCAAATCTAAAAGTGAGGCATTATTCTCAATTCCAAATTTTCTAAATCCCGAATCACACCAAAACAACAGCAATCCAAAATTCCAAAGCTTGCTTAATAATCCGACAGAGAACAAGCACTTAGGCTGTGATTGCTTGTACTTTCATTCCATCCATTTTCGTTTTCTAAGAGAATAGTGTTGAATTTTTTTTTTTAAAAGTGAAAGTTGGATATGTAAAGAAAAAGTAATGATTATGTTGATGTGATGGAGAATCTTTTAGAGATGATAATTGTTTGTGAAAAAAATTTGTGGAAATAATAGTGTAAAATATAATATAAGAAAATTGAACAAAAATAAAAAATTGATCCAAAAATAGGCAATATAGATCTCATTTTATACATTTTGTTAACATGATTAAGAGAAAAATAATAAAAATAGTGATAACTTAAAGATATTATCGGAATTCTTTATATAAATAAGGAGATGAGAGAAAAATACATAGTATAATTGGGTATTGGGAAATGTGAAAGAGAAAAAGAAAATTGAGTTAATTTTGGAAAGAAATGAGATTTTCTTTGAATTTTTTTTATTTTTCTCTCAAACAACCACACATCCAAAAAACAATTCACTCCAAAATGAAAATTTTGGAAAAAATTTCACAACCAAGCACAACCTTAAAATTTTTCAGATTATCCCATATTCAATCATTAAACTCTGTAACGAATCTAACACAATACAATTAATCCATAAAATTCGAAAATTCTCAATTCATTCATAAACCCCAAAGAATCGAAAACTTCATAATCCAAATACAATATTATACAATTTCGTATATAATTATTGAGATACATAAGATTTCCAATAACCCAATATAAATTGGTTCTGATACCACTTGTTGGAATAAATTTTAGTGAAAACAATCATTTTAATCCAGGAGCCTTCATATCGAATTATCAAGAATCAAAGACTAGATTGCAGAAGCGTACCTGACTCCATAACAATTGAATCATAGGATTTGGCTTTCTAGATCTACACGTCTCGAAGCTTTTCAGAGAGCCCTTTAGCTTTCTCTGTATGTTTCTTTCTGACGATGGGATAACAGAATAGAATGTCGTAGAAGTATGACCTAGGGACCATAACCTTTTATAACTGTGTTATATTGGGTTATTCTATTTTAGCCCATCATTAAAATAGGAATAACACATTAAGTCTAAACACATTAAAGGCCCACACCCTATTAGATACATTAAAGCCCAATTCCTTAAATCTTATTTGATGATCACTTATAAAATGAGCTTAACCTTAATTGACAGTCCACAATACATAGTAATTTTACATATAAGCCCAATGTTGGATTAATGATCCAACAAACCCCACTGAGCTGTGTCGCTCACCCCAATTATAATCCAACTTTTCAGGTTAATGAGTTGGCGATGGTTATAGGCGGTGGATAATTGATGACCTATGAAAGTACCGGAGTAATGTCCATATTTTTAATGTTCTTCAATTGAATAATAAATTATTAAACACATTACGATTTTCTAAGTATTTAATTGCCATTAGACTTAGTGTGAATAATTGATTGATATTGAGAAAATTTTCCAACTTCTAGGATTTTTCAATTTGGGACCATAAATGTTGAATTGTTATGATATTTCTAAGTTTTATTATGCAGATAAACCTAAAGGTTATTTTTCTATAAATTGTCAAATGTGTAAGTTTGTTATAAGTAAATGAAAATTTAAGATTTCTATACTTTATAATTTGCTTTTGTTGTTGCTATTGAATTTGAATGGATTATGCTTATAGGCTGATTTTCTCCTACGAAACAAATGTATGTATCTATATTTATATGTATGTATTGGAATTATAAGTATATATGGATTTTTATTTAAATTGTTTCATGTGACTACTTCCGCTGTAGATATTATTCTTTTGAAAACTAAATGGCTCGCTATAATGGTTTTTTTTTTAAAAAAAAATTCTCAACAAAATGGTTGTATATGTATATTTTATAGTTTAAAATTTCGGGGCGTTACATTAATTTTCACGCAAGTATGATAAAGAAACTTTTAATATTGGGCAGCTGTCCTTGATTATTTTATCCATTTCAATCCCCATTAAATAATACATAGACATGTTCTGGACATTATTTATTTTCATCTCATATAGTTGACTTGTTATGAATGCATTATATTTGTGTGACGATCTGATATATCTCTCTGTCCGAGAGTCGAGAGAGATCTGAGATGGCTTATGCTGCTCTGATTTCCCTTCAACAGACAATACTTCGCCTTGCAAATTCTAGTCATATTTCTATCCTTCCTCCCTCCATTGAAATTTTGGAATCAGTGTACGAGGAGGTTCTGTCCTTACAACAAGTTGTCCAAGTATGGCATATTGTGACCAATTTCAGAAGATCCATTATGCTCCAGACGAAGAAAGCTTTTCATTTTATCGAATATCATTTACCAGATCGGTTTCCTTCAGAATATCAGATCATGCGATTCGCATACGAACACGTTGGGCCCTTGAACCTTTTTCTGTCGGATTTCTTCTTTGACATCGAAAAGAAAAAGTATGCTAGGGATGAACAAGTCGTAGAGGCAGTACATAACTTGGAATCCCTACTTGAAATATTTGTGCCAAAGTTCAAGAAATCCCTTCTATTAATTCCCCAAGACATGGAGGAAATAAAGCAAGAGTTTAATTCCTTTGCTGAAACTCTAAAGAAGATAAAGGAGGAAAAATGGAGTGAAGAAGAGGATAGAGTAAAGATGACTCGGATTATAGTTCAATTTTCTGATGAATTTCCCAAACTTGATGGTCTGCTTAGAGGTCAGTTTTCATCGATCTAATTTAAGTGCTTAATTTAGTTTTCCAGTTACCAATTTTTTTTTCTTTTATACAAATTAGTATCAATACAAAGTAATGTTATAGTCTAAAACACTTAATTTTTTTATGACTTGTTATATTGTCAAGTTTTTATTATACATTCAAGACAAGCAGGAATGTGATATGTTATGAGTCCAAGGGAAAGAGATTGTTGAAAAATGGGATGAGATCAATCTCCTATTTCACTTTCCCTATTTCATTCTCCATTTCATGTACTCGTGTCATTCATTTAATATATGAAATAGATAGTGAAATTGAGAAAATGGAATAGGAAATCTCAATCCTTGAAAATATACTTTTTTAGTATTCTAAATCAACATATTTAGTGAACTAGTCCATTTTTTCTTTCATTTTTGCATTATGTCCTTTATGTTGGAATAATTCAAATATATAGTCCTATAACCTACTACAGAAATTAGAATTTATATGTTGGGCTCACTTGCCTTCTAGTTTAACTTAGAGAAAATTTGATTTTAGAGCAAAAAATGTTGAGTTGGTCTATATGATTTGGTATCACTTCGATTATAGTATTTCTGCTGAATTTTTACTCTTGAGTGGATCACTACCTGCATCATTAAAAGTTGTTAGGGATGTTGGGGGTTGACTTGACAAAGACAATGCGGTACTTAGGTCAGTTTTTTAGCAAGTAAGAATAAGCCAAAAAAACTTAAGAGAAGCTAATTAACCACAATAAACTAAGTACCTTTCAATAATAAGAAATAGAGGTATTTATAGGAAAATATGTGGGTCTTCATGGACTTTTTGGCCTTAGGGCCCTGTTGGAATATATTTAATTATTATTAAACAAATTACTTGTTGTGGGCTTTAATTTATTTTTGGGTCCATAGTCTAGATAATGCAAGAACTTGGCTTATTAGGTCTATCCAAATTATAGCCCACCAGTTATATTTATTAGCGGGGAAAATTGCCAAAATAGGCCCATAAGTTATGGCCATTCGCAGTTAAGTCCCATAAGTTTTGAAGTTTCCATTTTGGTCCCATACGTTTATGGCTTTTTCGTATTTTATTTCCATAAGTTTTAGTATAGTGCAATTTTAGTCCTATAAGTTACTAGTAGTTGCAATTTTGGTCCTTAGGGCCCACTTCATACTTTCATAATACCAAAAATGCCCTTATTTGTTTAAATGACATATTTGGCTAAGTCATGGCTCAAAAATGGATGGGGTGTGTCGGGTCTGGGTATCACTTCCGCCAACCCCGGTACCCCCCCCCCACCTATTTTTGAATATATATAATATATACTTTCCATATATAATATATTATAATATAATTTTTATCTTTTAATATTATATCTAGTATTTATAAATTAAAAATAACAACTTTTGGAAAAACAATATTTTATAAATATATTAAAAATACATATTTTTTTCCTTTTTTCCATTTTTCCTATTTAAGTTAATTTAATTCGTGTCGGGGGGTCGCCCCGCTCCGCTCCATTCTAAGGACGGGACGAGTCTTTAGATACCCACCCTGTCCCGCCTCATTGTCATCCCAAGCGAAAATGAATGGCTCAGCCTAACCCAAAAAATCATTTTGTGCATGAATATTATCGGGTCGGGCCCACGGGCCAACCGGGTTGGACGAAATAGACTTCAATTTTCTCGGGCCTAGAAAATCGTGGTTCAACCAGATCCCAATCTGGGGGCGGTGGGGCCGACCCATGGGTCGGGCAGAATTTTATCATCTCTAATACGAATGTATTGGATCTAGTTGTGATTTCTCATATGGCGTGTTGTACATGTTTGACCTTTTAGCCTAATTTGTGCAATTGGTCGAAATTGTCACCTCTAGAAAAAAATGGGAATATAATTGTTTATTTCTAAAAGTTACGGGACTAAAATACTATTTTTTACTATAAGGTTAAAACGGTCAAGGACTAAACTGCTACTTTACAAAGTTACAGGACTAAAATGCGAATGTCCATAACTTATGGGATTAAATTTGCAATTTTCTATTTATTAGGGTTAAGGACACAATTGCCCAATATTGGAAAAAAATTATACTTTTACGCTCTGGGGCTCTTTTTTTTGACATTTGTATGCTCCCGCAATGTTTTTTGACTACTTTATGCTCTTGCCATTTTTTCTGGATTTTTTGCCTTTGTTGTTTCAAGGTTGTCCCGAACATGTTTTTAATACTAAAATTTCAGTAAATAAAATTTCTTCCCAATTAAATAAGTAATTATGTACTCAAAAATTTATAAACGATCAAAAAATATTTACATAAACAATACATATTAAAACAAAACACATTGAAAATAATATAGAAACAACTACATGAATTGAAATCACAATCAATTTTTGATCCAATTATATTGGAAACATCCAAGATACAATAGAAGAACATTTAAAGCTATATAGAAACAACCCAAAAATAAACAAAAAAAATATAGAAAAACAACACAGAAACAAAAAGAGCTTAAAAATAGGTAAAAATTATATTGAACCATCAAAAACAATATGGAAACAACAGAACAACATTTGAAACAATACAAAAATAATCCAGAAAAACAACACATGAATGAAAAATAGCGTGAAAAATAGGTAAAAGCTTCATTGAAACGTCGAAACAACACAGAAACAATACAAAAACCATCAAGAATAATATACTGCATATAAACAAATACGAAATAACAAAAGAATATAGAAAACAATACATGAACAAAAAACTTTAAAAAGTGTAAAAATGTCCAAAAAAAGATAGGAGAATAAAAATGTCCAAACGGAATCCGGGAGCATAAAGTGATCTCCTTTTTTCCTCGGAAAGGTAGGTATGTTTGTCAATTACTCTATTTATTACCTAGCTAAAATGCACGTAGAATAATTCAGAGTAATTCTTTTTTTTTTGTCAGTATCAGTTATGTTTTTACTGTTAATTTTATCTAGTATACATGCTTTTATATTGAATCCATAGTGTCTTGTGTTTATAATACAATATCTAACACCCCCGGGGCATAACTCAACTAGTAAAGAACCTGACTAACGTGTTGTCTAGCTTGCTAGTACCCTCAGCGTAGAGGTTCGAATCCCCAGGGCGGAAGAGGATTTCTTGTGTGGTGACTCGGTTTATGACAGCTCAGGACCTTAACTTGTTGAGTCACGTCCCGCGATGAGGTTCATCCTTTTTATAATAACGATGTTGAGTCAAATGTTGCATTTAACGATATCTAATGATGTGGGGCCTTCAGGGATGAGGTTCATCCTTTTTATAATAACAATATCTAATGATGTTGAGCCGAATGTTGCATTTTTAAAAACGCGCAAATTCGGTCGACTTGATAATTTTCACATATATACCGACATCACATATATTTTAAAAATTAAGTTGAGCCGAATGTTACAACTTATGTTTGGAATCAAACCGCGTGTGACTGCAGGTAAAATTCTTTTGAATTGGGAGCCAGGCTAAGCTATTAAATATGAATAACTTAGAACGGCAAATGGTGGGAATTGCCCACTTAGGATAAGAGAGACTTTTTTAATATGTAAGATAAAAAAACTATGTTTTCTACCCACTTTTGGGGTTCTTTTACCACAATACCCTTGAGGTTTTAAATGCAAGCCTTTAAAGTAGGTGAGTTGTATTTCTCTATCATGTTAAATACATACATACATATGATTCTTCCCCATTTGCTCTTTATTTTTTCTCTTCTTATTCTTCTTCTTCACAAAATATCAAAAGTTCTTTTTCTGGTCTTTCATAACCAAAATCGCACTAGAATCTAAGTTCTACTATGCACGATATATCGTGGCTATATTTGGCACGAGCACGATATTGTGCCCAATATATCGTGCCTAATTTTAACTGAGGCACGATATCGTGCCTAATTTTATGATTGAGCATTTTTCATTTTGAATTGGGCACGATATAATTATGGTTGTCAATTCCTGATATCGTGCCATTTTTAGGAATTGCCCAATTATATCGTGTCCAATTCTTTTTCAATTGACGATATAATGCTCAATTCCTGATATCGTCCCCAGAAAAGGAATTGCCCAATTATATCGTGCCTTTATTTGTGCCCAATTCAAAATAAAATAAAAAATAAAAAATTTTATGATTTAGTATTTTTAGGCCATATCGTGCCTAAAATAGCCTGCGGCACGATATGAGCCATATCGTGCCAAAAATAGCCTCCGGCACATTATGGGTCACATCGTACCTAAAATAGCCTGCGACACGATATGGGTCATATCGTGCCTAAAATAGCCTGCGGCACGATATGGGCCATATCGTGCCCAAAATAGCCTCCGTGCCGCTTCGTCTTCAACCTCAAATCGTGCCTCAATAACCAGGTATCCCGTCCCATTTTCGAATAATATGCTCTACAACCCAAAACATAATTTTACACCTAAAACTTCAATAAAACACCATTAATTCACAATACACCAACAACTAAAACCCTAAAATCCATGAAATCAAGCAACCAAAAAATCCAATGAACATGAGGGAGATGATTTTTTGAGCAAAATCATGGATGTTCAAAAATTTCAAGCCTTGCACGATATGGATGTTTAAAAATTTCAAAAATTTCAAGCCTTTGCTTTGTGTAATTTTTTGTCTTGGAGTGTGTGTCAGTGTATACACACATACGGTTTTCAAAGTAAATTATACGGTTTTCAATGGGCTTCAATTTCAAAATTCAAAAACACCAACTTAAAGGAGGGGTATTTTGGCGAATTTAGGTAGAAAAAAATTTTGTTATCTTAGTGGGTAGAAAAGAGTACCCACTATCCATAGTGGGTAATTCAAAAATTTCCCCTAACTTAGAATGCAATTAGGTTAATTATTAATACATCAATCTAGGAATTTCAGACTACATAGAGAACTTAGATTAAAGAACGTATAGTCATGACCACAAAAAGAATAATGTTTGAGTGCTTGGAAGTGGCCGATGCATTGGGTTTTGTTTTAAGAGTAACATGTACATATGAATAAGAAATTTAATTTCTGCGAAGATGCTTTGAGGTAAATTAAAAAATTAAGATTACGTACTGAGAAAAATTCACTTTTGGTCCCATTAGATATATCCCCTGATAATTTTAGTCCTATGTCTTGAAAATAGTCCCATAAGATTTTTCTTGTCTCACTAATGGTTCCATCGTTAAAAAATTAACAGTCAAACCTGTCAAATTAAAAGTCAAACCTGCGATTTGAGACTACAAGTGAGAACAATGGGACTAAAATAATCAGGTGCTCAGTCTAATGGGACCAAAATTGAATTTTTCTCTAAAAACTAAATATAACTAATATCTATTTTAAAAAATATATTATAATTTTAGTTACTATTTTTTTATTTATTATAACTAAAAAATTGACAAGTAAACTAAATGATAAAATTTATAATTCAACTTATATAAAATAAATTTTCTGGAAAATAAATTTTAGAAATAGATGTTAATTAATTTTTTTTGTGAATGTGTTATAAAAAAAGATGAAATACATGTATCATTTATTTTAATTAGAAAATTAACAAAGTAAAATAAATGATAAAATTTACACAAAAACTTCTGTCAGACCATCTAACGGGTCTGACCTGTTAGACGGATCTGACCCGCGGACTCGGTGACATTCCGTAATATTAGCAGTGGTGTTTTAGTAGTTTTCAGGGACCATCGGTATTAATAGTCCTTCTGAAAAATATTAGATGTCTTTCTAAAAAGTATTAGTAGTTCTTCTGAAATGTATTAGTAGTTCACTGAAGAGAATTTTAGTATATCTCCTAAATATACTCCCGAAATGTATTAGCATTCCCTCAAAAAAGTATTAGTAGTTCCTCGAAAAAGTATTAGTAGTTCCTTGGAGAGTATTTTAGTAGTTCCCCTGAATATAATTAAATTTTTCTCCCAAAATGTATTAAAAGTCCTTCTGAAAAGTATTAGCCGTCCTTCTAAAAAGTATTAGCAGTTCTTCTGAAATGTATTAGTAGTTCCCTGAAGAGTTTTTTAGTATTTCTCAGGAATATACTCCCGAAATGTATTAGTAGTCTCTCAAAAAAGTATTAGTAGTTCCTCGAAAAAGTATTAGTAGTTCTCTGAAGAGTATTTTAGTTGTTTCCCTGAATATAATTAAGTTTTTTAACGGAGTTTCAATTTCCAAGTCCTATGGGACTATTTTTGGTGAAAAATATTGATTTGGGACTAAAAGTGAGTCTAATGGGACTAAAATCATCAGGGGTAAGTCTAGTGGAACCAAAAGTGAATTTTTCTCATTACATACTCTTAAAAATAATTTTGGTGAGAATTAACTTAAATAATTATATTTATTCTTGTATCTTCCATTCGATTTGTTCGATTGGTTTATTCTTCTTGAGGCGGATAGATACCTAACAGTTTATTATGGAGATAGGACTTTGGTGAATCCAAATTTATCTCAAATTTCAAAGTTTTTAAGACAATGCCCCAAAAAGTAATTCTGACGAAACAAAAATGAAAACTCTGAGGTTCAATTTACAGGATGAAAACTATAATATTTTCAATAAACTAATTAATAGTGTTCATATGATTGTTAGTCCAACACATGTGGTAATCAAAGTCAAAAATTGGGGGCAACAAATTGTTAGGCACCGAAAAGTTTGAAGGAAAGAAAAGGTGGCAAATTTGGATACAAACTCTTGCTTGGCATTTGTCATTTTGCTAATCCATTTTGCCTATAAATAGGCAACATCCGGGAGATGAACAAACACACCAACAAGAAGCAATTTAGCAATTGCTAGAAAAAGAGAAAAATAGAGAGTAGAGAGATTTCTATAAGTGTGTGTTTTGAGTGAAGAAAAGGGAGAAAAATTAGTAGTAATTTTTCATTCTCACCCAAAATAGCATTCCTATTTTCTCGGGTATTCCAAGTTGAGTAACTTGAGATAATTTGTGTATCCCCTATTTTTAGGGAGAAATTTTGTAAGCCTACTATACATTTAGTGGAGGATTTATCTGGACTACGGTCTCGTGGTTTTTCCCGATTTGGGTTTTCCACGTAAAAATTCTTGTGTCATATTTTTTATCGTCTTGCACTATTATTCTTGGTTTGGTTCCCATTTTTAATCCAGCTAGGTGGGAAAAGATTTTACTATTTCCGCTGTGCCGGTGTCATTTATTTTGGCACTCTTTCCCAACAAGTGGTATCAGAGCCACGTTGTTGCGGATTAAAAAATGGAGGAATCGACGTCTGTTGGTGGGATGTTCAAACTCAACGGATCCAACTACAATATTTGGAAGCCGAGTATGTTGGATCTTCTCTACTGCAAGGATCTTTATTTGCCCTTGAAAGGTGATACTGCCAAACCAAAAGATACAAGTGATGACGAGTGGAAAATCCTACACAGAAAAACTGTAGGATATATCCGGCGTTTCCTTGAGCATAGTATTTTCCATCATTTTGCTAATGAGGAAAAGGCTGATGTTCTGTGGAAAAATATTGAAACCATGTTTGAGAGGAAAAATGCCTTGAACAAAGCTTCTATTATTAGAAAAATTGTTCGACTCAGATACACGGAAGGTGCGAACATGACGGAGCACCTAAATGCGTATCAGGGTCTGATAAATCAATCTACCACAATGAAAATATCCCTTGATGATGAAGTAATTGCTTTATTGCTGCTCAGCTCGTTACCTGATAGTTGGGACACGCTTGTGGTGTCGGTCGGTAACTCAGCCCCGAATGGTGAACTGACTATGCAAATGGTCAAAGATTGTCTTCTTAATGAAGAGTCCAGAAGAAAGGAGTTAGAATATTCTTCCTGAAAAAAGTCTTAGTAGCTGAAAAATGACAAACTAGGAAGGAGCAAGTTTAGAGGTTCTCAAAATAAAAGAGACAAATCCAGGGGGAGGTCCAAATCCAAGAAGGACTTCAAATGTCATTATTGTGGTGGTCCAAATCACTATGAGAGAGATTGTAGAAAGAAGAAAAGAGATCAAAAGAATGGAAATAATGAAAACAAGATCGATGACAAAGACACTACTCACTGCCATTGCGAGTTGATGGTGATGTTGTCATCATTTGTGATGATGCTTGTATCGATTATATGCCAATGAATATTATTGATTCAGAGCTTCATATCATATCACACCTCATCGTGATATGTTCACATCATACACCGTGGTAGCTTTGGCAAAGTCAATGGCCAACCATGGTGTGACGAGGTCGCTTGGCATAGGTAACATCATATTGAACAAATAGCGGACTATATTCTATTATTTCCACCGGCAAGCTTGACGATCTTGGCTATGACAATCACTTTGGTGAAGGAAAATGGAAGCTCACCAAAGGCTCTCTCATTGTCGCTAAGGGACGGAAGCAAAATTCTCTGTACCTGATGCAAGCCAGATTATCCAATGGAGAGGTAAATGCAATTGATAAAAGTTCCTCTATTGAGCTATGGCATAAAAGGCTCGGACATCTAAGTCGAAGGGCTTGGAAGTTCGACCGAAAAACTTCTCCCGTATAACCAAGTATGCCCCTACAAACTTGTGTTGATTGTTTAATTGGAAAACAACACGAGTTGCTTTCAAGAGTTTTTCACCTTCAAGAAAATCTCATCCACTAGATCTGGTGCATACTGATTTGTGCTACATGAAAGATAGAAGTCTTGGTGGTGCAATATATTTTGTCACATTTATTGACGATTTCTCTAGAAAAGTTTGGTGCTTTGCTTTGAAATCTAAAGATCAAGTTATGGGTATCTTTAAGAATTTTCAAGCAAGTGTTGAAAGAGAAAAAAGAAGGTAAGCGTGTTCGTCTTGACAATGGTGGTGAATACCAGGTCCATTTGAACAACATTGCGGGGATCATGGAATCAAGCTTGAGAAGAGTGTTCCAAAACTCCTCAACATAATGGTGTAGCGAAAAGAATGAACAGACAATTTGTGAACGAGTCAAATGTATGCTATCACATTCCAATCGCCCAAATCCTTTTGGGGTGAAGCAATGAGGATGCAGTTGATCTAATCAACCTTTCTCCATCGGCTCCTGACATTCCGTATAGAGTTTGAATTGGAAAGATGTTTCCTACAAACACTTGAGAGTGTTTGGCAGTGCAGCGTTCGTGCATATTCCAAAAGATGAACGATCCAAGCTTGATGATAAGACCAAGTCATGCATCTTCTTGGGTTATGGCCATGAAGAATTTGGCTATAGGTTATGGGACCCAGTCAAGAAGAAAGTTATCGAAAGCGAGAGATGTTGTGTTCCTTGAGGATCGAGACAATTGAAGATACCAAACAGATTGAGAAATCGATTCAAACCAATATGTTCCTGATGACGATCCGGTTTCTTCTCCTAGAAACCAGAATTATGGGGAGGTGCGCAAGAGCAACACCATGATACATCCGTGATGTCCCTCCGCCCACCACCGGAAGATGCGGCTAGAAGGTCCACTAGGCAAAGACAACCTTCTACCGGATATAGCCCACATGAGTATGTAATGCTCACTACGAGGAGAACCACAAAGTTTCGCGAGAGGCCATATCACATGATCGAAGGAAGGATATGTGGATGGAGGCCATGAAAGAAGAGATGAACTCTTTGCAAGAAAATCACACCTATGACCTGGTGAAGCTACCGAAAGGTAAACGTTCTCCTTGAAGATCAAGAGCAAAGCTTGCAACCAAGGTATAAAGCTAGGCTGGTTGTGAAGGGTTTCATCGAAAGAAGGGTGTTGATTTCAAGAAATTTTCTCACCATGGTGAAGATGTCCTCAATCGAGTTGTTCTCGGTATAGCCGCCGGTTTGGATCCGGAAATTGAACAACTTGATGTGAAGACGCATTTCTTCATGGAGATCTGAATGAAGAAATCTATATGGAGCAACCTAAGGATTCAAAGTCAAAGGTAAGGAGAACTTAGTATGCGGTGAAGAAGAGCTTGTACGCGGCTTAAAACAAGCTCCAAGACAATGGTACAAGAAGTTTGACTCCTTCATGACTGACCATGACTACAACAGACGATTCCGATCACTTTGTGTATTCTTTAAGAAATTCAATGATAATGATTTTATCATACTATTATTGTATGTGGATGACATGCTAATTGTAGGTCATGATGCCAAGAAAGATTGAGAAGTCAAGAAAGAACTTGGCAAGTCTTTTGCGATGAAAGACTTAGGACCGGCTAAGCAAATCCTTGGGATGAAAATCTCAAGAGACAGGACAAGCGAGGAAGCTCACGGTTATCTCAAGAAAAGTACGTTGAGAAAGTTCTTGAAAGATTCAACATGAGCAAGTCAAAACCATCGAACTCCACTTGTCACTTCAAGCTAAGCGCGCGCAATGTCCCACAAGTGAGGAAGATAAAGCAGAAATGCAAAAGGTACCATATGCTTCTGCGGTTGGCGGTTGATGTATGCTATGGTATGTACTAGACCGATATTGCTCATGCGATTGGTGTTGTTAGCCGTTTTCTCTCTAATCCAGGGAAAGATCAATTATCCGCAGATGAAATGGATATTGAGGTACTTGAGAGGTACTTCTAAATATTGTCTAAAATTTGGTGATGACCAAACTGGGGATTCACGGATGCGATATGGCTGGTGATATTGATTCCAGAAGTCCACATCCGGATACTGAGATTTGCGGGGGGAGCTATCTCTTGCAATCGAAACTTCAAAAATGCGTGGCATTATCCACAACAGTTCTACATTGCGGTAATCTTTTGCAAGGAGATGTTGTGGTTGAAGAAGTTTGCAGAATTTTGGAGCAGAAAAATACACGCTCTTTAGTCGGGCGCAATCCACTTGAGTAAGAATTCTTCATTCCACTCAAGATCAAAACACATTGATGTGAGATACCATTGGATTCGAGACGTGCTTGATGAAAAGTTGATGCAACTTGAGAAAGTTCACACTGATGAAAATGGGGCCGATATGCTGACAAAGTCTTTACCAAGAGATAAGTTTGAAGCTTGCAGAAGCAAAGCAGGTTTGTTTGATTTCCCACATGAGGTGGAGGGGGAGAATTGTTAGTCCAACACATGTGGTAATCAAAGTCAAAAATTGGGGGCAACAAATTGTTAGGCACCGAAAAGTTTGAAGGAAAGAAAAGGTGGCAAATTTGGATACAAACTCTTGCTTGGCATTTGTCATTTTGCTAATCCATTTTGCCTATAAATAGGCAACATCCGGGAGATGAACAAACACACCAACAAGAAGCAATTTAGCAATTGCTAGAAAAAGAGAAAAATAGATAGTAGAGAGATTTCTATAAGTGTGTGTTTTGAGTGAAGAAAAGGGAGAAAAATTAGTAGTAATTTTTCATTCTCACCCAAAATAGCATTCCTATTTTCTCGGGTATTCCAAGTTGAGTAACTTGAGATAATTTGTGTATCCCCTATTTTTAGGGAGAAATTTTGTAAAATACATTTAGTGGAGGATTTATCTGGACTACGGTCTCGTGGTTTTTCCCGATTTGGGTTTTCCACGTAAAAATTCTTGTGTCATATTTTTTATCGTCTTGCACTATTATTCTTGGTTTGGTTCCCATTTTTAATCCAAACTAAAAGATTTTACTATTTCCATGTTCATCATTTTTATTTTGGCACTCTTTCCCAACAATGATCGTATTTTGGAAATACTAATTAATAGTGTTCATATGTCCTGCATCCTGATCATAGTTAGGAAATACTATATATATATATATATATATACATCTCTTTTTTAGTAAAATATATTTTTTTAAAATCAAGAAAAAGTAGTTTCAATGAAAAAAGTGATTTAGTTTTCTGAGAATGTATTATCGTCAGAATACCAGCTAAGGTGGAATCATTGTCATTATGGGGTATTTGTTTCTTGAAAGGGGTTTGAATATGAAAATATATTTGTTATAAAAACTTTAATTTATGTAAAGATGCATGCTTTAGGTAAATTAAAAATTAAGACTAGGACATATTTTTAGTATTTATTTAGATGAGAACTTATTTATATATGTATTCTGTTATCTTCCCATGTCCAGAAATCAGAGAGTTTGCAGATAAGGCATTGGAAGCAATTCTCCGACGATTAGACAGGAATAGTGGCAGTGAGAGGGTGCATGTTTTAGATGGACAAATTAGAGAAGCAATATGTGAAATAGAAGATATACTGGAATTCCATGAGTCAAATCAGTTTCTCTCGCAATCTGAGAATCATCCATCGTCGTCATTCAACATGGACATGCAGGAAATAAAACAAGATATTGACTCATTTACTCAGTTGGTGAAAAGGTTGAAAGACGAGTACATTAACGAATTATGCAACTCTTCCTCTTTGCCTGGAGTAGACGATACTATCGTATCTGGAATTTATTTTGTCGGGAACAAGTCAAAGATGGTGGGACTTTCTCATCAATTTAGTGAAATCAAAAATTATCTTCTGACTCATTGGAACAACAGGATGAACATTGCCCAACTAGTTGGGATGGCAGGGATAGGTAAGACTACTCTTGCAAAGGAACTTTTTGAAGATAAATCCATCTTGGAATGGTTTGAGCTTCGTGCGTGGGTACGAGTTGGCCTAGAGTATAAATTAGAAAAAATCCTACAATGTATTATGGCTCAAGTGAATCCCGACGCTAATAAAATATATATGGAAGGAGATAGCAAATTAGCCGAGCACTTTTTTGGATGTTTGAAGGGTAGGAGATACCTCATTGTATTAGATGATGTGGACGACAATCACATTTGGGATCACTTGACAAATTTACTTCCAGAAGACCAAAATGGAAGTCGAGTCTTGGTGACGACTAGGCGAGGAGGCGTAAACACATTTGTCCTTGTGCAAACTCGTACTTATAAATTGCCTTTCCTAAATAAAGAAGAAAGTTGGGATCTTCTCCGTCAGAATGTGTTTGGTGAAGAATCCTGCCCACATCAACTTAAGAAAGTCGGAGAGAAGATTGCTGAAAATTGTGATGGTCTTCCTCTTACAATCGCCACAGTTGCGAGTCTCTTGTCCAAAGCCCCAAGGACCGTAGAGTATTGGGAAAAGGTAGCAGAGAAACAAAGTTATGTTTTCATGGATGCATATGATCAAATGACAAAAGTACTACTCCCTAGCTACTTGACCTTACCTCAACATTTAAAAGCATATTTTCTCTATATGGGAGTTTTCCCTCAAAGATATGAGGTTCCCTTGTCAGAGCTTATTAAGTTGTGGTGCGCCGAGGGGTTTCTTGAACCTGATCCGGACAAAGATGTAAAAGATTCTGGTGAGTCATTATTGAAGGAGTTGGTTTCCAGAAGTCTTGTTGTGGTCAGAAAGCATAAATCCAAGGACAAAATAAAAACTTGTAGACTCCATTCTTCGTTTTGGCACTTGTGTAAGAGAGAAGCTGGGAAGAACAAGTTCTTCCATGTATTGAATACTCGCGCCGATGGTTCAGCAAAAGAGATAAAAAACCAGCAACGATTGTGCATCCACAAAAATATTTTATTCGGCATCGAGGATGTGTATAAATCAATGGCTTCCATTTCAACGACACGTTCACTCCTATGTACCGGCCCACATCATCAATATCCTGTACCAATTTGTCCCGACTTAAGGTTGCTCAGGGTAATTGATGCTCTTACAATCCCTTTCTACGAGTTCCCAGAAGAAGTACTGAAACTAGTTCAGTTAAGGTACCTTGCCCTCATTTGTAACCGAAAGCTCCCTGATTCCATATCCAAACTAGTTCAGCTAAGATACCTTCAATTCTTAATTATTCGTCGTTATCTGAGCATCAAATCATCTGGAGCCGACGAGTTGCATTTGCCTATAGAGATTTGGGATATGAAAGAACTAAAGCATCTTCAAATCATGGGAAGCGACCTACCAGATCCCCGTAGTGCTTTTTTACCAAACCTCTTAACACTTTTAGATGTGAGCCCTCACAGTTGCACCCAAAATATTTTTGAAGGATTACCTAATCTAAAAAAGTTGGGAATTCGAATTGAATTGGCCCCTGATGTTGTTGAGCCATTGAGCTGCTTCGATCATGTTTCCCATCTACATAACCTAGAATCACTCAAATGTGTCGTCGTGAATCCTATATTCAAATGTGCCCCACCAACTTCTACAATATTTTTCCCAGAAAGTCTTAAAAAGTTGAGTTTGAGTGGGCTTGGATATCCATGGAAATACATGAGGGTGATAGCTTCATTGCCGAATCTTGAAGTGCTCAAATTGCGATGTTACGCCTTTCGTGGCCCAAAATGGGAAACTGATGATGAGGGCTTTTGGGCACTCAAATTTCTACTAATTGAAGATACTGATCTGGTGCAGTGGACAACTGGATGTGGAAGCTTCCATTACCTTAAGCACATAACTCTTAGAAACTGCTACAAATTAGAAGAGCTCCCTCGGGAATTCGGTAGTTATATCAGCATCATTGAGCTAATTGACTGCAACCCCTTGGCAGTGATAAGTGCAAAGCAAATAAAAGAGAATCATAGTTTTCCAGATACAGTTCATGTTAATGCACATTCTTCATTGGATGATGAGAACCTCAAGTCATGACTGCCAATCAACTTGGTTCTAAAGGTTTCTTAATTAGTTCTCTCTCATTCTCTCTTTCTATTCTATGTTTGGTATGGTTTGTTTGTCTGTCTTATTATAGTGTGAATAAGTAAAGTGGTAATTCTAATTTGCCCTTCAAATTATGCGTGTTATTTTCTACTCTGCCCACTTAACTTTGAATTGTTTTACTTTACCCCTCAACTTTGCAAATTATATATTACACTTAGCTTATAATTTCCAAATTTACCCCTAACTGTTAGTGGATTGTCTTTAACTATTACATCTCGACAATTATTTGGATTAATTTCCTCCCAAATCTCCTCATGTTTAGTCAATATACAATAATAATAATAGTAAATTTCATCAATAAATTTAGACTATGATATCATTTTCAGAGATCACAAAATAAAATAACCACAAAAATTAAGGGATAAATCTGAAAATTATAGACTAAGTGCAACAATTTGCAAAGTTCAAAGGTTAAAGTAGAACAATCAAAGTTAGGTAAGGAGCGTTAAAAACTCGCATAATTTGGGGGACAAACTAAAATTACCTCATATGTAAATTACAAAACTACAAAAGACATAAAAACGTTTTTTTAAGTGATATTACTTTAAAAGCTAGAACGTAAAAGAATTGCATTTTATTTTTTGAATTTTATGTTAAATTACGTGAAAAAGAATATTAGTGTGAAATTTTAAAGGTTCCAAACGACTAAATTTTCTTAGCCTTTTAGCAATGGTTGAACAAAATTATTAGATAAATTAGGAATAGAGTTCAATAGGGTTAGAAATTTTAATTTAACTACATAAATAACCATCTAATTAGAAATTAATTACAAAAAGCCAATAAATTTCTTCGGTTATAACTGTTAACTTCGGGGGAACTTGGTACGGTCCCACACATGAAGCGTACCGACTATGGGAGAGGGCCCAAACCCACCAAGTGAGGTTCAATCCTAAAACCAATTGGTGATAGGAGGAGTAACTCACTTGGCTTATAAACAAGACTTTCTTCCTCTAATTAATCAATGTGGGACAACTCACAAGTGACATATCTCAACACACCCCTCTGACTTGTGAGTCTTTCGTCAATTAATTAATTATCATAACATGACCCTCGATGCTCCATCACATCATGTGATGGCCCACATTGGGCCAAGCATGGGCTTGTTCTCATACCATGTTAAATTCGGGGGGATTGGTATTGTCCCACACATGAAGCATACCCAATATGAGAGAAAGCTCAAGCCCACCAAGTGAGGTTCCATCATAAAACCAATTAATGATAGAAGAAGTAGCTCACTTGACTTATAAACAAGGCTATTTTCCTAGTGACATATCTCAACACATAATGATCGATGAGGTTCTACCACTAGTACAAAAAATGCCATAAAATCACCAAATAGACATCGATTTAAGTGGATGGTGGCAATTTTGAAAATAAAATGAAGTTTTTAGGCATCGATTGTATATTAAAAACTGATACATATAAAGATCTTTTATTTTTTAAAATTAAATTAAAAACATTAGGTGTCGGTTTTTAATCAAAAATAGAGATACCTTTAACTCGACTTTAGGCATCGTTTGTTAGCACAACCGACACCAATAAGTTTTTTCATTTTTTAATGAACATATTCACCAATTTTTTTTTTTAGTACAATAGGTAATTTGGGAGGGAACACACGTAAGTCGTTCGCCTTTACAATACACTTCTCAACCTGGAGCACATGTTTGATCCCAGCATATTCACCAACTTCATTATTTTGAATTAGGGCATTCAGTGATTCACGCAGCCGTCGAAGTCTAAGTTTCTAGCCTCCACCGCTGTCGGGCTGTCCAACGGAGAATCAACGGCGCTATAGGCATTCACGCGGCATTTTAACGCAGCTGTCTGACCACGCACCTGCCGTCGCCGCCGTCGCCTAGCTTCGCCAACAGTCGCCCCCTCCGTTGTCGGCACTGTTCAGCGGAGAATCCACCGCGCCTCCCCCGCCGACCAGTTCGAGCTTATCTCAGAAATGTAGACAAGGTTCTCGACAACTCTGCTTTTTAGTTTTCTTTTCAACAGAGAATATCATTGATTTTTCTGAATTGTTTCTTTTCTTTTTTTTTTTTTTTTTTTTTTTTTTTTTTTTTCGGAGGTAGGGTTTGGTAACTTCTGTTGTGTAATGCCTTGATATGCTAGACCTTGGGGTCATATGTTGCAAAATTACTAACAAGTTTCAGCCTTTGACAAATTTCTTGAACTAAAACCCGAAAAGTTAGAAGGCGAATTGTTTTTTGTCACCAACTGTTTGATAATAAGTGTGAATGAGTTTTTTGAGAAGTACCTTAATAGCATGTTTTCTAGGAGACAATTTTCGATGATGATTGTTTTTTATTCGATGTTTTGCTTCTGTGAGGACCATTCCTTTTTGTTGTTGCCTTTTGATTGTCTTTCCAAACTAGATAGATGGCTTTGAAGGTGCCCTGATCAAATTAGGCCGTGTAAGTTACGGTTTACTATTTTTTTGTTGTTACTATTTTAGTTCTTTTTTCATTTGGATTTTAATTTTAAACTGCTATTGTGTTTATCTATATTGGTTTTTTTAAACTGCATTTGCATTTCTCGATAAAGTTGCCTCTATATAGGTACAATTTTAACTTAATTTAGGTGGCGAGATTTCATTAGCTAAACGTTATGATATTGAATTCATTATCTAAATGTTATTCATTGGCATTATGTATGTTGGTATCTTGTCTTGGAGATTCCCCTTTCCTCTGAAAATCCATGCATGTTTTCTGTTAGATGATAAATATTAAGTTACATATTTTATCAACAACTTGAATAATAGGGCCTGATCAAATACTTAAAGGTTGAGATGATGCTAATAAGAGTTCTGGGATAATACTACTTATGTTCACTGCCTAAAATAGATAATTTGTATTCACTTTACATTGTAAATTTTTGTTCAGTTAATATTTTTTATTTACTACCCTCATTGAAGTTTCTTAAGGTCTTTAAATGCATGAAGGTAGTCAGTTCTCACGATTGAGGTGTTCAAAATAACTTGTGTACATATTTCTATATACATAGATAATATGAGTCATGTTTTCTGTTCTCTGTTGTGTAAGAATAATTAATGCCATAGTCTTCTTTTTCTTTTCTCTACCTTGCATTTAATTTATGTTTGGACTTTAAGTTTTGGAGAGGGGGAAAAATAGGAAAAGGGAAAAATAAAGCCCAATGGACTTTTCAACTTAACACTGAGCTATGGAGCAAGTTAAATCTTGGATTTTCTTTTGCACTTGCTCATCATCCATTTAAGAATTTGAGCTTGCATGCTTTCCTTCATTTTTCTTGATAAAAGAATGTTTATAGGTTGACATTTCTCAAGCAGCCGCCCAGCCAACACCCCCCCCCCGTCGCACCTCGTAATTAAGCAGCCGCCCCTGGTCCAGCCATCGTTGTTCATAGGAGAATCCAGCGTACCGTTTATGGTAATTTACTGATTGTTTTGTCAATATTCTCAGTTAGTTGCTTAAAATTTCCTATGCTTGAAAAAAAATGCTCCAGTTGTTGGTTTCTCACTAAATCTCCCAGTACCCTGTCAATTGTCGTCATGTGTTTGTATGTCAATTGCGAATTTTTGTAGTCATTGTAGGTGATCAAACTAGAAATTTTGAGAATAGGTTCATAACCAATTTGAAGCTTCAGTAACAGTGTATTTCTTTTAATCAATTGAGTTTTCGGATTACAATTTTCTATTTGATCGCGTCTGAGGAGAAGCATTTTCTCTCTGAATTTCTTATTCAAAGGTATTCGTATTCCACCTTTTCATTTTTTGAAGGCCAATTTCTAATTTTCAGGTAGACCTTGGAGTTGCAGTCTAAAAAGTCTATGAGAATGTTAGACAACCTTTGAAATTTCTGTATCCTCTGGACGCAAGTATCAAAGAGAAAATAGAGACAATAGCAAAGTAATATGGTGCCAGCGGCGTTGAGTATTAAGAGCAGGTACATGCATGTTTAGCTTTATAGTGGTTCTCTAGTTCACTATCATTGTTGCTTGAATCTAGTTAAGAAGTAAAATTCTTACATACTTATAAACTTGATTGATATAACAGAATTTGCATCTTTTTTTTTGGCCTTAAAGTTGTCTTAAGGAAAATTGAGAGTCTGAGTAGGAAAAATCAACATGAACCTTTAGAAATGGTGGATGGCTTGATTTTAGTAAGAATGCTTATAAATATATAATTGCAATGGCAACTATTATGTTATTTGAACTACTGATATTCTGTACTGATGAAGTTTTATTCTTAGTAATGACATTATGGTCAGGTCTTAAGGATAGTTTGTATCACCCCCTTATTCTGCTCTAGATAAGGTTGAATTCGGAAAACTAGATCAATGAGATTGGAATTTGACATATTTGTTCAGATCTTCTGAATGACCTGTGATCTTGTTCGTCTTTTCTGAGTCACGTGAAATGCACCTGGATTTGCTCAGACGCACACATTTCATTTAACGTGTGTTTGGATTCTGAAATCTGATGTCACGTGATTTAGCTCTAACTGTCAAATTTATTTGGCGTAAAATGTTGATGGTTCATCTGAGAACCCATCGTCTATGTAGAACATGAAGTGGAACACAAAAAGTAGAACATAAAATCTGTTCCCGAAAAAGTGTATTAAAAACTTCTTAAAGTCAGTTGTCGCTTTTATGACGTGGTCTTTTAAAATATTGTACTAAAAATAAAAGAAGTAGAAAAAAGTTGAAGGTGACAACTGACAACGTATATCTATATTTATGATGCAGAGGCTGAATGGAACGAGGACCTGCACTTTCTGTTTCAGATCCTAATCAACCGGTTTGGTCGGAGAAGGCTGATAAATTGAAGCAGTCCTTTCATTCCACCAGGTATGTTGATTTCCAATCGAATTTATTTGGTTAATTTTCATCTTGGTAATTACTACTAGAACCTCCAGCACCTGTGGAAACATTGGGACCATGACTACATGCAGCTAGTCAGTTTTCTAGTTTAGTTCTTATAAAAGGATATAATTGTTTTAATCCTTAGTGACATCCATTTCTTGAAAACATCATTAGCTTGTTAGTCGTTTGGCAAACTTATTAGCTTGTTGATTTTAAAATATTGTAATACTGACCATACTGTGAATAAATTTATTGTGTTCTCTTAAAACTTCTGTTGCTCATCAATCATTAATTCACATTGGCTGTGTGGAAGTACATTTTAGATTCTGATGCCACCTTAAATGTAGTATGGGTTTACCAATAAATGGATGATGTCAACATTTTGAATTTTTTCTAAGATCTACAGAGGAGAGCATAAACTGCGAAAAGTCTAGAAAGGAAGCACTTTTACATCCCTTATGTTAGCTTTGATTTTTTCAGGTTTTCAATTTAGTCCAAAACCAGAGAAGTGGACTAGTGGGGCTAAGGCGTTTCAGTGGAATAAGACGCGCTTCAAAGGATCAAATTACATCTGCAAGCTTCGTACTGATATACACTTATCACGAAAAATAGAAAGAGCTATTAGGATGGACTGAGACCTATGTCGGAAGAGTTAAGAATCGGGCATGTATTGGAAATTCTTTACTCAGATTTCTATTGGCTCTCTTCAAACCATTATAAATTTATTGTGCATGTTTACCTTTTGCACTTACATTTATGCAGTTTCATTTAATCTTTTTGTATTTATTTTCACATTATCTAACTGCACACCAACATGTCAAAATATTAGCTATGCTACTTAATGCTAGCTAGACACTTGTAAGCCTTCTCTCTTTGTCGATTATCTAGTGTCATTGTCTTGGATGATTTTGGACAGTTCATATATTTAAAACCTAAATAGTTCATGTCCTTAACCAGATTACTATTCAGCAAACATTGTTAAATTCCATCTGATGGCTAATGACTCAAGTTTTCTACGAATCTTGGTGTTTGCTCTTACATAAAAACCAATTTGTTTCTTGCAAGCTATTCTTTGTTTTTGTGATTCGACTATTAATTTCTTTGTTATTGGATTTTGGTGCAAGTTAGAGTGGGAGACATATAATGAAAGGACGAAGGAGGACTGTTGAGGCCTTGTAACAAGTCAAATGAGTACTAGTATTAAGTTAAGATTAACTTAATACAAAGTCTTACGATATTTGTTTCAGCTAGTAATGACAGAAAAATTTGGTGCTGAAATTTGTGGATGTCAAAAAGATGACTAATGTTTTTTTTTTTTGAGAACAAAGATGACTAATGTTTAACTATGCTTCAAGAGTTGCCTCTCCTGAATTGATGGTTTTGCACGTGATGAATTGTAGAGAAAGATGGAGAAATCAAGGACATGCATCTTTTCGGTATGCTTAATGTTGTATCTGGGTATGACTGTATGAGGTGAGTCGACAGCCATGCCTCAACTACTTTTCCTTATTTATGATTTGAAACCATCACTAAGGACTTGTGTAATTTATTGCAGATCAAGTTTATTGTTGATGGCATATGGAAAGTCGATCCTCTACGCGTCACCATAAAAAACAATGGATATGAAAAAGTTGGTATCTCGACATGTTTTAATCTTCGCAATATATTCCTGTAGGTTTGATAAATAATCAGTCAGTAGATATTGTTGTGGTTATTTCTATCTTCAGGTTGTAAATAAGCAGTCTCTTTATAACATGAAAAAAGTGCAGTTGACTTGTACAATTGCCTCTGCCTCTGCAAATAGTAACTGGACATATTTATGTCTTCTACCCCTGGAGACTCTTCATTTATCTTGCTGTGAGATCGTTATTAACTCGCAGGAATTAAAACAAATAACTATGGTGCACTTTGTTTGAGTTCCCTTATAAGTTACAATCAGAAATTTTCTCAATTATGGTTTGTAGGAAGGTCTTTAATTGATTTATCCTGTATTTCTTTGGATGGAACTTACCAAGTAGACTACGGTCTAATCCCTGCTTTACATTGGATTTTGATTGAGCTAATAGTTTCCTTTTAGGGAGGACGGAAATTGAAAAAAAAAATCGTATTTAAAAAAAAAACAATAGGCATCGGTGGTTGTTATAAACTGATGTCCAAACTAACTCTAGGCATCGGTTTTTGCTTAGCAACTGATGCCTTTGGTGAACATTATGCATCGGTTTGCTAAGGCAAACCGCTTAGCAAACCGATGCCTATTGTTTATTTTAGGCATCGGTTTCATAACCGATGCCAATACATGTGATTCTGGAATTTTTAAAAATGAAAAATTTAAAGCTTAAGGCAAAAGAATAAGAAGGCAAATGGCTTAAGAATGAAAAGAGGTGAGAAAGGGTGGAGTATGAGATGAAAAAGAAATTAATTTGAAAGAATGAATTTTATTATGAAATTGTTGGTGAATTGAAAGTATATGTTCTTAAATTCTATTTTCTCAAGTCAAGTCACTTAATCTAAATATTTCCTACCCTTACCAAAGCGCCTATATTACAACCAAATGAAAAGTCCATTTTGATTCTTAAATTGTACACACTTAAATGGTAGAGATATTAAATGATTTACAAACCTATGGTAGTTCTACATCATTGAATTGATCTTGAGCACATACATGTCCCATTCACTTTGAGAGTTGAGTGATACACTACTACTTGTGAGTCGTGATGTCGAATACCTGGACGAGTATTGATTATTCCGAAATTGTGATTGACGATTTTTTGATAATGAATTACATGTTTACTTGAATGTGGAGTTGAATGAGATTAAGTGTTTGTAGTGTTCTTGTGTGTTCTTTTGTATCCCATATGATTATTTTTCTTAGTTTGCTCGAGGACGAGCAATGATTTAAGTTTGGGGGATTTTGATACGTGTAAAATATACGTTCATTTAGGGGCTTAAATTGAAATATATTTGATACTTTTGCACACATATTTAATGTATATTACTTGATTTTTTAGAAGGGTATGGTACTGCGTATTATTGTAATTTTTATGGGAAACGGAGCTAGAATGAGAAGATATCAATTAGAAGGCCCGGAAAAGATTGAAGAAAATAGAGAAAAACAAGTCACACGGTCTGACCGTGTAGAATCACATGACCGTGTGAATTGTTCCCATGTGACTTTTACATGTTCGTGCGACTTGTTCGAGAGAGGAATTCCAGAGACAAAACACACCACCCGACCATGTCATTTCACAAGACCGTGTGAGCCGTTTGGGGCAAACACAGAGACCAAAACCTTTCACATGGTCGGACCGTGTGATTTCACTCGGCCGTGTGGTTTGCCTGCGGCTGATTTTCGATTCATATTCCCGTCAGAACTCTACCAGTGATCTCTCAAAGAACCTATATATATAAAGAGGACCAAGGCCCTGGACAAAAATACTAGATCATAACACATAAAATACATCAAAATACACTAGGGTTACACAAATCAACAGTCTTCTAAGAGAGGAGGGCAAATCTGCGAAGAACGCCACAAGCCCTTTTGTATATACGGAAGCACAAGGGTTCGAAGGCTAGGAAGAAGGATGCATCCTGACAAGAAGGGTTCTATCTTTCTTAGTTTACATCTCTTGTTTGTACTTAAACGATGTCAAACTTTTTTATTTCAACTTTGTCTATGAATTTGTTATCAATTATGTTTGGCTAATCATTCTGATCCTACGGCATAATTAAAATTATGGATTCATGTTAACTATATATTGATTATTTTCTTAATTGGTTTATGTGTTCTATTATATGAATTTGAATGCTTATTTCTTGTAGATTATTTGGCCAATAATTTGTATGTCATATTCATTTGTTAATAATACGGGAGATGAGTCTTACAAATGAAAATCAACTTCAGACATAAACAGACATAGAATTGGGAGGTTTATAACTATTTGTGGGAGTACCTCAATTCAAAGAACTTTTGGGAGTTAATATTAATTATTGAGCAGGGGTATTAGCAATTGGTATTAATCAACTGTTTATTTGATTCGGGAGGGGAATAACAAATTTAGGAATTTAACCCATAGAAATACATAAACTGGTTTTGATAAATATTAAATATATTTAATATTGAAGAAGCATGTTGAGATTATGTGCCTAGGGTTGCTTTCGTATTTGTTCAAAAGACTTGTGGATTTCGGGTTTTTACAAATTTACATATTTTATTTATACTTGTTAATTCAGGATTAGATTAGATAATAAACTTGTGATTTCCGTCCTATTCAATAAAATTGGAATATGATATTTACTATAGCCTAAGTGTTTTGCAGTCAATCCTTGAGGAATACGACCCTGCTAGCTAGTATCTACTAGCTACGCTGTACACGTGCAGTATAGTGAAAAGATTTTCACGATCACGCCTATGGGAAAGTGACTGAATAGGTCCCTTCTACATCACTGTGTATGCCCATAATATTTCTCGTACTCTTTGGGGCTGTGGACCATGTCATGAGGTGTAAGCTTGAAGACGCTACTTTCGCATGTATCCAATGGCCATGTTTGATTCGGTCTGTCAGAGCATGTCTAGGAAAGCTGTCAAGACAAGATAATTGGCATGTGGGGCCGAGAAAGAACTGAATTGGTAACGCACTTATGTTCTATAACTCATAGCCCGACAACTATATATGTCGAAATGTGCTTGACTAGTCATGAATACAGAAACATATTTGAGTTAGTCGAGCATGCTCTACTTATATTTATTGAGGGATCTAGAAATGTTTGATTGGGTGCAAACCATTTGGTTTAGGGTACATAGCAAGATATTGAGTTGTAGGGTTATGTGTTCGCCAAAAATATTTGGATCTCTATACTACAAGTGTACAACGTAGTTTATAGGATAATGACAAGCAAGGTCGTATTCCTCAGGGATTAACTACGAAACACTTATGCTATAATAACATCGAATTCCAATTTTTTTGAAGCGACAAATATCACAAGTTTTATAAAATCGAAAATAAAAAATAAAAGATATAAATTTTTGAACCCCACAAGTATTTTCAACAAATACAGAAGCAAACCTAGGCACATAATCTCAACACGTTTCTTCAATATTAAATCCAATTAATGTCTCACAAAATCAATTCATGCGTTTCTATGGGTTCAATTCCTAAACTAGTTTATTCCCCCTCCCGGATAGCGCATAAACAATAAATTAATAATAATTGAGGTCTCCCGATCCATCGCAACCATTATTAACTCCCAACATATCTTTGAATTGAAATACTCTCCACAAACAGAAGTAATCTCCCGATACATTATCCTATTTATGTTTGAATTCGATTTTCGTTTTGCTAGAACTCAGCTCCCGGATTATGGACTAAAAAGTGTGACATGCAAATTATTGGCCGAATAATCGGCAATTAAGAATAAGCACTCGAATTCATAAAATAGAACACATGAATCAATTAAGAAAATAATTAATCAAGATTTAACATGAATCCACAGTTTTGATTATGCCCTACGATCCGAAAGATTAGGTAAACATTGATAACAAATTCATAGACAAACTTGAAATCAATATTATGACATCGTTTAAGCACAGACAAGAGATCTAAACTAAGAAAGAAAACCCCTTCTTGTCAGGATGGATCTTCCTTCGAAGCTTTCGAAGCTCTTGTGCTTACGTAGATGTGAAAGGTCTTGTGGTGTTCTTCGAAACCTAGCCCTCGTCTCTCAGAAGACCTTTGATCTTGTGTTCCTGTGTAATTTGGTGTGTTGTATAATATATGAATGTTTTTATTTTCGTGCAGCCCTTGGGTCCCTTATATAGGTGCTTGGAGAGATCACTTGTAGAGTTTGAGTGGGAAAATGACACAAAAATTTGCCATAGCTCGTCGCACAGTCCGACCATGTATCTTCACATGGCCACTCCTCACGGCCGTGTGGCTCTCACACGTTTGGCCGTGCGGCTTGTTTTCATCTCATGTTTCTTCCAAACTTCACACGGACATGTCATCTTCGCACAGGCAGGTCACACGACCGTGTGGTCCCACACGATCCGGCCGTGTGACTGGTTGCTGTCCGGTTTCTTCGTCTTTTTGATCTTCTCTTTGTACTCGTCAGCCTTATATGGGCCTTCGAACTGATATTTCTTTAATTAAGCTCTGTTTCTTGTAAAAATTACAAGAATACGCAGTATCATGCCCTTATAAGGAAACCAAGTAAAAACACACTAAATATACATACAAATGTATCACTTATATACCATTTTAAGCCCCTAAATGCACGTATATTTTACGCGTATCATTATGTTAGTTTGGTGATGACTTAATATAACTCTCCTCGCCTACACTTTCTCACTTGGTCGCATGCCTTATTCCTTGTATGAAAGAAGAGACGTGAGATGAGAACTGTAATGATATGATTCAAATGAGTCGAGTCAAATATGTATGAGTGATAGATATTGGGTGCAATTAAGTTGCATCCATATTTGAGAAATAGGGAGTCCTATTTAGAAATGAGGTTTATCTAGAAATCTCTTCTATCAAGACTCTAACTGAGATATGAGATTGCGATGTATATTGATATCTCTCCCTACAATATCACTCTATGAAAAATATACGTCTTCCACACAATAAAAATATAATCTCTCTCCTAAAATTTCTCTCTATGATTTTCTTCTTAGAGCATCATCAAAAGTACTCCAAGGGTTTAAGGTGAGCACGTCAAAGTAAATAACTCTAGTATTTATTTACAACAACGAGAAAGACGGTTTGTGATCTTGTTCGTGGTTTTCTTGTGGTTCAACCAATCTTTGGGGTTTGTTCATTGTTCCCGATTCAATCAAAGGAGGCTTGTAGATGAGCATAATCCTAGCTATATAGATTGACAGTTTCGCTGCAAATAAGTATACTCGATCCACTCTATATGTAAAAATATGTGATTTATATTTTGGTTCATATTTGCTAACAGTGGTATCAGAGCCATTAGGGCTCATTCTCGCCTATTTGATGTGTTTGAGTTTATTGATATATGAGATTTAATTTTTTATTTAAAAATTTTGAATTTATATTTTCATTTTTATACATGAAATATTGGTCTCAAATTGTAGATTTTGTAAAGAATATTAATTTAATATATTGTAAATGCAAAACAGATCTGAAACAATTTTTTTATGTGAATTCAAGTTTTTTTTAGAGAGAAACAAAATTCTTTATAGATTTTCGTGCCAATGGCAATTTGTATGTTTGTTTATGTACCTATATGGACATATTTCACAATTGCTAACAAATACTCTGTCTGTCCCACTATGGTAGGCTACATTTATTTTTTCGTTCGTCTCAAATTATAAGCTTATTTTCTTATTGAGAGTATTAATTACACTACAATAGACTAAAATACCCCTATTTAATTCACTTTGTCTTTGACAAAATTTCATTTTTTTCAATATAGTTAGGCTCATTTAAGCACGGTTAAAACATGAATAATATGGGAAAATATTATAATCTCAATTACATTTATTATGTTTTTGTATATGTGAATTATTCACCTTACCTGTTTTAGTGGGATGGAGGGAGTATAAAGTATAAAATGTTCCCAAAACATGACAATATTGTATGCATATGAGAAAGGACTAGTGGGCCGGCAGGCAAGACGGTTTTCCCTATATTTCGTTGGCTGCTAGTGTTAGTCTCAAACAAATAAAGAGCCTCTTTCTTCATTTCATTTTTGTGTAACAAACAATATATATATTGTTTGATCAATTAGTGTGAGAGGGCCACTCAATTTATACGTTTTATTTCATAGGCTAGATTTATATGTTCATATATATATATATATATATATATATATATATATATATATATATATGTAACATGGCCCCTAAAAGAAGCTCGAGCTACCAAATGTCAGCGTTGCCGGTAACCATGTTCGGTCATTTGGTGGCAGTGGCGGTGATCACTTTGGTGCTGTTATGGCTGCTGCACTTTCGGGATGGTCTTGCTTTTAAATCAGATAACAAGGATAAGATCTTCAATGTAATATTTTTTCTAACACCAAATTATCTTCTTCTTTCGTATGTTTGAATTTATTAATGGCAAAAACTTGCGTGAGACGGTCTCACGGATTTAGATCCGTGAGACGGAGCCCTTACACAAAGTTTTAAAGGTTTTTTTTTTTCAGATTTTATTTTTCTTAGGGTTTATATTAGTTTTTTTAGGGTTTATTTTGTTTCTTGGCTTTATTTTTAATTGATTTGGGTTTTTAGGATTTTTAGTTTTTTTTAGGGTTTATTTTTTATTTTTTTGGGTTTATTTTTGCTTTTCGGGTTTATTCTTCATGGTTCATGTTTTTAGGGTTTATTTTTGTTTCTTCATGATTCATTATTATTTTTAAATTTATTTTCATGGTTCATGTTCTCAAGACGGAACCCTTAGGAGGTCCGTCTCACGGATTTAAATCCGTGAGACCGTCTCACAAGAGACTTGCTCTTTATTAATTACATGAAATGTTGGTGCGCTAATTAATCCACAACTGGTTATTTAAATGCAGTTGCATCCCCTGCTAATGGTTCTCGGTCTTGTCTTGATTTCAGGAGAAGGTATAATTTAATTTGAACGGGAGTCATATAAATGTCATTCCCTGCAGTTTAGTTGAAAAAATAAAATGATATGATCTAGAATTTAATTTGCTTCAGCTGCTCCACGATGTAGAAAGGCATTATGGACTAAACCTACTTTTAGATAAATTACAAAAACCACCTTTCAGATTTAGCTCAATTACAAAAAAAAAAAAAAAAAAAAATTATATACCCCTTGACCTAATTTATTTTTATATACAAATTAATTGTAAAAGAAGTACTAGCCTCGTGGTCCCATTTGTAATATCTGAGGGTACACTTGTAATTATAAAATATAATATTAGGCTAAACCATAAGAATACGTATATTTTGTAATTTACTCTAGTTTTTATTTCTTTCTGTCTTTCATTTGTATTTTTGAATATTAATAATTATGCATGTTTTACTAAAACAAAAGTAATTAATGTTTAACTGATCAATGCTAAGTAGTTGAATGTATAAATATACCTATCAGCTATCATGACCTACAAAACAGTTCCAGCGACCAGAAAGAGGCAAAAACTATTTCACCTGCTGCTGCATATGATCGCACTTGTTGCTGGCATTATTGGTATCTACGCAGTTTTCAAGTTTCACTATGAACTTGGAATTCCTGATATGTATTCCTTACATTCTTGGTTGGGCATGTCTACCATCTGCCTTTTTGGTTTGCAAGTATGTAAACGTAAAACATTCTTGTGACAATTTATATTATGAAGAAATTGATTTTTTTTAACTTATAATTTATCATAGTTTCGAAACATAAGTGACACATTTGCACTGTTTTTTGATCTGCCAGTGGGTGTTGTCGTTTTTTTCGTTCTGGTATCCTCGTGCACAACAGTCAACCAGGGCAAGGATTGCACCATGGCATGCAGTGTTTGGCATGGTTATCTTCTTCATGGCAATTTTAAGCGCTGAGACAGGTTTGATGGAAAAATTCATTTTCTTAGGTCTGCGTCGGAGTCAAGAAGCGCTTATTGTGAACTTCATTGGGCTTTTAATCCTCCTATTTGCTGTATCTGTTGGTCTCGGCGTCCTCCTTCCACGTAATTTAAATTAGATATATAGTTGCAAAAGAGAAGACAATTTCATTGTTTATGAATTGAACATAATTGTTTTACAAACAAGCAAGTCATTGAGTTTCTAGGACTATTGTTGATTCACTTACCTTTATTAGTGGATCATAGTTCAAGTTTGGTTCATTGGTTCAATTTCATTTTAGGACTATTGTTGTTCATTCATGATTCATTTATATTATACAAACAACCATGTTAAGTAAAGAATTCCTCAAGGTTAAGTTCTCTTCCAGTTTAGCTAGTTATGCATGCTTTTTTTTTGTCTCTTTTCCCGAAGCTATTGGGAGTTCAACTGACATATAAACTGGTCAGCCACAATGAAAAAACTGGCACAAAATCAACATCTCCTTGAACTTATTTTCCGCCGAAGTAAAAATTGCAAAATTAGTCCAGAATTTGACTTTCCACAGCCAATCTCAAATTTCACCAAATGTTACATCTTCATATGTCTTCTTAACGAACCAAAACCGCTTCAAGATTGAAATTTATAAGTTCCAAACTAATATTTTACATTGTGCTCTCATTTCTCTAGATGAAAGTGTGTCACCTTGTCGAAATGATTGATAAAAGAAGATTTATTGATCGAACATTAATAGAATTATGAAAAGTATGTGATGCTGCCAAAAAAAGTACATATTACTCCAATTCAAGGTTTCTGAAAATTAAGTCCAACATCTACACTGTGGCTGGTAAATTCTTCATACGGGAATTTGCCTGCAACACCAACAAATATTGGACGAGCTCTGGGGTTATCTCAGGGAGGCCCTTCTGACGCTCAAGTTAGCACGTGTAGGAAAATAATTTCAGAACAAAGGATATAAAAATAGAGCCACAAATTCAAAATACTTACAAATAATGATATTTTTATACCTGGGTTGATGGACAACATAACCTTGGTGTGATAACATGGCCGCGTGGGCCGAATAATTATATTTTTTGACCCAACGATTGATAATATTAGGTAATTAAAATAATTTGGAATTAAATAGTGTATAAAATAAAATAATAATAATAATTAGGAAAAAATAAATTTGTCCCCAACACAAGCGCCCCAACTCCAGGGCTGTAGAAGTAGAGGGAACAGTGTGGGAGCTAAGCAGCCTTGGCTCATTTTTGGTTTGGGAGTAGCGAAGTGTCATGGTACAAGAATGCATGGGTAGAGCAAGGAGATCTCGAGGAGCGGGCAATGGTGATATTTCTTTCAAAGGCGCTTACTCAAGGGCTCCCCGCTCCCCTGGAGAATGGGCAAGGGTGCCCTTCCACTCGAAGGAGCCTTCAAGGGCGCCCCACTCCTCTGGGGAGCGGGCAACGACGCCTTTCAAGAGAGTCTTGTGTTGAGATCTCCTGAATTGTAGGTAGGGACGTCTTTCCCGAGAGCGTTGGAGTATAGTCTTGCATTGCCGCCTCTTGGATTGTAGGTAGGGGTGTCTCCCCTGGGAGCTTTAGAGGAAAGTCTCTTCTCTTGCAGCACCAAATAAGAGTCTTGTGTTTCCACCTCCTAGATCGCAGGTAAGTGTGTCTCCCCCGGGAGCATTGGATGAGAGTCTCTTCCCCCGAAACCGCTGGAGGAGAGTCTTTTGTTGCTACCTCATGGATAACAAGTAGGGTCTCTCCCTCGAGAGCACCGGATTACCCGGGAGCGCCAAAGGAGAGTCTTATTACCACCTTTTGGGTCGCAGTATGGGGGTCTCCCCCGAGAGCACTGGAGGAGAGTCTCTTCCCCCCGAGCGCCAGAAAAGAGTCTTATATTCCATCTCCTGGATCGTAGGTAGTGTTTGATAAATGGTTTTATCATGATTTTGATGATGTTGTTTTTACACCAAAACAATGTTTTTAAAGGTTGTCCAAATACTTCTAAATGATTTAAAATGGTTTTAATATTTCCCGGAGTATTTCTTCAAGTTTATTTTCAACTAAATTGGACAACGCTTTTACTGATTTTTTGTTAATGTATTTTTACACCAAAACAATGTTTCTATATGTTGTCCTAATACTCCCGATCGGTCTAAAATGTTTTTACTATTTTTGGAGTATTTATTGAAGTTTATTTTCGATATAAAATTGGACAACATTTTTGTTTTGTGGCCAAACGGTCGCCCTATAGGGCATCCCGTACTGAAAGTTGTGAAAAACAGTGTATAAGCCATTTGCTGAAAAAAGGCTGGTAGACCGGTCAACAGGGTGGTAGACCGGTATGGTCGACCAGTCGACCGGGGCGTCGACCGGTGGGCGTCGACCGGTCGACCGGTGCCTGGGAGCAATTTCTGAAACAGAACCTCCTGGACTCGTTTTTGGGTTTTGTTCGACCGGCTGGACATAGGGTCGACTGGTCGGACCCCCGTCGACCGGTTGCCCTTTGTAAATGTGTTTTCTCATTTTCAAACGCCTATTTGTGTGCGACCGGTCGCCCTGAAGTTTGACAGCAAAAATGTAACCGTTGTGCAGCAGACATCTTTTCCTTAATTTGTGGGATTGATTTCTAACAGCTCTTTTCTTCATTTGTCTTGCAATTTTTTACAGAATTCATGTCCCCAAGAGGAGCCTATCATGTACAAGACATATTCTATAAATAGAGGAAGAATTGAAGCAACAAAACAAGAGAGAAAACTACAACACAACAAGATACACTCAAGAATACACTTGTTCTTACATTGTCTTATTTCTTGTTGTAATTTGCCTAGCTATTCACTTTCACATCCTTGAGGTCTAGGCTATTCTTGATTACACTTGCACTCTATTGTATTATCAATTATCGAGTTGTAATCTTGAATTTGGGTAATCATTCAACACAAGATATCCTTGTGAGTGTTCTTGTGGTAAGAACGCACTTGGGTGATCTAGGTGTTAGGTGTAAGAAGATTGTGGTGATCTTCTTGTTGAGGTGTTGAAGAATTTGGTATTCTTCAAGGTTCAAGATTGTGGTAATCTTCACAAGGTGTCGTTGGAGATTGTGGTAATCTTCAAGTGAGATTGTGGAAATCTCAAAGGTGGTGTTGAAGAAGAGTGTGGTGCTCTTCAAGGTGTCGTTGTAAGTTGGTGTTGTATTAATTTGTGGTAAATTAATAAAATCTTTTTTTCTTTTTGAAATCCATCCCGGATATACTGGGGTGGTAGAGGATTAGGCCCTAGGTGGGTTAAACCTCTTTAAATCGACGTGTGTTGTTTACATTCCGCATCTTTATTATTGTCTTTGAGCATTCACTTCGAAAAAGAGGGCATAATCGAAAAGATGGAGATAATCTATTCACCCCCCCTCTAGATTATCGTAGCCGCTTGGACTTACAAGTGGTATCAGAGCCAAACTCTTTGGCAAGCTCGTTTCACATCGCGAGTGAAGAGGAACGATCGTCGGCTACGAACGAAGCTCATCTTTCCGGCACCTCCACCACCAAGCCACCTCGGTTTGATTCAAAAAAATTTATATTTTGGAAAGAAAGAATGGAATGCTATTTACAAGGTTGCGGGTTTGATATTTGGAACACCGTCATAAATAGAGAACCCATTCCGATGATAGATACACCACACACCTCCAAAGGCCTCAAAGAGCTAAATGATGAAGAGAAGAAAATCATCTCTTTAAACAGTAAGGCTCTAAATATCTTGTATTGTTCATTTACTAATTTGGAATATGAACATATTGTAGGAATTCGATCGGCACATGAAGTATGGCAAAAATTAGAAGCCATCTATGGAGTATTTGCAAATGAAAGGAGTCAAACAAAAGCATCTACTTCTCAAAGGGATACAAGCTCAAATCTAAGGAACAAGCCTCCTACAACTTCCAACTATGAAGAAGTTGAACATTGTCTTATGGGCATCGAAGAAGAAAACGATGTATGTCTTAAACCCTCTACTTCCTATGATATTGTTATTCAAAATGATTATAGTGATTTGCAAAATGATTTTGATGATCTTCAAGAAGAATTCCAAAGCTTGCTTGTTAAGTACAAAAATTTGAAAAAGGAATTCAATGTTTTGAAAAATGATAAGGATAGTTTATTTACTTTTTATGAATCACTATCATGTGCTCACACCACCACACTTGATAAGGTTAGAAACCTTGAGAAACAAAATAGTACTCTTGTTGAGGATATTAATTGCATGAAAAAGGATTTATCTAAATCCAACTTGAGTACCGATGAAATTGTTGATTGTTGTGATAATTCGAAACTATAACTTGATCATAAGTTTAATATTGTCAATCATATGAAAAGGAATCAAGTCTCTAAGCATGTTGGTCATTATGCTCCTAGAATTATTACTTGCTTTTATTGCGGTAAAAAGGGTCATACGGTAAATACTTGTCGAGCTAGAAATAGCTCTAATTATTGTTGGAGACCTAAAAGTCTCAAAGCTAATCCTAAAGGACCCAAACACTTGAGGGTACCACAAAATAATATTTTATTAGGTACCCAGCGAAATAATAATCGGAGAAAATTCATGCCACCAAGGAAACATCAAATGAACATCTCATTTGATCAAAGAAGGAGAAACATTTTTCAACAAAGTCAATTTCCAAAAAGAGGATACAATCAAAAATGGGAAGAACACAATCCTTGGAAATGGCAAAGACATCATGATTTTCAAAGAAGAAGAGACCATCAACAATGGGAAGGTAACAAACCTTGGAAATGGAGTAATCAAAGAAGTCATCATCAACAAAGTGACTTCTCAAGGGGAAGATATCATCAACAATGGGAACGGCACAACCCATGGAAATGGCAAAATTGGTAACCCGTATCCCCCTATTTAAAATATGCATTTTATTTTGTTTTGCATGTTTTTTTTTTTATTTATTGCAACATGAGTTTTCAAGTATTGATTTTCTTTTAATTAAGGTCTTCAATATATATGTGTGTTTTTAAAAATTCTTTTGAAAAAGGAGACCTTATATGATGTTTTTAAAACTCTTGTGCATTTTTATAGACTAAAGTATGTTATCATCTCTTATGGATTTTTTTGGCATGAGCTTACTTGTGATATCCCTTAGCCTACATTTTTTTCATTATGATTTGTGCTATATTTGTTTTAAGAAGTATGTAGGATTTACATATTTTCACAAATGGCCATTTATGTCATTATTTGTCAAGAAAGGCCTAAATTATCGAGGTACGTTTACTTGTGTTATTCTTACTCTTATAGACTCGATATATGTATTGCCATGTGCATATGTGCTTGTTTTTCATAGTATTTCATACAAGTGCCATTAAGAGGATTTTTAGATTTTTTTGAAAGGCACTATTCGATATTTGATTGCACATATTTGCTTTGTCAACTTTTGTTCAAATACTTCTTTTAAATGAGGTCTCAATTATATGCTATCGGATTTTCAAATTTCAAAAGAGACCTTTTGTAGCTTTCTTAAGCTTATTTGAACTTGCATGATTTATTAGACTCTTGATGATCTTCTAAATGCATAGTATGTGTTTCTTGCTTCTTGGTCTATATATATAATGTCTCTTACTACTATGCTCTTTTGCAAGATATTTTGTTATTGATGATTGAGACATGTTTTTACACTTGGGCTATCTTTATTCTTGATTATATAAGCGATGCCGTTAATGAGTTTGTTAAGTTGTGTAGATGAGAAATGAAGTACTCCAAATATTGGTTACCTCAAAATATTTGGATGTATATGTTCTATTGTGAACACCTTAGACAAATTGGATGCCCTATGATGATAGTAATGAAGTAGACAAAAAGGGTATTCCGGAACAAACTCGATGACCAAGGCAACATCGATCGAACTAAGGCGAGGTTAGTAGCTCAAAGGTATTTTCAAGAAGAAGGTAATTGATTTTGATGTAACATTTGCACTCATAGCACATTTAGTAGCTATTTGCATTTTACTTGCCCATTCTTGTTTTAAGAAAATTTCAAGCTTTACCAAATGGATGTTTAATCATATTTTCTAAATGGCTTTATTCTAGTAAGAGTCTATGTAAAACAACCTCCGGGGTTTAAATTTTTCTAGGCCAAATGATCTTTATAAAAGGTCTTGTATGGTTTTAAACAAGTACCCCATGTATGGTATGATAGACTTAGCTATTTTTGCTAAATGATTTTACAAAAGGTAAAGTTGATACTACTCTCCTTGTTTTTTGAAAAAGGGCAAGATTGTTTGCTTGTGCATACTTATGAGAATATTTTTGGTGCTACTAATGAATATTTTGTGCAAGAGATTCTTCTAAGTTGATGTAGGTGAACTTAAGATGAGCATGGTATCACATGATGGGGGAGCTCAAATTTCTACATTGGACTTCAAATTAATCAATGCCAAGAAGGTGGTTATAAATTCACAATCAAAATATACAAAAATATCTTTGAAGATATTAGGCTTTGAAGAAGGAAGAATCAACTCAACCTCTATGGCTACCAATGTAGAGATTAACAAAGGTTGAGAAAGACATATCGATTGACAAACAAATTCAAGGTATATTTTCTTGCATTATTCCAATAGACTCGACATTCTATATGCCTTATGTCTATTTGCTCGACTTCAAAAAAAAAAAAAAAATTATCCCAACGAATCTCATTAAAGTGCCGTTAAAAGAAATTTTCAAATATTTGAAAGGCACTTCTTCTTATGACTTGTATATCCAAAGTATTAAAACGTTCTTATTTTTCGGGATAACAAGTCCGGTATTTATTATACGATTATTCGTATTCAAAATATGGTTCGTCATAATCGAACTTAATATATTGACATTCAATGTTTTTTAAAAAGGGATTGAGTTTTTAACAAAAACTTGTGATGTGTTTAATTCCGTCTCAAGGATAACTCGCGGACTTTTTAATCACCCACCGCCGAGTATTTTACCTCATTTCGAGCTTGATCATGACATAATGTATATTGAATGAGGTCTACGTTTGCATTTTGCACGTTTTTAAAACCTAGGGGCGAAAAATTGGATTTTTGGATCAAACTTCGAATTTTGAGACAGAACTCAAACAAACAAATGGTGATCGGGCAAGGCCGATCGGTCGCCCATGCCGTCGACCGTCGCCTTGCCCATGACCACGCCCTAAAGGGATCTTTTGGTTAAAAATGGTTCTGTTTTCCAGACTTAGCATTTTTGGCTTTTTTGATTCATTTTTCGTCCCTTTGCAAATTTCACACACAATTCACTTCAAATGAGTTTTGATGCATGAATTATATATTTTGGGGATTATCTAGCTCGACTATCATCATCATTGCTCGTCTTACCGATCAAATGGTAAGAATTCTACTTCCTTGGGTTGAACCCTTGAGAACTTGGCCTATATGTACTATCTAGATGAAATTAGTATATGTTTGTGATGAGCTTATTGATTGTTGATGAATGATATTTATTAAATTGCATTTGGTGATGAAAAACTTGGCTTGATTTCATTTACAAGGGCTATATATATTCTTTTCAATTTTTGACGCCCGCCAAGTGTTCGATAAAACGTTTCAATGAAAAATTCATCACCTACATGATTCTCTCGATTTCAAAAATCTTATACATTTATAGAGATCATGTCTTGCTTATCAAATAAGTTTTCATAAACCTCTACAAGTCGTATGATTCGACTTTTCACTCCTATTTGGTTAATAAGCTTCAATGTTCAAATAGCTCGATACATCGGTTTAGTTGCGCACTTTGATATGAATATATGATGTATTTATCGTGCTAACATTCTTTTTGATGATTCCAAAGGGGGAGAAATAGGTTATATAACTCTTTAGCTCATATAAGCAAAGATAAGCTTAACGACCGGAAGCTATAAGCTATGGCTTCATAAAGCCATAAGTTGTGGATCATATTTAGTCCACTTGGTGCATTATGGTTATGTATGAATCATGGTCCATTGGTTGTAGTATGGACTTATATACGGTTCTAATGATGTATCTTTGACAGGGGGAGCTTTTAAGTTTTTGATACTTAAGCTCAATATCGAAAAGCTAAGATTTTAGCTTATGTTGACGTTGCTTCCATATTATTCTTGTTGTGCATGTTGATAGGGGGAGCATTTGCTATATGTGCTTGAATATCTCTACTCCCATCCTTGTGTTTATATTGCGCGGAATGTTGTCGCTCTCAACGGATATTTATTTTTGACCGGAAAAATTGTTTTGTTTTCAAAATAGCCTCTCAAAATTGTTTTGTTTTCAAAATCGGCCTTATTGAATTGTTTTGGTTTGTAATCATCAAAAAGGGGGAGATTGTTTGATAAATGGTTTTATCATGATTTTGATGATGTTGTTTTTACACCAAAACAATGTTTTTAAAGGTTGTCCAAATACTTCTAAATGATTTAAAATGGTTTTAATATTTCCCGGAGTATTTCATCAAGTTTATTTTCAACTAAATTGGACAACGCTTTACTGATTTTTTGTTAATGTATTTTTACACCAAAACAATGTTTCTAAATGTTGTCCTAATACTCCCGATCGGTTTAAAATGTTTTTACTATTTTTGGAGTATTTATTGAAGTTTATTTTTGATATAAAATTGGACAACATTTTTGTTTTGTGGCCAAACGGTCGCCCTATATGGCATCCCGTACCTGAAAGTTGTGAAAAACAGTGTATAAGCCATTTGCTGAAAAAAGGCTGGTAGACCCGTCAACAGGGTGGTAGACCGGTATGGTCGACGCGTCGACCGGGGCGTCGACCGGTGGGCGTCGACCGGTCGACCGGGGTGTCGACCGGTGCCTGGGAGCAATTTCTGAAACAGAACCTCCTGGACTCGTTTTTGGGTTTTGTTCGACCGACTGGACATAGGGTCGACCGGTCGGACCCCCCGTCGACCGGTCGCCCTGTGTAAATGTGTTTTCTCATTTTCAAACGCCTATTTGTGTGCGACCGGTCGCCCTGAAGTTTGACAGCAAAAATGCAACCGTTGTGCAGCAGGCATCTTTTCCTTAATTTGTGGGATTGATTTCTAACAGCTCTTTTCTTCATTTGTCTTGCAATTTTTTACAGAATTCATGTCCCCAAGAGGAGCCTATCATGTACAAGACATCTTCTATAAATAGAGGAAGAATTGAAGCAACAAAACAAGAGAGAAAACTACAACACAACAAGATACACTCAAGAATACACTTGTTCTTACATTCTCTTATTTCTTGTTGTAATTTGCCTAGCTATTCACTTTCACATCCTTGAGGTCTAGGCTATTCTTGATTACACTTGCACTCTATTGTATTATCAATTATCGAGTTGTAATCTTGAATTTGGGTAATCATTCAACACAAGATATCCTTGTGAGTGTTCTTGTGGTAAGAACACACTTGGGTGATCTAGGTGTTAGGTGTAAGAAGATTGTGGTAATCTTCTTGTTGAGGTGTTGAAGAATTTGGTATTCTTCAAGGTTCAAGATTGTGGTAATCTTCACAAGGTGCCGTTGGAGATTGTGGTAATCTTCAAGTGAGATTGTGGTAATCTCAAAGGTGGTGTTGAAGAAGAGTGTGGTGCTCTTCAAGGTGTCGTTGTAAGTTGGTGTTGTATTAATTTGTGGTAAATTAATAAAATCTTTTTTTCTTTTTGAAATCCATCCCGGATATACTGGGGTGGTAGAGGATTAGGCCCTAGGTGGGTTAAACCTCTTTAAATCGACGTGTGTTGTTTACATTCTTCATCTTTATTATTGTCTTTGAGCATTCACTTCGAAAAAGAGGGCATAATCGAAAAGATGGAGATAATCTATTCACCCCCCCTCTAGATTATCGTAGCCGCTTGGACTTACAGGTAGGGGCATCTCCCTCAAGGAGTGTCGGAGGAGAGTCTCCTTTCCCAGGAGCACTGGAGGATAGTCTTATGTTGCCAGCTCTTGGATTACAAGTAGGGGTGTCTCTCCTGGGAACGCCGAACGAGAGTCTTTTCCATCCAGATCACCAGAGGAGAATCTTGTGTTGCCACCTCCTGGATCGCAGGTAGGGTATCTCCCCCAAAAAAGCCGGAGTAGAGCAAGGGAGCTTGTCTCAAAGGTTTCTTACGAGAAATGGTGATTACTTGATGAATGAAAAAATAAGACTTGTTGGGAGAAAGCATGGTAACTTCTTTATTGATATGTATAACTTGATGCGACAACGAAAGAGAAATTTTAACATTGTATGGGATAGTATTTCTGCAGATTGTCGATGTTCCATGTGCGGGGATCTTCTCTTCCATCCATAAGTTGTAACATGGAAGCTCCTAGCTTCACTAACTCTATAACATTGTATGGTCCTTCCTGTTTGCCAAAAATATTTGGATCTCTGTACTGCAAGTGTACAATGTAGTATATAGAATAATGGCAAGTAAGGTCTATTCAACAGGGATTGACTATGAAGCACTTAGGCTATAAATTACACTGTACACTTGCAGTATATAGATCCAAGTATTTTTCGCAAACAAGTTTTTGGCGCCGTTATCGAGGATTGAAAGATTCTACTTAGATATGGTAATAAGTAGTTCAATCTTAATTGAAGCTTTTGTAACTATTTTTTTTATTTTCTTTTCTCGATTTTTTTGTAAAATATTTTCTTATTTTTCGATTTATTTTTTATTTTTGTAAAATTATTTTATTTCTTCAGTTCTAACATTGTTTTTGTTAAATGCAGATCGTGCATGATCACGCGTTCTAGATCTACCCAATCAATACCCATTGAGTTAGAAATCGAGAAGACAACAAAACAAGTAAGGAAAAGATCTAAAACAATGGAGGATGGGACTAATCAGAATGTCGGGAATAATAGAACAATGAGGAGCGCCCACCTGGGGCGGATGTATAGAACCTGATTGTGGAAAAGCCCACAAGTAGGGCAGTTAGGGACTACTTCTAGCTGAAAGTTAGTCGGACTTATGGGGGTTAGGCCCATCTGCCGATCAATGCAAATAACTTTGAACTAAAACCTGCATTGATCCAAGATGGTCTCACAGAATCAGTTTGGGGGATGAGCCGTTTAGGATCCAAACGCACATCTGGCGCAATTCTTAGAGATATGTGATACTGTTAAAATGAATGGTATTTCTGAGTATACCATTCGATTCCGTATTTTTGCATTTTTTTGTGCGATAAGGCTAAGGGATGGTTATGCTCTCTAACACCCCCAACAGTAGATTGGGCTGAACTAAGTCAACAGTTTTAGCCAAATATTTTCCCCTAGTAAGACGCTGCAACTAAAATCTGAAATCGCCCAGTTTAGGCAGTTAGATTCAGAGCCATTATATGAGGCATGGGATAGATTCTAAGAATTGCTAAGGAAGTGCCCTCAATATGGATATCCCGATTACCAACAGGTTCAGTATTTTTATAATGGTTTAAGTGGCAACATAAGAACTATTATAAATGTTGCATCTGGAGGTGCACTACTAGGGAAATATCCAGATGAGGCACTAAAATTGTTAGAGGAGATGGAAAATAATAGTTACTAGTGGCCATCCAAGAGATCCAATGTCCAACGTGTGGCAGAGGTTCAGGATGAGAAAGCTGCCATGCTCACAGAACAGGTATCCGTGCTAAACATGAAACTGGATGCGATGCAGCAAGTAGCTCCAAGAGATCCTACGGTTGTTGAGGAAGAGGCACACTTTGTGGGACAACAAAAAAACTTTAACAACAATTATAGAAATTATCAGACACCCAATTACTATCATCCGGGGCTTCGAAACCGTGAGAACTTTTCACATGCTAATAACAAAAATATTTTGCAGCCACCTCTGGGATTTAATGTGGGTAATCAAGGCAAAGCGGAGTCAAGTGACAAGAAAGCATTTGTAGAAGAGATGTTATCCTTGCTTATCGGAGAAACTAGAGCAAGACTGAGCAAAGATGAAGCAAAGATAGACAAGATTAAGGAACAAGTCACTCAGTTGAACACAAATGTAAATGCAAGATTGAAATCTCTAGAAACACAAGTAGCCCAAATCACAAATGCAGTGGGAGGCCAACATCAAAAGGGCATATTCCCAAGCGATACTGGATTGAATCTGAGAGAACAATGCAATGCCATTCGTCCGATGGATGGTACGGATTATGAAGGCTCAAATATTTCAACTGACACAGTTCAACGACAGTGATGCTAGAAATCTGAAGTCTGGCTGAAGACCTAAAGCTTAGCGCTTTAAGGGAGGCAACCCAATTTATTTCCTATTTGTTTTTATTTTTTGTTCGCCTTCAATTTAATTGAATTTTAATTCCATTTTTTTATTAACTTATTTTTAGTTGTGTTTGGTTTTGGGAGTTGTTGTTTAAGAGGCGTCATGGAAAACTCCGGGTTAAAAAAATGCCGAAAACACATCACACGACTGTATGAACCAGGTCACACGGGCCGTGCAACTCAGTGGACTAGAACTTGTCACACGGCTGTGTGGACTTAGACAGACAGACGCATCCATCGCCCCAGACTGCACGGACAGGCTGTGCGAGCTCGCACGGGCTTCTGGACTATTTCTGCACAATTTTTGAAGGGTATTTTGAGAAAGCCCTTCAACCAAGCCTTTTGACAACGTTTTTTGCACATTTACACCTCAATGTGCTACAATAATTTCTTACTTTCTCACATGATCACATGAAAATAATGATTCTTACAACTCAACTCATAAAGTTGAGCATTAAACTATCAAAAGATGACATTATTAATGAATACTTTCCCCAAAATAATATCTATAAAAGCCAAATTTGTGGGTTGAAGGAGAGATGCAGTGACATACATAGAAAATCAGATTTTTGAGTTGAGAGTTCATATTTTGGAGAGGAGAAACACATATTGTGGTAATGGAGAGAGTTAGAAAGCTTGAATCACCATGGAGAGGCGCTAAGGCACAAGGATGGATGATCGCTCGGAGAGAAAGATGAACACCACCACTTTATCATCATACATCCAACATGGGAGTCTTATGTTGGTTTTGGAAGTTTTAACTTCAAATATTCATGTTAATTTCGAGAGAAACTTCTTGTTTAATTGTTGTTTTCATTTTCAAATCCACCATGAGTTAAATCGCTAGTGTTTGAATGTGATGAACCCAAAAACTTGTTTGTGATTAATGGTTTGAATGTTTTAATATGTTTTCTTATCCTTTTATGTGATTCACTTATGTTATGCTTGTTTATTCGAATTGGTATATGCGCAATATTGATTTGAAGTTTATTTTTCACCGGAAAATCGAGAGATTTATGGTGAAATAGAACCAACATAAGTGAAAGGAGTTGAATACAATCCTAGATATAGGACGACATAAATCTTCCGAATTAGGGTCAAACCTAATATGAGAATTCATAAATCGTTAATGCAATCTTGGGGGTTTTAACTAGAAATAGATTTCAGTTAATCAACATAAGGTTAGGAGTTATTCACCTCGACGGATGGTTTAACTTAATTTAGGAAAGCCTACGGTCCATGAAGTATGAAAATATATTAAGGAATGGTTAAAACTTAAGGGTTATGGTTGTATTTATTTTGATAAAATCACAAAGAGGTTCTAGAGGGATTCATATTCAAGCACATTTACATCCATCATCTTCTAATCCGAGTGTATCTAACATTTTTCGTGTTCTTAGTTGCCTTTTCCACTTTCATTTGCTTTTGTTTTATTTTTATTTTGAAACAAACTATTTGACGGTAATTACTAGTAATCACAGTCCTCGTGGGAATGGCACTGGGTACTCGTTTAGCTTTGCTATAAACGATAGGTGCACTTGCCTAAGTTGTTTTTAGGAGTAGCTTCCGAGCCCACAAGTTTTTTGGCGCCGTTGCCGGGGATTGTGATATTAGGAACACCTTATTTTTATTAGTCTCGTCATTTTTAATTTTTTTTATCTTGTTTGGGCAGAATGCGAAACTCGTCACGGAACAGGAAATTTTACTTGGTAATGATGTGACCAATCCGCCCAACAAACCTCCACAATAAGGTGATGTAGTCCAACTATACGACTATGAAGAAAACGATGACCGGGAGGCAACCCGATAGTTCATTGTTTTCTATTTTTTTTATTAAGTCATAGGTTGTTAAGGAGTCATGAGTCAATAATTGGATATTTTGGTGGGTGTTGGTATCACCTATTTCTTACTTGAGCAAATTTGAGCTTTCACGGTATTCGAGTTTTTGTTGCAAATTCGTGTTAAATATGCATATGCTGGTGAAATCCTTAGACTGAACAGCCCAATGGTCACCCTGCATCGATTCCACTCTCGCAGTAAGGTCATTTATTTCCTTTTTTTCCCTTTCTTTTCTTTTTAGTTTCTGTTGCTTTTGTGTGTTTTGTGTCTATGTCCATCTCTTTCTCTCACATTGAGGACAATGTGAATCATGAAGTTGGAGGTGGATGTGATTGCATGCTTGTTAGAAATTTTCTTTGGAATTCTTGTGTGTTTGCCATTTATTTTGAATTTATTGATGGAAGATATGATTTTTCAAGGAAACAAATTGAGCATTTGTTAGTCAATAACTTGGCTAAATTACACATGAATTAGCTTTATAATTTGTATTTTTTAAATGCAAAGCAATTGATTATCTTGAATAGATTGACATAGATGTGGGTTGAATTTAGATGAGACTTCTAACACTACGATACTTGATTTGTTAAGACATATATAACGATTCTTAGGACTGTGAAAGTTCAAGAACTCTTGATTTAGTAGTGGTTGGCTAGATGTTAAACCAAGCCAAAGAGCCAAAAAAAAGGAAGAAAGAAAGAAAAGAAAAGCAAAAAAAGGACCAATGGATGTTATATTCCTCTATTTGTTGTTGCTTAGTAACTAGGAGCATTCATGAGCCCCATGTTTGTCTTTTACGTAAAACGACGACACGAATATGAGTATGGATAACCACCCTAGAGTGTTTGAACGGAAATTCAAAATATAAACCTAGTGGAAGCATGCCTCAAAAGGTCCTAAAAAAGAACGAAAAAAAAGAGAGAATGTATATTCCTTGAATTCTCATTCCAAAAAAGTTCAAGAAGCTTGGTAATATGACTAGTAGGCTAACTACAATGATCTATTGAATTCTTGTATTTTCATGGCGTTATTGAATTGAAGTTGTTCATAACTATCAGTATTTGTGGAGTGATGATTTCAAGTCTAAATAATGCCTGTTGATATTACGGTCTTTCTTGACTGTCGATCGCTTTGCAAAACCTATATTTTTACTTAAAGGCTAATTTGCGTTGATAAGGCTAAGAATTTTACTGCTTATATTCAAAGTGTTGAGAAAAATATATTCCTTGTGTGTTGTGAAGTATTGAATCCCTCATTATAATTTTATGTTTTGCTTGAGGACAAGCAAAGTTCTATGTTGGAGGTGGTTTGATAAGTGTCTTTTTAGGCATGTTTTATGTGTGTATTTAAGTAGAATTTGAGTTATTTTATTGTTAGTTTCATGAGTTTTTGATTGTACATAGTTCATATTACTGTGGGGTGTTTTTATTGGTGTAAATTGATCATTCAGAGCTATTTTTGGTGGATTTCGGACCATGGATTCATGTCAAAATGTATCTCGGGGTTTATGGATGCAAAAACACTCGAAATCCCAAGCTAAACGCGTCATTTTGGGACCTTTTGAGACAAACACGGCACGGGTATGCTTTTAAACACGGCCATGCTTTTAATCAGCCAAAAAAGAGCAAAAACATGGCCATGTCGTACCGAACATGGCCAGGCCGTGCTTTTAAGCACGGCCATGTTCTGGCAACTCCCAAAATGCATGAAAAACACAGCCAGGCCGTGCTTTTGAGCACGACCGTGCTTCTGGACTATTTCTGCACGATTTTTGAAGGGTATTTTGGGAAAGCACTTCAACCAAGCCTTTTAACAACTCTTTTTGCACATTTACACCTCATTGTGCAACAATAATTTCTTACTTTCCCACATGATCACATGAAAATAATGATTCTTACAACCCAACTCATAAAGTTGCGCATTAAACTATCAAAAGATGACATTATTAAAGAATATTTTCCCCAAAATAATGTCTATAAAAGCCAAGAATATAGGTTGAAGGAGAGATGCATTGACATACGTAGAAAATCAGTTTTTTGAGATGAGAGTTCATATTTTGGAGAGGAGAAACACATATTGTGGTGAGGGAGAGAGTTAGAAGGCTTGAATCACCATGGAGAGGCACTAAGGCACAAGGATGGAAGATTGCTCGGAGAGGAAGATAAACACCACCACTTCATCATCATACATCCAACAGGGGAGTCTTATGTTGGTTTTGGAAGTTTTAACTTCAAATATTCATGTTGATTTCGAGAGAAACTTCGTGTTTAATTGTTGTTTTCATTTTCAAATCCATCATCAGTTAAAGCGCTAGTGTTTGAATGTGATGAACATGAGAAATTATTTATGATTAATGGTTTGAATGTTTTAATATGTTTCTTATGCTTTTATGCGATTCACTTATGTTATGCTTGTTTATTCGAATTGGTATATGCGCAATATTGATTTGAAGTTTATTTTTCACCGAGAAATCGAGAGATTTATGGTGAAATAGAACCAACATAAGTGAAGAAGTTGCATGCAATCCTAGATATAGGACGACATAAATCTTCCAGATTAGGGTCAAACCTAATATGGGAATTCATAAATCGTTAATGCAATCTTGGGGGTTTTAACTAGAAAGAGATTCCAGTTAATCAACCTGAGGTTAGGAGTTATTCACCTCGACGGGAGGTTTAACTTAATTTAGGAATGCCTACGGTCCATGAAGCATGAAAATATATTAAGGAATGGTTAAAACTTAAGGGTTATAGTTGTATTTATTTTGGTAAAATCACAAAGAGGTTCTAGAGGGAATCTTATTCAAGCACATTTATATCCATCATCTTCTAATCCGAGTGTATGTAATATCTTTCGTGTTCTTAGTTGCCTCTTCCACTTTTATTTGCTTTCATTTTTTTTTTATTTTGAAACAAACTATTGGCGAATTTGTAGGCTAGATAATAAAAAGACGGTAATTACTAGTAATCACAGTCCTCGTGGGAATGACACTCGATACTCTTTTAGCTTTACTATAAACGATAGGTGCACTTGCCTAGGTTGTTTTTAGGAGTAGCTTCTAGCCATCAAGTTGTGGTGTCCTTGCAGCTAATATCTCATGAGAAATACCATTTTTAACACAATACTGAATTATAATCCCATTGACGAACTCAGTTTCCCTGTCAGACCTTATCATAATAATGAGAGAGAATACACAACCAATCGCAAACCACCTTCCATAACAACCTGCATCTCCATCGCAAATTCAGATCACAATTCTCCATAACCACCGCCATTAACAATTCAAGAAAATTACAGAGAAAAAGTAGGAAAAATCGGTGCAATATTACAGAGAAGCAACGAACAGTGAGTTCGAATCATAATGATGAATCATCAGTCGTAGAAAAAACTCAATTCATGAAAATTACAAAGAAAAAGCAAGAAACATTGGTGCAATATTACAGACAAACAACGAACAGTGAGTTCGGATCATGATGGGATATCATCAGTCATAGAAAAAACTCTATCCAACAACATCAATGGTGTAGACATCGATGGAGAACTCAAAACTAGCCAACATCAACTCTTAAGAAACTGTAATTTTCACGAATAAGACGATGCATTAGATACTTACGAAATGATGTATAGATACTTATGAAACGATGTATATATCTATAGGATGTTACATATTTGAAATATGCAACAAAAATCAACTAAATATGTATTGCCTGAAAAATATCTATGCAGCGGAAAAAAACTAATATGCAGTACATTATACCCAACTATGAAAGGCGTCACACACTATGCAGCAAAATCAACTAACTATGCATTGTCTAGAAACTATCAATGCAGTATGGAATAACTAAATATGCAGTATATTGTGTAACATCCCATTTTCATAAATTCCAACAACCAACATCCCATTTTCATAACTAACGATGCATTATATATAAACTATTTATGCAGTGTACAGTAACTAAATATGCAAAACATTATATTCAACTATGTCTTATTATTGTAAAACAATGCAACAAAAACAACTAAATATGCATTATTTAATAGCTAATTAAGCAGCAGAAGAACCCTAACTGTACTGTAAAATAAAAAAATTGAAAAGAAAATGATTCCTTAATTAATGCCATTAAATCCGACAGTTACAATCTTACCCCATAAAAACTGTTACAAAAAGTCAAACATACCAGAAAAATCGTTGGGGATAATTGCTTCGAATTACAAAATTACCCTTAAAATGAGCGGAAATCAGGGAAAATAAAAAAAAAATGAATTAATCACATCCCTTCATTTTTTAAGATAAATGGGTAAGATGAGTCTACACTGTCTCACCTAGGGAGGGTGGTCTCATTTGAACCAAATCCTATAAATATATATATATATATTATCTTTCGTTTTTTTACTATTGGTCCCCCTTCATAATATTCCTGGATCCACCCCTGTCTACGTACTTACTTATATTGAGCAAATATTTACATTTTTTCCCTAAACTAAACACATAGTAACTAAAACTTTGAACTGATCTAATTGCATAATAACCAGCTTCGTGTTCTATATAACATCAGATAATTTGAAAGATACAAATAACAAAAAGAAATAAAATGTGAAATATGCTATAATTATGTTAATGCTTGAAGGAAAAACAACCAAAACTAAAATAATGTAGTGAAAGCTATCGCAAGATAAAAATATCCACCGTCTTTATTCATGTCACATGTAGTTGCATTATTGGAGATATTATCATTCCAGACTGCTTGCTTAAAATATTATACTCAAAGTATTAATTAGACCAATCAATCAAATACATATATTTCATAATTTGCATTTAAAAGAATATTTGTTAATTTTTATACATTTCTAAGAGTCTATCTAAGAAAATCCACCAATTATAGCGGAATATGAATTTATTTATTCCACTAGAAGAAAAAAGGGGCAAGCAGATAGTTCTTGAGGATGAGCTCTCATTGATGTCAATAATTCCTATGGGTAATTATGATGTTTTGTAGACAAGTTCTCTTTGTACTGATCTTTGTTGTGTACCTCTGGTATATCTTTAATGAAAATTAATTTTTGGGAAAAAAAAATTATAAAAATTTCTATGGGTCAATTACACAGGAATATCTTTGGTTGGTTCTATTGGTTTATTGTGAGGGATTTATTAGTGAAATTAGGTGTAGGTCCCAAGGGGTGTAAAGTAAGGTTTAGAAGGGGGGATGGTTGAATAAACCTTACCAAATTTTCGATTTAGCCCTTCTAAAATAATTCAACAGAGTTGACTTAAACAACTGTGTCCTTGCTGGACAGCTAAGTTGGCTTTTCAGCTGAGTTACCCACTCAACAAACTCGATAGAGTTGTTGATAGTATAACTCGGATGCTTAATCCAAATACTTAACTTGGATGATTGGTTTTTAACAGCGGAAGGCTTAACACCCTTTGATTAGATTTTAGCTTGTTTTAAACACTTGATTTTTAGCACTTGGTTATTTATCAGTTGGATAGCAAATATAATACTTACATAAATTGAATATGCAGGAAAGTAAATTTGCTGAAAGTAAATGACACGAATATTTTTATAGAGGTTCGAATATGGGGTAATTCTTCTAATCCTCTCTTCTCCAACTTCTGGAGGAATCCACTATGTAACAAATCAGTTTACAAAGCGGTGAACAGTTTGGAGGCAGCCTTGATCTCATAGCAAGCTTCTCTTGCGACTCAGCTTCTTCACAGGGCAGCTGTCTTGCTACTTCAGCTCACTTCTCAAGTTCTTGGATTTGATCACGAAGCCCTCCAACAAACTTGATAATGGTTCGACATGGACCCTTTCTACAATCTTAGCTTGGAAAGTAGACCCCTTTGATTTCTTCAAAAATTTCCTCTTCAACAGATTTGAAGTTATCTTTCCTTCACAACTTGTGTTGGATCGATTTCCTTCGAGTTTCAGGCTTGAGGAATTGCTTGAATGTTTATGAGAATATTTCAGGTTAAATGCTTGAAATTGCTTGCTTGTTCATGGTTCAGGTAACCTCTTCTCAATAACTTCCTTAGCCTTTTATAGTGCACATTTGAAATTTTGCCCGTTGAAGAGATAGGCTAATTTCAAATGTCACTTGTGTTCGTTGGCTTGTCTTGTCTGCAGTCCTTGATGTTGACCTTTTCTCATATTAAATGACTTCGCAACATTTCAGGTGCCTGACACAAGGTGCAGTGTTTCCCATTGGTTCATTCCTTTTGCACAATTCTGGGACTAACACTTTAGACCTCACAACTTGACATATTACTATGTTGAGTAATATTCTTGACTTTAAACAACGGATCTAAGTCAGTTGTCTTGACCAGACTATTGTCTGTACCCCAGGTGACTTGAGTCGGCTCCAGTCATTGGATAACTCAACTATCACTTCAACTTGAAACTTGGCTTCTTGAGTTGACTTGACTGACACTTCTTACAATTGTTCCCCAGCTGACTCTTCTTTAGTCAAGTCCTTGACTTTCTTCGTGTCCACACTCAACTGACACACAACAGAGTCTTCACATAGTCCGCAGTTGACTTCTTATAATCCTTAGCATAGCTGACTTGACTCAGCTTTTCCAACCCTATCTAATACAATACAAATTACAAGGAAAATGGGGTGTCAACTTCCTAGTTTAAGTTTTACATGATATCATCAAAATCTACCAAATAAATTTCCTAACAATTTCTCCCTTTTCGATGATGCCAAAACTTAAAACATTTAAAGAAAGTAAACAACAAAGATACATACAGACAATGCAGTAACAAAGAATGTATGCTTAAATGGATCATTTTATTGATCATAGCATTTTTGTCCTTTACACAGCTGTTTACATTCAGTGTCAAAGCAATATAAATATTTACATGTCAAAACATAGTATACCTAAGCTAAGATACATAAAGAGCGAAAATTACAAGGAGATTCACTAAAATTATTACAAAAGACTTACATATGTGTATTTACAACAAAAATACACGAAGGGGTTTGCAGAAACACTTCAACGCCTTTGATGCTTCCTTCCTCTTTCTTCATCAGCTCTTCTTCTGTCTGGATCATCCCTTTTCCCCTTTGTTTCCTCTTCTTCTCTTTTTTGCTTTTCATAAGCCCGTTTTGCAGCAGGGTCATCCCTTTGCTTCCTCTCGAGCCATTCTCTAGTTTATCTTGAATAATCATCTACCACCACTAAGGTGTATTTCTTTCTACTGATGCTAGCTGGTTCAACAAGACCAAATAAGTCCATGTGCAACAGATGCATTATCCTTGTTGAAGAAGGACTTAGCTTGTCCTTGAAGGATGATTTGATTTGCTTTCCCATCTAGCATGCATCACAAATGCTTTCTTTATTGTACACTGAGTCAGGAAATCCTTCTACAAGATGACTCCTTGCAAGCTTGTTCATTATCTTGAAATTAAGATGACTTAGCTTCTTATGCCACAACAACTTGATTCGGTTGTGCTCTTTGCTAGTAGACATGTGCTTGGTGTAGCAGTTTACCAATCTACTACATACATGTTCTTCTACGTTGTTCCTTTAAGCACAATTTGATTTGATTCAGTATCCTTGATTTGGCAAACTCCCATGTTGAATCCCACATTGTACCCTTTGTCACAAAGTTGACTGGTGCTCAACAGATTGAAGTTAAGGCCTTCAACATATGCAACATCTGTGATTCCAATCCATTTTTCTTTATGGATCTTATGTCTTTGATTACCCCTGGATCTTCATTTTCTCCAAATATGACTTTTGCTCATTTGATTTCCTTGAACGTTGACAGATTTCTCTTGTTTCCTGTCATATGTCTCGAACAACCACTATTCATGTACCAGGTCCCATGGCACTTAGCTGTTCTCTGAATCTGCAATCAAGGAAATTAGTTTTTAGGTTATCATACTTGCCTGGGTCCTGAGGGGTTAGTGCTATAAGATGTTCCAACCAACCTATAGCCAGATGATCTGACTCTAAGAGGTTGCCATCGATCAAATGTATAATCATAATGCACATTAGCAAATTTCTTGGGGGTTCTAGGATCATACACCTTTCTCTTTCATTTATATGCCTGTGTGTTTGTTTGAGAATTTACTTTCTTGGGGTAGTAGTGGAATTTATGTGCTTATTGGGTTTTGTGCATGGGTGCATATGTGTGCTGATAATAGCTCTTTTGCCTTAGGAATGACCTATGTTGAGGTTGAGTTTTTTACTACTTGGGCTTGTATCCCATAGGTCTTGGCTTATGTCTCACTTGATTATTCCAATCAGCTTGGTTTGGATAGTTTCTACCATTTCCATCATATGATTTTATTTGCCGAAATCTCTGGGGCTTTTGGTAGCTCTTTTTAGCTTTCACAAAGTATTTTCTGTTTGGAGTCTGCTGATGGACCTTTCTGAATTTGATTTCAGCTATCCTGTCAGCATACTCAACTAGCTTCTTGCCTTTTCCCTTATATCCAAGTCTAGTATGGTTGTGATTGTGTTTTTGAGTCGGTGTTGGTGCAATATATGGTGTTTTGGATTTTTTGGATTCCTTCATTGCTTGAGGATCCTTTTTCCATAATCACTCTTGGAACTTGGGCATGCACAAAGGAATTGAATCATATGCATGTCTTGTCCCCACTTTCTTTCTGAGTCATTATAAGTTCATCAAATGATTTGGATGCCTTAGTGAATGAAGCAATCACATTTTAAAGATCTTTTCCCTCTTTTCTGTAGCAGGTAATTCTGCTTGGATCTTGGCAATTTTAGCCTTCAACTTTGTATTCTCATCAGCTATGTGACTAAGAGTACTCAGCTCTTTAGTCAGCTGTGAGTTTTGACATTTAAGCTGGCTATTTTCCTCATTTAATAGTGTGTGTGAGGTTTTGATGTGCTCAAAATCTTTCATCATTTTGCCAGTTGAATCATAAAGATCTGTGGGTGATGAAATGTTTGTGTCACAATCACTATCACTAGAATCTGAATGGGATGAGTTAGAATGTACCTCATCTTCTTGATCTTTTGAATCTTGTTCTTTGGCCACAAGGCAGATCATAGCTTCTTCCTCTGTATCACTTGAGTAGTCTTCTTAACTACTATCTGAGTCTGTTGGTTCCTTACACTTGGCTGTCTCAGCAGCCAACATGGCTTTCTTCTTTTCTTGTCTCCTTTCTCTGAAGACCTTTCTATCATCTTTATTTCTGTTTTTGTTGACTGGTGGATAAGGACAGTCAACAGCAGAATGTCTTGGTTGTCTGCAGTTCCAACACAGGTTCTCAGCTCTCTGCAAGTCCGCTCTATTAGTCCTCTGATTATTAGCTCTCTGATATTCAGTTCTTTGATGTTCAGCTCTCTTGGGTGGCATGTCCTCCCTTGCTTTGGAGGGTGATGAGTGTCTTCTTGAAGATTCACCCTTCTTCCTTTTATAGTTCTTATTGAAGAACTTGTTGAACCTTTTTACCATTAGGGCAATTTCCTCCTGGTCTATTGTCTCCTTTGGCTCAGCTTTCTTCCCTTCACTGGTCATAAGTGCAGCTGTTTTGGGCACAACTGTCTCTTCTTGTTCCTTTCTTCTCAGCTCAAATTCATATGCCTTGAGGTCTGAGAATAACTCATGGTTTGTTGTTTTGGAGAGGTCCATGGAATGTCTCAGGACCATGGCCTTCATTTCCAACTCAGCTGGGAGACACCTTAAAATCTTCATACACATCTACTTTTGTGTGTACTCCTTTCCTAGAGCTGAAAGCTCATTGGTGATTTCTATAAATCTGGCATCCAGCTGATCCAGACTTTCACCTGCAAATATTTAAAAATTTTTAAATTTTATGACTGCAACAATTAATTTATTTTCTTTGATTTGAATAGATCCTTCACAAATCTAATTATGTTTTCCTCAAATTTCTTTGGTTGATTTGCAAGATTTGACTTTATTAAACATAGCATTGTCCAAGGTTTTATAAAGAATGTCCTTGGCAACATTGTCAAGATTATGTCTCTTTCTATATACGTTGGTCCATTCACAACGAGGCTTTTTGTGACGCCCACCCCTATTACTACTACAAAATATATAAACACACAAAACTTGGCCAAAACTCTATTTTAAATGTGTAAATTTTTTTTGTGCGTAAATTTAATAACAGACGATCAACGAAACCCTGTACACTGCAACAACGATTTTATCATTTAGAGGCAAAAGGCCAACCAACTCTGTTTGTACGAAAACACGATGACTAGATATACAAACTCAAAACTCAAACTAGCACACTATTTACATATTTTTACAATACAGTTTCAAAAGATATAAACAGTATGAGTTCCTCCATAAAACACAGTAGAAGCAAAATCAAAATGAACCCAAAACAAGCCCGACAGGTCGTCATCCATATCCATGATCCTCAAAACCTGAAGGAACTCTAGCACTGCACAGTAAGTCAAAAGCTCAGGCATACCTAAGCTCACCTGCAATGCATGAACTACATGAGCTAAAGCTCAACAAGTAAAAGTCATGCATGTCCAAAGAATAGTGATGATGTTCCAACATGTAATGCTAACATGTAATTTTCTATCATTTAGGCCCCTGGCCCAACTACTATGCACCGAAAAAAAGCTCTACACACAGCAATAATTAAATGGCCAATAATATCGTTATGATATTACGTGTGGACCATCTTCCCACGACCCAGCCAAGGGTACCCTACTCGCGTCCCTTGTGTCCACCAAGAAGTATCCCACCCCGCAGGGTAATAACATAGGTATCCACAAATGGTCCATCCTCTTGTGACCCACCAAGAGCTCATATCCCATCTAGCTCTGTGTTCACCAGGATGTACCCCACTTGCTATACCTAAATATATGTCATAAGCACGCCCAACGTGCCTTGATGCACTAGCAGTGGTCAATAAACATTCATTTTCTTCCAGAAAATCTTTTCGTGCATGCAAACATTCTCTTGTAATATGCATGCACATGCAAATTCTGTGAATGACATGTTCAATGGCTCGCCAAACACCATATTGCCTCATCATGCCAACCAACATGCATCACATAATATCCACATATACTCAAGAAGTTACCACAATCACATATAAAACCTTAGGTATGAACAATGTGTAATAATACAAAGTATTAAAATCTTTGATATCCAATTAATTTGCATGTACCTAACCCCATAAAAGACCTTTAGTTCCAAATTTAACTTGATACCAATTAACCATATTATCTTGTAACTTAAACTTGGTCAAAATCTCTTATCAGCACCTCAATTATTTTTCTTTTCATTTTTTTTCTTTTTAAATCCATTATTATATCACTTACCTAGTGTATTATAAACTCTTGTATCATGTCCATAAATAGTAAACACTATTGAGCTACCTTTTTAAACTTAACAATAAAACCATGTTACTGAAGTACCCATTTTTCTCTTTTTTTTATTATCCTATACAATTCATATGGCGTACATAAGAATAATCGGCACGACATATGCATTTCTTACTATTTCTATTAAATTTAGTATGTACAGTTCCTAGCTTAATTAAAGGCACAACTCAATTATATTGTCTTCTTTCATTCTCAAACCCTATTTTTTATATCTCCTTTTTGATAATAAACACTATTGTAATTAAATTCATCCTATTAGTCTCTATAGCTAGATTGTTAGAAATCTTGGTTCCGATACTCTCAGAATCAACTACACGAAGCCAAATATTTTCTTTTTTTTTTTCTCTCTGTTTTTTTTACACAATTCCACATTTAAGCTTGAACGAACACAGTGACAATAGAAATAAGAAAAATAAAAAGTGTGATATTTGCTTACTTCTCAGACAAACAATTTATTTCTATTTCAAACAATCCGTTAACTAATTTAGGAGAAAGCGTCACTACAACATAAATGACATTAGGTAACACAAATTTTGTAGCACTTTTTACATAAGGTACATATGTAACACATGTTTGTAACACTTTTTACATTACAATATTTATGTTACACTTTTGTAGCACTTTATCAATATGTAACACTTATATGTAACACTTTTATATAAGTAACACTTTTTAAGTATCACTTTTTTTGTTATTTCTTTTGTAACGCAAATAGGTAACACTTTTATCAATATGTAACGCTTATATGTAACACTTTTATATAAGTAACACTTTTTAAGTATCACTTTGTTTTTGTTATTTCTTTTGTAACACAAATATGTATCACTTTATTTAAGAAGCACTCTTGGCAACACTATATTTTATTGATTGTAATACTTTTTAAGCTATATTTTAGTAACACAAAATTATATAACTATCATTAAATCATGTCAAAGATTTATTTAATTAATTGATGTCACTAAACCTAAAAATTGTAGACATCATGTACTCTGTTTTTTAATTGAATTTTTGTTTTCTTTTTACAAAGTATTTTAATTTTTCTTTTATTTTTTTATTTTTTACGAAGGCAATTAATTCCGTCTTAATACCGACGGAAAATGCGCATGTATATATATTTTATTATTATTATTTATTTTTTTTTAATTTTTAGTAATGGAGACCAATTTCATCGTTAAACCTTTTTTATTTTTTTACTTTTTTTAAAAAAATTACCAATGAAAATTGATGTTTTTCGGTAATTACTTAGGAATTTTTTCCGTCGGTAAATTATTTTTTCGTTATTTTCTTTATTATTTAATTTTTTTTACTGTTAGAAATTTTTTATCTGTCGGTAAATTAATTTTATATTTTTATATATTTTTTATTTTGATCGATTGAATATTTATCAGTCGGTAAATTTATTTTATAGATTTTTGATATTTTGAATTTTTTGTGTCCTTTAATATATAATATAATATGATTTTCAAACTATATACTATACAATATAAAATTTGATATATACAGTGCATAATATAATTTAATACATATATTATAAAATATAATTTTTATTATATAAAATATATTATATATACATATAATATATATATATATATATATATATATATACGTGTGTGTGTGTATATATATATATATATATATATATAAAATAAAGCAAATGTTGTAATAAGAATCAACTTAGTTTAGTGGCAAATTGCGACTTCCATACATAACAGGCCGTGGGTTCGAATCTACATGGTGGCAAAAAATAGTATTTCTACGAAGTGATACAAAAAAAGTGTTACATGAGAGTCATATGTAACACTTTAGAAGTATTTTTTTAAATTGTTACAAATATAAAAAGTGTTATAAAAAAGTGTTACATAAGATTCATATGTAACACTTTAGAAATATTGCTTCAAAGTGTTACCAATAGAAAACTTAATGTAACACCTAGAAAAAGTGTTACTAAAAGCTAATAAAAGTGATACCTTAGACTATAGGTAGCACGGCAAGTGCAGCGCCATAAAAGTGCTACCTATTGTCTATAGTAAGATTTTATGGCCATTAGGTAACATTTTGTGAGTGTTACCTAATGTCATTTACGTTGTAGTGCGTTTGAAAGCTTTAAAATAAGTGATTGTGTGTGCAATGCCATACGTGAATTTGGAATATTAAACATTAAACTAATTCAAATAGAAAAAAATTATTAAGCTTTCCAATTTGAATTTCTGGAAATGGAGTAGCCAACCAACCCAGTCTTTTTTTTTTCTTATTCTTTCTTAGTCCGTAGGTTTCCATTTATTCTATTGCTTTCTTATCCATGCGTGTTTGTGTTTATAAGACATGAATTATATATATAATATATATTACAAAAAACAGCTCGAGGCGGTGGAATTGTGACACATAAGTTATATATATTACTCTATAGGAAACACACTCCCATGCACATATAGCGTTCATGTTAATCTAAAAGTTAATTAGTTATCATTACATATATACATGTACGTAACACATATATATATATATATGTGTGTGTGTGTGTTTATAAATATGAGTACTGTAGATATGTATCCCAGGACTAGTTACTATTACTTGATATATAAATATATACAAGTATGATTAGTTATATATAGATATAGTTTATACGTACATGTATGTACCCAACTTTTGATATTTATATGATGCCCCTTCCTTAATTCTTAATTATAACATTATAGCCCCTCTTTTTTATATTATAAAATTAATAATACCACATGAAAGTAATTAATAAAACATACACATATAGTTTGAATGGAAATAAGCACATGAACATGTATAGCGCATACAGTTATTGGCCAGAGGAGTAGTGAGAGGCTCGGGTATTACATCCTCCTCTCCTTATAAAAATTTTGTCCCCAAAATTTTACTTACTGAAATAAGTCAGGATACTTAGCTCTCATTTCATCTTCTCTTTCCCATGTAGCTTCTTCTTTAGATTGATTCCTCCAAAGCACTTTAACTAATGGGATTTCCTTATTTCTGAGATTCTTTACTTCTCGTAACAATATCCCCGCATGTATCTCTTTGTAGCTCAAATCCGTTTTCAAGTCTATCGGCTCGTTTGTCAAAATGTGAGATGGGTTTGCAACATATTTCCTCAACATAGAAACATGGAATACATCATGAATTTGAGACATTGACGCAGGTAAGTCAAGTCTATAAGCCACATCACCAATTTTCTCAGTAATATGAAGCGGACCAATGTATCTAGGGCTGAGCTATCATTTCTTTCCAAATCGCATTACTCCTTTCATTGCTACCACCTTCAGAAACATTTGGTCTCCTACGAAGAATTCTAGCATTCATCTTCTTTGATCTGAGTAATTCTTCTGTCGACTCTGCGCAGTTTTCATTCTCTACCGAATTTGCGCTGCGGCTTCGGTCATTTCTCGAACTAGGTCTGGACCTAAAAGCTTCCTTTCACTAACCTTGTCTTAGTGAACCGGCGATCTACACTTTCTACCGTACAATACTTCATAGGGAGCCATCACGATTATGGCTTGATAGTTATTGTTATAGGAGAATTCTATCAAAGGGAGATATTTACTCCATTGTCCTTGGAAATCTAGAACACAGGCTCTAAGCATATCTTCTAAAGTGTGTATTGTTCGTTCTGATTGTCCATCAGTTTGAGGGTGATAAGCAGTACTAAACGATAGTCGTGTTCCTAGTGCCCTCTGTAAACTCCTCCAGAAATTAGATAAGAATCTAGAATCTCTATCAGAAACAATGGATAGTGGCACACCATGAAGTCTGTAATACCGGTTCCTAATAATTTGGGGATTAAATTAGGGCAAAATTAGGGCTCGATTAGGACCTATTTTTGGGGTGATTGTTAAAATTCGAAACCCTAAGTTTTGAATTTATTTCAAAAACAAGAAGGAAAAATCTTGTAAAAATGGCAATGAATCAAACACAGGAAAGGAAAGAAAAATCCTCCACATATGGAAATAGATCTCAGCAAAATACTCTTACCTTAAAATAATGAAATCCTTGGCCTATAAATTGACAAGCCTCATTAGGTTTTTCCTTCACAAACTCTCATTCAAAGAATTCAGAGGTAAGGGTTCTTCTCCACCCCTAGGTCGTCGGCCCTACCCCCCACCGCCGCCGCCGCCGGTGCCGACTCTCCCCTAGCCAAATCCTCTTCAAACCCCAAACTACAAAAAAACCCCAAAGATGAGAAAATAGAGAAGAAGAAGAAGAAAGAAAAAAAAAAAAAAAGAGAGAGAAAGGGGGGGCTGGGACGTGAGAGTAAAGGGAGAAGAGAACAAAAGAGGGTTGAGGGAGATAAGGGGTTGGGTCATGGCAGAAAGGAGAAAAGAAATGAGGGAGAAAGAAAAAGAGAGGAAAAAAGGAAAAGAAAAGAAGAAAAAGGGAGGAAAAGGAAAAAGGGTGGAATTAAACCCAAACTCTTTGATTTCTTGACCAAGCCAAGATTTAATCCAACAAGCCATCTACCAAGCCAATTTTTCTTAAGCCCTATTCTTTTTCTTCAAATTCGAATTTCTTTTCTTATACCCATCTCCAACACCTTATTAATTAGAAATTTATTTCATTGTAGGAAGCGAAGAATCCGATTTCTAGGCTCGCACACCCGCATTTGATTTTTCACGAAGTTTCTACTTTTAAGGTGGGGTTTACTGCTTATGTCTACTTTAACTGCATTGTATGATTATTTGTGTATGTGCACGTTAAACATGAAAAGCGCGATGGTACTTCATTGTACAAGCATGAAAAGCATGGTACTTAATTGTACCAGCATGAAAAGCATGGTACTTAATTGTACAAGCATGAAAAGCATAGGTGTGTGTGCATGAGTGATTGTACTGTGTATTTAATTTAGACATTGCGTCCCCACTGGGATGTTGTATGCTCACCCAATGTTTTCAACAGATGAATGAAGGAGCCGGAGCGTGGCAAAGGGACGGTGGAAGTCGAATCAAGAATTAAAAGAGCCCCTTTATTTTGATTTATTTTATGATATTAAAAACTAAGTAGCTTTCATGGATTTTGTTTTTTTCTTAAATTTCCGGACACGTTTCCATGAGTATTCCGCATTTATGACAAGTCGTATTTATTTCCCTTAGCAAATGCGTTTTCAATTTTGGGTTATTTTTTTAGCGCTTTACCAAATCGCAAATCGTTTATTTTTATTTTATTAAAATTGGGATGTTACAAAGTCTTACCACTTCCTGTATATAAAGTTGAGTATATCAGTCCATGGAATAGGTTGAGCAAATAGGAATAAAATAAGCGGATTTGGGCAAACCTGTCACAAAATCCATGGTGATCCTTTCCCATTTCCATTCTGGAATAGGCAGGGGTTGCAACGTTCCAGCTAGCCTTTGTGTTCCGCCTTTATTTGTTGACAGATTAAACATTGTTCCACGTATTGTGCAATATCCCTTTTCATAGCTGGTCACTAGTAATGCATCTTCAGATCTCTGTACATTTTAGTAGCTCCTGGATGTACATATTATGGCGTTGAATGCGCTTCTGGAAGAACATTCTCTATGAGATTGTCCCTGTTGGGTACGTATAATCGTTCTTTAAATCGTAGCACTCCATTGTCAGATATCTTGAAATCAGAAGACACTCTCGAGGCCACATCTTTCTTCACTTTAACATAATAATCATCACCTTATTGTTCCTATTGAATTCCATCAAGTAGCGTCAGTCGGAGTGTTAACGCTGCTAATTTAGCTTCTACGGATCCTAATGATACAACCTCTACGTTCATTTTCTGAAGATCCATTAACTCTGGTTTCCAAATGAGAATCGCAATGGCATTGCTTTGTGTTGATTTCCGGCTCAACACATCTGCTACAACATTGGCTTTACCAGGATGATAGTTGATCACACAATCGTAGTCCTTCACTAAATCATGCGTAGGGTAGTTCTTTTCATAGTCTTTCAATTGTCTAGATGCATACGCAATCACCTTACCGTTTTGCATCAATACACATCCTAAACCATTCTTTGACGCGTCACTATAGAAACCAATAAAACTACGTACTTCTGAAGGATTTGTAGGTTGTGGCCAGTTATTGATAGCCTCAACTTTACTTGGATCAACTGATTTTCCTGCTCCGGACACAACATATCCGAAGAATACTACTCGATCTAGCCAGAATTGACATTTCCTAAATTTGGCGTATAATTGTTTTGCTTTCAGAACCTCTAACACTATTCTCAAGTGTTCAATGTGCTCCTCTTTTGTTCTAGAGTAGATCAAGATATCATCGATAAACACGATAACGAATTTATCTAGAAAATCTTTAAATACCCAATTCATCAAGTCCATGAAAGCGGTTGTGGCATTTGTTAACCCAAACGGCATCACCAAGAATTCATAGTATCCATACCTCGTGCTAAAAGTTGTCTTGGGTATCATCTTCTTTTATGTTCAGTTGATGGTACCCCGATCGCAAGTCGATCTTCGAAAATAATGTTGCACCATGAAGTTGATCGAACAAATCATCGATTTGAGGTAATGGGTATTTGTTCTTAATTGTAACTTTGTTTAATTCGCGGTAGTCGATACACAATCTCATCGTAGCATCCTTCTTTCGCGCGAAGAAGACCGGTGCACCCCATGGCGAGAAGCTAGGTCTAATGAAACCTTTATCCTACAACTCCTGCAATTGTATCTTCAGTTCTTTCAATTTAGATGGAGCCATATGATATGGAGCTTTAGAGATTGGAGACGTTCCTGGAAGTAGGTCAATAACAAACTCCAACTCACGGTTGGGTGGTAATCCGGGAAGATCATCTGGAAATACATCGGGATATTCTCTCACTATTGGAACTTCATTAAGGCTTGGTTGGTGTTGTTCGTCGATGCTCATGACACTTACTAGGTATCTTTCACATCCAACGTCCAGTAAACGTTGCACTTTTAGTGCTGATATCATTGGAAATCTAAAATGTGTCGTGATTCCAATGAAGGTAAATGGATCTTCTCCTTGAGGTTGAAACGTCACTGTCTTTTTCTTACAATCAATTGTAGCACCATACTTTGATAACCAATCTATTCCTAAAATGATATCATAGTCGTTCATGGCTAACACGATTAGATCAACATAAAGTTCTCCATTTTCTATTGGAATAGCACAAGCTTTCAAAATTGGAATAGTCTGTTTGGAATCTCCTGAGGGAATTGTTACATTGTAACCCACTTCCACTACATTGGGTGTCCTACCCAGTCTCCTCACATACTCAGTGGATGCAAATGAATGTGTCACTCCCGAGTCAAATAATATGAATGTTGGGGTGTCAAAGATAAGAAGTTTACCTGTCACCACTGATGGGTTCGCCTCTGCATCTGCTTTGGTGATAGTAAATGCCCTAGCTGGCACTTTCTTTTGTCCAGTAGCTTTCAGATTATTTGGGCACATGTTAGCAAGATGTCCCATCATGCCACATGTAAAACAACTTCTAGTCTCTACTGGACAATTTCCAGTATGTTGAGTCTTGCACCTATGACAAAAAGGTAGTGCTATAGGTGCCCTACACTGATCGACCCTTTGGCGCTTAATTTGATACCCCTGTTGTTGTCCTTGGCGTGGTTGAAAGTTAGGTTTTTGTTGTTGCTAAACTTGGAAAACTCTCTTCTTTGTGCTTCCAACCTATCTATGTCCATGTCCCTGTTTTAATTGGCGTTTAGTTTCTTGGGCACTAAAAATCCTTAATTCAGCTTGTTCTGCCACTAGTGCTCTTTCAGCAACATGTGAATAGGTTACTCCTTGAATTCCTGCCATGTTGACATCAATATATTTTTACGGCCTCAGGCCTTCATGGAATCTCTCTACTTTTAGTGCATCAATGATGACCATATGAGTGGTGAACCGGGATAATTCTTCAAATTTGCGAATATAGTCCCCAACAGTCATAGTTCCTTGGCGTAGTTGTATGAACTCGTTCTTTTTCATTACACGAATAGGAGCCGTGAAGTATTTGTTTCTAGATAGTTCTTTAAATCTTTCCCAGGTCATTGTCGTAACATCTTCTATGCTCCTCATCGTATCCCACCAATGTCCCGCACTTCCACGAAGCATAAACGAAGCACACATTACTTTTTCTTCCTCTGGGACCCTACTGTATTGAACCATATTATCTAAAGTCCTTAGCCAATCTTCTGCATCTGTGGGATATGATGTATCTTCAAAGGTTAGTGGATTTAGCTTTCGGAATCTTTCCCCTACTATCTCGACTTGATCCGCCCTTTGGTGTGGTTGATTCATTTATGCTCTTTAGTCTCCAGCTATATCCCTCTGATGGATGAATTATTGAATTTGTTCATTTTGTCACTGGATGAGCTCCGCAAGCCGATTTATAACATTATATCGATCACCCATTGGTATAGGTGTCTCCCCTCCTTGATTTCTATCCCCACCACTACTCTCACCTCTAGTTCTCACCATGACTAAAACACTATCTTAGAATAACCTAATAACACATGGCCAATATAATTTCATGAAACATAAAGTGAATCTGACATTAAAATAAAACTTATTGGCATTGCTGCACTCCACAACTTTTGAGTTCATGTACATGGATAGTCTACAGAACCTGTGGCGGAGCTCTCATACCACTCTGTGACGCCCACCCCCATTACTACTACTACAAAATATATAAACATCAAAAACTCGACCAAAAACTCTATTTAAAATGTGTAAATTTCTTTTTGTGTAAATTTAATAACAGACGATCAATGAAATAAATCCTGTACACTGCAACAAAGATTCTATCATCTAGAGGCAAAAGGTCAGTCAACCTTGTTTGTACGAAAACAAGATGACTAGATATACAAACTCAAAACTCAAACCAGCACACTATTTACATATTTTTACAATATATTTTAAAAAGATATAAACAGTACGAGTTCCTCCATAAAACACAATAAAAACAAAATCAAAATGAACCCAAAACAATCCCGACAGGTCGTCATCCATATCCATGATCCTCAAAACCTGAAGAAACTCCAGCACTGCACAGTAAGCCAAAAGCTCAAGCATACCTATGCTCACCTGCAATGCATGAACAAATGAGCTAAAGCTCAGCAAGTAAAAACCATGCATGTCCAAAGAATAGTAATACTTTTCCAACATGTAATGCTAACATGTAAAATCCATGAATTCAAAATACTTTTCTCAAATCATTTTCTATCATTTGGGCCCCTGACCCAACTACTATGCACCAGAAAAGAGCTCTGCACACAGCAATAATCAAATGGCCAATAATATCGTTATGATGTTACGTGTGGACCATCATCCTGCGGCCCAACAAAGGGTCCCCTACTTGCGTTCCTTGTGTCTGCCAAAAAGTATCCCACCTCGCAGGGTCATAACATAGGTACCCACAAATGGTCCATCCTCCTGTGTCCCACCAAGAGCCCCTCTCCCATCTAGCTATGTGTTCACCAGGAAGTACCCCACTTGCTATACCTAAATAGATATCATAATCACGCCCAGCGTGCCTCGATGCACTAGCAGTGGTCAATAAACATTCATTTTCTTCCAGAAAATCTTTTCGTGCATGCAAACATCCTCTTGTAATATGCATGCACATGCAAATTCTGTGAATGACATGTTTAATGGCTCGCCAAACATCATATTGCCTCATCATGCCAACCAACATGCATCACATAATATCCACATATACTCAAGAAGATACCACAATCACATATAATACAATTAATTCAGACAATACTATGTCCATGCATTGCAGTTGCAGATGGATTTTTACTTACCTGATACCGATCATTTCTTACTTATTGATTTGTTAGCAATAGTTCCCAATCTTAGGTATGAACAATCTTGATGACGCCCGAGCCGAGCTGGAAGAAATTAATCCACGTCATCAATCCAGCACACGTCCGAGTAAGGAGACCTGCGGGTGACGTCAGCAACGGTGCGCGGCGACACGTCACGAATTAGGCTCGCCCGCTACCGAGCCCAACCGCAACACGGCTACCGAGCCCCGAGCCCCGATCCCAAATTTTGACGGGAAACGCATGCGCGACAGACTCATAAAAATAATCACACGCCCATGCTTAACGCTTTATTGGTATCAGAAACTGCCACATGTCAGAAAGTTATAAAGGGAAGTCGACAAGTGGCAAGTTTTGACTGACATGCACAGTTAGAGAGGGACATGTGTCTTTCTTTAATTCTTTTACTAATTAATGACTAGTTAGTGCAAAGATGACTACTGTAAACCCACTGACTCAAGGGGTATAAAAAGTCTGATAGAGAGAGATTAAAAGAGGGGAGAAAAAAGGAGAGAAAAAGAAAAGGAGTAAGATTGTAATAAAGACCGACCCCAATAATTCGGCTCGGCATTATGCAAAAAAGACAGAATTAGCCAGATATAAACACGTTACGCACGTTTACATTTCCACGTGTTAAATCTTTTACATAGTTTTTGCTTGTTGACCAAAACGCACGTCAACAAATTGGCGCTAGAAGGAGGGCACCATATTGGTCCAGTCAGAATTCCAAGCAAAATCAAGTTAAGTGAAAACCAGGTAAAGTTTAACGTTTAACCTTTTCATAATAGACAAAATGAGTCAACAGTCGAGAAATGCTCGTTTGACTGAAGAGCAACATTTGAACAACCAAACTGGTCAGACTACTAATGGCCAAAATATGCTCCAAACAGAAGCAGGGAGCACTACTTTATTTCCTTTCGCTCAGCTAATTGTCAACCCAACTTTTGTACAACAAATGAACCAACTCATATCACAAACTCTCGCTACCACAAACTCTCAAGCACCTCCTCCACTCCTTGTAAATACTAACCCACATAATCCACAACTAAATGTTAATATCAATCCTCAAGTTCCCGGGCTTCCTCATGACGAAGCCCAAGAAGCCGATTCGGGTAATGAACAACGTGTCCGTCGTGACGAAAGGCGGCGAGAAGATGAGGAAGGACAAAGTCGTGTAGCAGAGTCACTACCGGAGCCAACACGACATCGCCATGCCCACTCAGTGTTCACCGGATGACTGGGAGTTGATCCTTTTCGCCCAGCTCGATCGATAAGTTCCCAACTCAGGTTTCCGGATGAGCGGGAGCAGCTTAGGGTCAATCAGATCCAAGGCCCTAGCCTATGGCAGGAACGGGATGTAGAAATACACCGCCTGCGTCATCGTTTGAACGAATTGGAAGCGGTCCTAAGAAGCGAAACAGTCTAAGACCGCCCCAAGCAATGAACCAACCAACTGTTATGTCGCCATTTTCCCCTGGAATCCTGGCGACCCAGTTACCGCCAAAGTTGAAAATCCCCCAGGTTGGTCTCTATAATGGGGAAACCGACCCGACCACTCACGTCCACAAGTACTTAGCATGGATGGAACTGTACAGTCCTAGTGATGCCATCCTCTGCAGGGCCTTCCCACGACTGGGGACGAGCCCACCACCGTTGGTTTAGGACCCTACCACAGGGATCCATTCGGGCATGGGGGGATCTAGCCTCCGCCTTTACGACGCATTTTTTAACGTCCAAAGTCCGAGCCGCACCTAAGGACTCCCTCGTGAACATCAAACAAAGGAAGGACGAGCCCCTGAAAAGCTATATTTCTCGGTTCAATAAGCAAGTTCGAGAGATGGAACCAGTATCGGATGACGCCATTTTAATCGCAGCTATGGCTGGACTTGCCCCCGAGACTTGGTTTAACTACTCCATCCATGAATCGGGGGCGACCTCGTACAAAGAATTTTTGGTCCGCGCGGAACGCCATATTTGCACGGAAGAAGCCATGGCAAGTAACCGCCCCGAGCACCGGCCAGGGGGCGAGAGAGAGGACGGAAGGAAAGAACCAAAGCAGTTGGGCCGGGGTCGGGATTTAGACCATTCTAGGAAAACCCGACCACCGGATTTAGGGTTCGCCAGGAAGCGCGAGCCGAAGTCGCCGCACTGAGGAGTACTTTGACCCACACTCCATTAGCCATATGGAATGAAGTACAGGGTCTAAATTTGTTACCTCCGGCTCGGCCTTTGAAGGTCGAGCCGACAAAATTAGATTCACGTCGATATTGTGCCTATCATAAATCAATAGGTCACGATACCGATGAGTGCCGAGATTAATCAGAGAAATTATGCAGATTGTTCGGCAAGGCGGTCTTAAAAGATACGTTCATGAACTACCGCCCCCACCGGCACTGGCTCAAGGTGTCAATCCGGAGCGCGTAACCAATCCAGCTCTCCTGCCGCCACCCCCTGCCGAAAACCAGGGTAGGGAGATCCTCATGATGTCGAGTGTAAATCGAATCAATACTAACACGGCCGAGGATAGCCGCTCCAACAGAAAAAGGAAAGCTGATGTTAGACAAGCAGCCAACGCCGAAAGACAAGTTCGGGTGGCGGAAATCAAGGAAGGCCAACCCACCGGCCATTTTGTGTTCTCGGATGCGGATGCCGACCAGGTGGTCCATCCTCATTCGACCCCCCCCGGTCATTCTTGCACCAATTTTGGGTATTTCGGTCCACGTAATTTTGATCGACTCTGGAAGCTATTCGTCAGTCATTTATGTCCGAGCTTTTCGAAGATTGAACGTGGACGATAGCTATATCCGTCCATGCAACGATAGCATTCTGGGGTTTGGAGGAGGAAGGATAGTCCTGCTCGGGGAAGTTGATTTGCCCATCCAAATGGGACAAGGGTTGCATAAACGGACCGTTATGACAACATTCAAAATAATCAACGCCGATTCGGAGTACAATGCTATCATTGGGAGGCCATTGCTTTATCATATAAAAGCAGCCGTTTCAATATATCATTTTTGTATAAAATTCCCAACATCTGATGGCGAGGCTACACATAAAGGGAATCAAAGGAGTCACGAGAATGCTCTCTCAAACTCCGACCGGTAGAGATTAACGTGGTGGAACGAGGACAAACCAGTGGAACCACACAAGGCGATCCCCTGCTCAAGGAGGAGTCCGAGCGGAAAGTGGTGACAGTTCAGGAGGATAATCCAAGTCGTCGACCTGGGAAGGAGCCGATGATGGAAGAAGGCGAGCCGGCAGTCGAGAACGAGCCGGCCACGGAAGATGGATTGCCCCTGCAGATCAAAGAGAGGCAGAGCAAGAAAAAAGAAAACGGGTGAAACCAGAGAGAAACAGTTGATACAATCAACGTTGGAAGGCCAAGCGGGCGCCAATGCGTATTGGTCATGATCTCCCAGAACCATATCGAACCGAGATGATTGAGTTTTTGGGAAATAATCTTGACGTCTTCGCATGGACTCATGCAGACATGCCCGGAATTGACCCTAAGTATGCGTGCCACCGCCTCAATATTGATCTAACATTCCGCCCAATTATCCAGAAAAGGCGTAAGCTCGGCCCTGACAGACAAGCATCATTCGAGGCCGAGGTTAACAAGTTGATAGACAATCAATTCATCCAGGAAGCCCTCTATCCCCGATGGGTGGCCAATCCTGTTTTGGTAAAGAAGAGCAATGGCCAGTGGCGCCTGTGCGTGGATTTTACCGACCTGAATAAGGCATGCCCTAAGGACAGTTATCCATTGCCAAATATTGATTATATGGTAGATGCCACGGCGGGACACGAACTGATGAGCTTCATGGATGCATACTCGGGCTACAACCAAATACGAATACACCCAGAAGACAAAGAAAATACATCATTCTTCTCTGCTCGTGGAATTTACTGTTACAAGATGATGCCTTTCGGGTTGAAGAATGCTGGTGCGACCTATCAAAGGTTAGTAAATACGATGTTTGAGAAAATGATAGGTCACACTATGGAAGTCTATGTAGATGACATGTTGGTAAAATCACTGTACATATCCGATCATCTAAACGATCTTAATAAAATGTTTGCTGTTTTGGGAGAGTACAAGATGATGTTAAACCCGAGAAAGTGTACGTTTGGGGTCGGCTCGGGTAAATTTTTGGGCTATATGGTCAGCCAAAGGGGAATCGAAGCCAACCCAGACAAAATAAAAGCCATCATTGATCTAGAACCCCCGAACTCTGTAAAAAGGGTACAAAGCCTAACAGGCCGATTGGCCGCCCTTAACCGATTTGTTTCGCGATCCACGGACAAGTGCAAACCTTTCTTTGAAATTATAAAAAAGAGCAAAAATTTTGAGTGGACTGAGCGAGCACAGACTGCCTTTGAATCCCTCAAACAGCATCTTTCTTCAATTCCTATATTGCAAAAACCTACCCAAGGGGAGGACTTGTATTTGTACCTGGCGGTATCCGAATATGCTATCAGCTCGGTGTTAATCAGGTTAGATGGTTCTATTCAACATCCGGTCTACTACACCAGCCAAGCGTTACATGACGCCGAGCTCTGCTATCCACCAATGGAAAAATTGGCTTATTCTCTAGTCACTATGGCGCGGAAACTCCGTCCATATTTTCTAGAACACAAGATTATAGTCTTGACGAACTATCCACTAAGCAAGTACTACACCGACCCGATACTTCTGGTCGGATGATCAAATGGTCCGTCGAACTCAGTCAGTTTGATATTATATACGAACCATGTACTACAATAAAAGGACAAGCTTTAGCCGACTTTGTGGCCGAATTCACACCTTCCATACGACGGGAAGTTATGGAAGACCAAGAATGGAAATTGTTCGTTGACGGCTCTTCCATCGCAGGTCGAGCAGGGGGCGGAATCATGATAATCGATCCAAATGAAAAGTGCTACTGCTCGGCCATACGATTTTAGTTCCCTGCAACGAACAACGAAGCCGAATACGAGGCACTTCTGGCAGGCTTAGAGATGGCAGCTTCTATGGGCCTAAAACGACTATTGGTACACAGTGATTCTCAGCTGGTCGTTCATCAAATCAACGGCGAGTACGAAGAAAAAGAGCAAAAAATTGCACAATATTTGGACTTGGTCAAGAAGAGGTTATCACACTTTAAGACAAAAGTCTTACATGTGCCCCGAGCCGAGAACATGCAGGCAGATGCCTTAGCTCGGCTCGGTTCTAGCCCGGGGACGGATGCCATCGCGGATGTCATCACACACAATTGTCTCCCCTGGTCACTTGGCGCAAAGAAGATATATACAATCAAAACCGCCGAAAGGAGACCGGATGACCCCAATCGTTCGATTTTAGAGATTGGAGTTCAACCTCAAAACAAAGTCAAGCCGAACACTACGAACCCAAGCGGCTCGGTTTACACTAGTAGATGGCATCCTATACAAACGAGGATACTCCGTCCCACTCCTACGGTGCCTTTCCGAGACAGATCAGATTATGCACTTCGAGAGGTTCATGAGGGAATATGGGGAACCACGCTGGGGCCGACGTTGGCCTATAAATTAATACGGCAAGGATACTACTGCCATCCCTAAGAAAGGATGCAACCGACCTCGTCAAAAGATCGAAAAGATTGGCACCGCAGCTCGGATATCATCCTCGAACAACTTACCTCCGTATTTAGCCCATGGCCGTTTGCCAAATGGGAATGGACCTCATCGGACCACTCCCCACCGCAAAGGGGGCGTCAAGTATGCCATTGTGGCGGTGGATTATTTCACAAAATGGGCGAGGCGGAGCCTCCGCAAAAATAGATGAGGAAAAGATTGTGAGCTTTGTATGGAAATCCATTATCTGTAGATTCGGGATACCACATTCGATTGTTACAGACAATGGGAAACAATTCGATAACCGAAGGTTTCAAAATTTTTGTGAAGGTTTCCACATCAAAAACTATTTCTCAACTCCATACCATCCCCAGTCGAACGGACAAGTTGAGGCCGTTAATAAAATACTCAAGTATACCTTGAAGGCAAGATTGGAGGAGTCTAAAGGTAATTGGCCGGAGGAACTACCCGGTGTACTATGGTCATACAGAACAACGCATCGAGCGGCCACTGGAGAAATACCTTTTTCTTTGGCTTATGGAGCCGAGGCGGTGATTCCTGTTGAGATTGGAGCCCCTACCTTCAGAATTGCAAATTTTTCTGAAGACTGCAATGAGGCCGCGCACCGAGCCGAGCTAGACCTGCTCGAAGAAAAATTGTGCAGTGCCGAGATGAAAAACGCAGTGTATAAACAAATGAGTGAAAGGTACTACAATTCGAAAGTAAAGGAAAGGAGATTTCAGGTCGGCGATCTTGTGTTGAAAAAGATAACGGGCGTTCAACCCAGCCCATTGAAGCCAACCTGGGAGGGCCCATTTCGGGTCAGCCACGTCTTATCTAGTGGGGCGTACCAGCTAGAATATTTGAGTGGAGAAAAATTTATGCATCCATGGAATGTAGCATACTGAAACGGTATTATCAATAAAGATCTCGGTTTATGATCCAGATAGGATTCCAAGGAATTATCCTTTCATCTGATATTTCGTGAGCTCTCTAAAGGGAAACGAAGTTTTTACTCAGCTCGACTATGTGCCGAGGACTATAAAAATCGCCTCGGCTTAAGCTGAAGGCCGAAAAGTCATCTCAGGTACATCCTTTGCACGATGAAAAAAGGGCAACACGCCCACGAGGCGGATCTATCCTTACAAATCAAAGACTTGGTTACGCACCGAGCACAAATCAAAGACTTGGTTACGCACCGAGCACAAATCAAAGACTTGGTCACGCACCGAGCACAAATCAAAGACTTGGTTACGCACCGAGCACAAATCAAAGACTTGGTTACGCACCGAGCACAAATCAAAGACTTGGTCACGCACCGAGCACAAATCAAAGACTTGGTTACGCACCGAGCATAAATCAAAGACTTGGTTACGCACCGAGCACAAATCAAAGACTTGGTCACGCACCGAGCACAAATCAAAGACTTGGTTACGCACAGAGCACAAATTAAAGACTTGGTCATGCACCGAGCACAAATCAAAGACTTGGTTACGCACCGAGCACAAATCAAAGACTTGGTTACGCACCGAGCATAAATCAAAGACTTGGTCACGCACCGAGCACAAATCAAAGACTTGGTTATGCACCGAGCACAAATCAAAGACTTCGTCACGCACCGAGCACAAATCAAAGACTTGGTTCTGCACCGAGCACAAATCAAAGACTTGATTACGCACCGAGCACAAATCAAAGACTTGGTTACGCACCGAGCACAAATCAAAGACTTGCTTACGCACCAAGCACAAAATAAAGACTCGATGTACACACTGGGCACAAAATGGAGACTTGGTTTATACACCAAGAACCAAAAACAAAATAAAGATCAAGTTCATATACCGAGTACGAGAATCAATTAAAGCAAGTAAAGCCCCTTATTCAGAAGCACTGGGAACCGAGCCCCATACTTGGGGAGAAAAAAGGAGAGAAAAAGAAAAGGAGTAAGATTGTAATAAAGACCGACCCCAATAATTCGGCTCGGCATTATGCAAAAAAGGCATAATTAGCCAGATATAAACACGTTACGCACGTTTACATTTCCACGTGTTAAATCTTTTACATATTTTTTGCTTGTTGACCAAAACGCACGTCAACAAAAACCTCTCAATCCGCCTGTCCATGATGCCCCGAGCCTGGATGTTTTCCAGCCTTCGAATAAAGGTGGCCAACAGAGGCCCCTTTGATGCCCGGTTCTCTATAAAGGTAAAAAGACAAAAGTCAATTACAAAAGGAAACAGTAAACAACAAAAGTAGAGAAAGGAAAAAAGATAAGACTTACTGTAACCAAAAACAAAGTCCGATGGGGGATAAAGAACGGTTTCCCTTTCTCCATCTCCCACGTGAGCTTGCCACTCGCCGCTCACCCAGAGCCATTTATCCTTCCACTCCTTCAAAGATGAAGGGAGACCTTCCACCAAGCCGTCCGGATACCCCAGTCGGGTCTGTACATAATACCACCCGGACGGCTGGCCCCGAGATGAAGGAGTCGCTCGCCATATAAAGAGCTCGTTCATCTCCTTAAATTTGGGGCGAGGATATTTTTCCAGGTGAAACATCACCAGGAGGCCGATGATCCTGCCCCAAGAAATAGGGTGCACCTGGGTCGGATGCATGCCACTTGCAAAACCACCGCGTAAGGAAAGCCGACAGTGGAAATCTCAACCCGTATAGAAGACTGGCGGCAAATACGGCCAAGCAACCTGCTCGTGGGTACTGGGGAACTTCTGTGCCGTCCGGTAACCAAAAATTGATGCCACTTGGAATACGGTACCTCCGCCGGAACTCTTCCACCTCCCGAATCATCAGCATGCTCGGGATATCGTTTATATCACTCGGCGTCCACTGAGGCTCGACACGAAGACGAGGGCCTCCTCCTTGCCGGTCGTCGCCATTACGGTGACCCATGGGCCCTAGTGGCCTCTCAGGCCTCGAATCACCGGAGGGTTCATCTACCCGCTCCACGTTATCACGCTCCGGCTCCGATGGGTCCATATTTTCTTCTTCTTGCTGGTACTGCCTAAAATCAACACTTGGTGATTCTTCGCTGGAACTCTCTTGTGCCAGTCCGGGCTGATACACTGTTCCCTCTCTAAAAATGGTCAATGGCGTCGGATCAAAGATAGTATGCGTCCGCTCCAAAGACGTTCCACCTCGAGAAGAATCTGGAGAAGATATCTGAATAATGCTCGGGCTGTGAGACGGAGATCGCCGTGCTGGTGAGAAATAAACAGAAGGTTCAGAGGGAGGATCTTCGATTTCAACCTCTACACTATAACTACGACTCCTACTATCCTCAAAAGACATTTTATAGGTAAAGGGAGAGTATTTCGAAAAAATACCTAAGTTCGAAGTCTCTGAACTTTGGAAGCCGACCCGAAATTTCTGCTCGGTTTTAGTCACTTTAGCTCAAAGGTTAATGGTTGCGAAAGTGGATAATGGAGGGAAACAGAGGTATTTATAGATGGAGTTCCCTCGATAAACGAAACGTTTATTCGAAAAGACGCGCCTTTTTTTTTTAACTCAAAAGCCGTCAAACATGTCAGAGAACGTCGCATCCCCACGCCCGCTGATAGAACTGACGTACCTTTTCGATTCCTGCGCAAGGCTGGTCCAACCACATGATGCCACATATCTGTCATTATGGCAACCCAATTAATGCGCCGTTTCAGGCATTAATCACTACGCGACAGATGTCAGGAATGAACAAAACCTTTGAGAAATCCGTTTCCCCATTAAATGTTTATCATTAGCATTAAAGTTTAACTCCGACTTTAGAAATTCTTCTCTCGGAATTAAACTTGGGGGCCTTTGATGACGCCCGAGCCGAGCTGGAAGAAATTAATCCACGTCATCAATCCAGCACACGTCCGAGTAAGGAGACCTGCGGGTGACGTCAGCAACGGTGCGCGGCGACACGTCACGAATTAGGCTCGCCCGCTACCGAGCCCAACCGCAACACGGCTGCCAAGCCCCGAGCCCCGAGCCCAAATTTCGACGGGAAACGCATGCGTGACAGACTCATAAAAATAATCACACGCCCATGCTTAACGCTTTATTGGTATCAGAAACTGCCACATGTCAGAAAGTTATAAAGGGAAGTCGACAAGTGGCAAGTTTTGACTGACATGCACAGTTAGAGAGGGACATGTATCTTTCTTTAATTCTTTTACTAATTAATGACTAGTTAGTGCAAAGATGACTATTGTAAACCCACTGACTCAAGGGGTATAAAAAGTCTGATAGAGAGAGATTAAAAGAGGGGAGAAAAAAGGAGAGAAAAAGAAAAGGAGTAAGATTGTAATAGAGACCGACCCCAATAATTCGGCTCGGCATTATGCAAAAAAGGCAGAATTAGCCAGATATAAACACGTTACGCACGTTTACATTTCCACGTGTTAAATCTTTTACATATTTTTTACTTGTTGACCAAAACGCACGTCAACAAATCTGTAATAATACAAAGTATCAAAATCTTTGATATCCAATTAATTTGCATGTACCTAACCCCATAAAAGACCTTTAGTTCCAAATTTATCTTGATACCAATTAACCATATTATCTTGTAACTTAAACTTGGTCAAAATTTCTTATCAGCACCTCAATTATTTTTCTTTTCATTTTTTTTCTTTTTAAATCCATTATTATATACCTAGTGTATTATAAACTCTAGTATCATGCCCATAAATAGTAAACACTACTGAGCTACCTTTTTAAACTTAACAATAAATCCATGTTACTGAAGTACCCATTTTTCTCTCTTTTGTTTTCTCTCTCTCCTTTTTTGTTACACAATTCCATATTTAAGCTTGAACGAACACATTGACAATAAAAATAAGAAAAATATCAAGTGTGGGATTTGCTTCCTCCTCAGACACACAATTTATTTCTATTTCAAACAATCTGTTAACTAATTTAGGACAAAGCGTTTGAAAGCTTTAAAATAAGTGATTGTGTGTGCCATTCCATACGTGAATTTGGAATATTGAACATTAAACTAATTCAAATAGTAAATATTATTAAGCTTACCAATTTGAATTTCTGGAAATGGAGTAGCCAACCAACCCAATCTTTTTTTTTATTCTTTCTTAGTCCGTAGGTTTCCATTTATTCTATTGATTTCTTATCCATGTGTGTTTGTGTTTATAACACGAATTATATATAAACACACATAGCGTTCATGTTAATCTAAACATTAATTAGTTAAGTTATCATTACATATATACATGTACGTAACATATATATGTGTGTTTATAATTATATATATGAGTACTATAGATATGAATCCCAGGACTAGTTACTATTACTAGATATATAAATATATACAAGTATGATTAGTTATATATAGATATAGTTTATACGTACATGTATGTACCCAGCTTTTGATATTTATATGATGCCCCTTAATTCTTAATTATAACATTATAGCTCCTCTTTTTTTTATTATAAAATTAATAATACCATATGAAAGTAAATAAAACATACACATGGTTTGAATGGAAATAAGCATATGATCATGTATAGCGCATAAACTTATTGGCCAGAGGAGTAGTGAGAGACTCGGGTATTAAACTTTTCAACCATAGCAGGTATGGGCTCTGCTGCAGCATCCCCTCCTTCAGTAGGAGGTGCTCTTCTTACAACAATGTTGATATTTACAATTTGTAGTGGCCCATCCTCAATCACTAGTCACATCTCATTGTGCAGGGCAAATAGATGAGCCTGCATACGAATTTTCCAGTCATCAAACTCTTCCACAGTAAACATAGGAATACGAGTTAGATTTGCTTCCACGATAATAACTTTTCTTTTGAAATAAAAGCTTAAAAAATTCAAGTGTTGATTCTTTTGAAAAGACTGAGATCTAGTTCAGTAACCAGTGCAGAAGGCTCAATGAACTAACCGCTCTGATACCACGTGTAGGTCCCAAGGGGTGAGTAGTAAGGTTTAGAAGGGGGGTTGAATAAACCTTACCAAATTTTCGATTTAGTTCTTTTAAATATTTTTAGAGTTAACACAAATTAGCATAGTCCTTGAGGGACAGCTAGGATGGTTTACTCAGCAATGTTACCCACTCAACAGACTCAACTGAGCTATTGATAGTATAACTCAGTTGGTATCAACTAACACTTAAAATAACAGTTGATTTAGTTTTTGTTCAGCGGAAGACATTTCACCCTTACTTGTTTTTCAACACTTGTTTTAGCAATAGTTATTATCAGTTGAGTTCAGCAATTATAACTTAACAGCAGATATAAAAGATATGCAAGAAATGAAAGTATTGTAAGTAAATAAAATACAAGCAGTTTTTATAGTGGTTCGAGGATGGGGTAATTCCTCTAATCCCCTCTTCTCCAACTCCTGGAGAAATCCACTAAGTAACAAGATCTTGGTTACAAAGCAGTCAACAGTCCGTGTCAGCCTTGATCACATAGTTAGCTGCTCCTGGGACTCAACTTCTTCACAAAATAGTTGTCTTGCTACTTCAGCTCCTTCAAACTCTTGGAATTGATCACACAGCCTTCCAACGAGCCCAAAGCTTCTAGTTCGAATTTGAACCTTACTACTTCTCCTTCAACCTTGGAGAGTAGACCCTTTTTGTTCGTCAAATAAATTTCCTCTTCAACTTGATGAAGTAATCTTTCCTTCACTGAGTGTGTTGGATTGAGTTTCTTTGAATTTAGGCTTGAGGATGTCTTTGAAAGCTTGAAAGTATTTGCAGGTTTTTGCTCAGCCTTTTATAGTACAATTCGATAATATATCTGTTGAACAGATAGACATACATTTCAAATCTCACTCGTAGGTTGTTGGTTTGTCTTGTCCTTGCAGCATTAATGAGGATCATACCATGAATTCAATGATCTGCAACCTTTCCTTAATCTCTCCAGGTTTTCAAGTACATCTCATTGGTTCCTTGCTTTTTGCACTCTTTTAGCAAAATAGCTTTATTACTTTTTTCGAGACAAAATCTCTTTCAGAGTCTTTATGCATACCCCTTTAACATTTGATTCCAATCATTTTGGAATGACTTAGTTGTCAGTCAGCTAACTGAGATAGATTTTATGTCACTTGGCTGATCCTTCACTTGGCTTCACAAAACTGGGTCTTCTCTTGAATCTTTAGTTGACTCAATAAATCTTCAACTTGATGACTCCAACTCAGCTCATTCAACCCTATCTATTACAAGATGAATTACATTGAAAATGGAGTGCCAACTTCCCGTTATATGTTTTACATGCTATCATCAAAATCTAAACATAAATTTTCCTAACAAATATTTCATATCATTTGATTTGTCTCACATTGAATCATTTTGAAAGTTTACTGATTGATGATGGTGGTTTGGTCAAATAGTCTGGGGACCAAACTAGAGCTCCGAAAATCATCACCTGTCTCGAGAAGAGGAAGTTGCAAGAGTTTCTCACTCTGGAAATGCCACAGACATTCCAAGAATAGGTTGTAATGTTTGACATCAACGCTGTAGTGCAGGATGATGGAATTCATTCGTCGGTGCATGGACAATCAATTATGATAACAATTGCAAATGTGACTGAGCTGTTGAAGTTTCCCAACTCAGGTTTGAGTAAGCTTATGGACTATGAGTTCGATCTGGAGAAGTCTTGGAAGGAGATAGTTGTGGATGAGGAAATGATAACTCTAATTCATTGGCTACTAATGATGTGGTGAATAAGGAGTACCACAAGTTTATGGATATAGTGTTGAAATGTGTGGATATCAAATGTGGCTCCTACAATCAGTTATCAACAGCCAAACTGGTTGTGATATCAGATATCTTAGAGGAGATGGAGGTAAATTGGGATAAGTTCATCTATGACAAGCTAAGTCAGAATTTGATGATTTGTGAGGTGGTGGATAGAAAGTTCAAGAACACCCTGGGGTATGAGTTGGCTCTTGGTTATCTCATGGAGAAGAAGGGTTTGCTTCTGAGAAAGGGGAAACCATTTCATGTCAAGAAGAGATTATTTCGAGGCAATCCCTCTACTGCTTAGAATAATGTCCATGCAAAGAAAAATGGTACTTCATAGGGGGACATAGTTGAAAATGAGCTAGCTATTGTTGCCCCAATTCCAAAGAAAAGAAGGACAGTTGCTCCTCGCAAGCCAGTTGTACCAAAGAAGCAGAAAACTATGCCCAAGAGTCAATTGCGTGATGAGGATGATGAGTCAGCTATGGCGGCTGACTCCAAAGCAACTGAGTCTAATCCTACTCCACTCGAAGTTCGTTCGAAGGCAATAGAGGATAGGACATCCGTGTTGGCTACCCGAGCCTTGAAAGAACAAGCTGTCAAACATAGGGTTGAGGCAGCTGCTGGCAATGTTGAAGAGACATCTATTGAAGCTATTGAAGCTGTTTTTAAGTCCGCTGTGCAGGTAAGGCCTGAAGAAGGATAACGCCTTCCTGAGTTGAATGTTGATTCTTTGCAGCTAACTCAATGTCCAAAGAGGAACAATATACTCTATATCATAAGGAGCTGAAGAGGATATCTGAATGGGCTAGGTGGGTCAACATCTAAAGCTGTAAAAGAAGACAAGCCAATGAACACAGAATAGGGTTTGAATTTTTGTATATCTCTTCAATGGGCAAAATTCAAAATCCTACTATAAAAGCTAAGGATTTTTCAGAGAGTAAAAACAACCAAGAGAAACCTGCAAGACTCAAGTAACACGAGCAATTAGACACAAGAGCATTCATGCAAGAAATTCTCCCTCAAACTTAACTGCATATTCTCAAGCTGACTCAAAGACACTTCATCCAACACACACTGTGAAAGATTAAAGTTGTTCACCAATTGAAGTGGAAAACATTTGTGAAAACAAACAAGAGGTCTACACTATCAAGGATTGAAGGATTTTAGTAGATTCAAGTTCGAAACCAAATTCTTAATCCAAATGATGGTTGTGTGAACAATTCCTGAAGATTCAGAGAGTTGAAGCAACTAGGCAGTTGCCTGACGAAGAGCTAAGTCCAAAAAATAGCTAGATGTGTGATCAAGGTTGTTTGTACTGTACTTTTGTAACTAAAATCACTTGTTAATGTTGGTGTTATTCACAAATAGTTTTGATGCAGAATTTGGCGACACCGCATTACTTGAATCATTTGATTTGGTACACTACAAGAAAAATGCTCAAAGACATCGTTTAAAAGACATAAGTTTCACGAACTTTATGATGTCTTATATTATACAACATCGTGTTTTTAAGTGAAACGATGTGTATGACTGGATTCGTTCGCTATTACACATCGTTTTTTAGAGTAGATGTCTTTGGCTACCCATTTTTTGCTTTATAACATCAATTTTAAGATCAGTAATTCCAACAGATAATTTTTGTCCACCCTTTATTGGTTTATAACATCATTTTTAACATCATTTGTTTGAAATTTGATGTTATAATTAATTATTATCACTTTAAAATAAAATTACTTTAATTTTCCCCAAATTAATCATTTTTAAACCTCCCAAATCGAATAATTTCCAAATCTCCTCTCCTCCTTATTCCCATCTCCTTTTCACACCAAAATCGTATCTCTCTCCACCACCGCAGCACCCGCAACCACTGTCTCTTTCGGCGTCCGCCGCCACTGTCACTGGCGGAATTCGAGCAGGAGGTGGGTGGAGTTTCAGTTGGGGAGAAAATAAAGTTTAAGCCTGCTTGTCGCAAGATGGGGTTTGCCGAGTACCAGGAAAATATCCTAAACCACAAATGGTTCTTATTATGTTGGGGAGGTGCGGAACGCGAAGCCCGACTTCAGCTGGCCACCACCACAATTCGCCCCTCTCTTCCTTTTTTATGTTGTTCCCTCTCTTTCACTGGATCTATTTATCGTGTCTCTCCTTCCGTGTGTAATGAGCACATGATGAACACACACGTGCAGGGTTTTAAAAGGAAATAAAGCCAGCAGTTTAGGGTTTTTTTTGGTGAAGAATTTTTCTGTCAATCCATTATTGAGTAAAGACGTTGATAAATGAGTGGCGTTGGTTGAGAGTGTACGTTTGAGTTTACGAAAATGGATTGTACCACTAGATGCAAGATCTTGTGTTAACTGTCACATATGGTTGGAGGTATTTTTGGGTAACTTTTGTTTTGCATTAATGTACCAGTTTAGCTTAAGTACATTGTTTTGATAGTTCAATGGAAATTCTACTTTTGTTTCTAGTACTGTTGTTATTTTTTGAGCACTTTATAGCAGCACTTAATTTTTGGAGGGAATGAGATATTTCTTGTCCATGACATTGTTAGAATTTAATAATGATGCACTTTTAATTGATACGTTTCTTTTGTTTCACCTAATAAACTTTGATGAGATGTAACTTGTGAATCTTGATTAGCGTTTAATGTTTATGTTCGATTTATCTTTAGCGATTATGGCCTTTAGTACAAAGAACTTCATCAGTTAACAAAATTAGAATCTCCTTTAGGTTTGTGCATTTGTGGCATCTGAATAGTGATGGCTTCCATATCCATTGAATTTAATTCCAGTATAGTGTTTTTCAGTCTTGTCTACACATTCGATCATCTTAATAATTGTTAAAAAAAATAATTTGTAATAAGCACTACACATATCTACCAAACCCACAAACTTAAAGAATGGTTAGGAATTGTTCACACCAAACCCACCTAACATTCCACTAATTTGTGTTTGGATTTTACAATATTTTAGTGATTATATTAGGTAAGAATTTGCCTATAAAAGGCTTGTAATCGGTTCAAGCAAATCATCCCATCACAAATTAAATTTTATATTACAATTATTCACAAAGCCTAAAAGGCAAGCTTGAGTGTGAGAGTTGTAGTAAATTCAAGAGTGTTTTTATTCAAAAATTATATTCTTAAAATTATTGTTGTAGTAATTAAATACATTTAGCCTCCATCTAATTTTTACTTCTCTCACATTCACACATTTTCACCCGTATTACCCAACAATAATGTGGGGGGTTGGTTTCATTTTTGGAGGGTTTTGTATCATTTTTACTTCATTATGTTTTGTGGTTAGTCAATTTTGATCTGAGTTATTTTTTTCCTTCTCCAGTGGTTCTATTATTTTGATTGACAATGTTTCTTTTGTTTCGCAATATTTGTTATTTTTCATAAAGAATATAAATAAACATTGAGTACTTGGTAACTTGAGTTTGTTTGTGCTAGCAAATAACTTTGATCCCTTTGATTGAATTGGATGTGTTGTATACTAAAATAGCATTGCCTCTACTTAATGTAGAGTGTCTCTGGCAAGATTATTTTTAGTCAATCTTTTGACCATTTTCTCTTTTGATTATCATTTGCATTTGATGTTAACTATATGGACAGTTTATTTTTTCTTCTAATGGGGTCAAAGCAATAGATTTATTTGTCAAAACCCCCCTATCACTTTATTTTTACTGATACTTCAAGATAAAAAGTGGTTTTTGAATTTCTGTTTTTCAGGTTACTATAGAATTTATATCAAATTTTTACATCATTTCCAACAATCAGCTAATAATAAATGCAATTATTATATTAGTTCCAACAAGATAATTAGCACTTCAGACATCCCAAGTTTGCAAAGAACTAGGAAAATACCTGAAAATTCATGTAATGGTTAGCACAGGAGAAACTGTCTAAAGGATCATATTATGAGATTGTATCAACCTATGCATTTACTAGTTGGGACTCCTGCGAGAATACTTGATATCACCAAAACAAGTGATATGCATTTTCAGCATTGTTCAGTACTTGTTTCACTAGTTTGGAAAATGAGGAAATTATTATTGCAATGTTACAATCTCCCTTGTTAGTTTTTATGTTCTTTACTTGGATTGATGGATATGATCCAATTGATATGCGAGGTCAAAGAATGAACACAACTTAGTTGTTATAAGCATTCAAATTGAGGTAGTTATTTTTGTGAAAATGTGCTCCAGAATACTTCTTATTTTCTGATTATTCACAATATCGCAAATATGGTGGCTTCTAATTTTGGTTGTGTTTTTGTATTGCAGAATCATAAGCTATTGTCTCTTGAATTTAAACCTTCAATTGAGAATTTGGTCATCTTTCTTCCTTCAAATCGACAATATTTTTTATATATTCAGCTACATTCCCAGTAACTGCAAAAGATTTTAAAGATAAATGAGGATAATTATAGCTCACATTGAAGAATACTTCATCAATCTAATGGAATAGCTCACACTCAAAGGTATCACCAAGTATTATTTTTTTTTTGTAGAAGAAAAACAAAAAGTTCACCGTTGGAATAATCTCCTCTTTTTTCTTTTGGTGGATAATTATACATCAATGTTTTCTTTACAGTTGCAAATTAACAAATGACTGATCTTTTGAAATTCTACTTAGAAAATCACAGAGTTGTGTCTTTTTTGCTTCTATAGTCATGCTAAACTGTTGTAACATCATCGTAACAGAGTATTTCATAAGCTCATGGTTTTTGATTGCCATCTTCTTATAATTCTATCGCTAAATCATTGGCCACTTCATGTAATCAAAGCATCCAAAAATTGGTTCATGAGATTTTTCTCCAAGCTTGATTTGGTGATGGAACTTCGAACGAGGATTTTGTTCATTTAGTATTAAAAAAAACTATGTTAATCGATACAGCTGCCAATCTTGCACATATTACTTATAATTATTCTTGATTTTCAAATGCATATAAAAGCTCTGGAAAGAGGTTTTGTATTATTAGAGAAGAAAATGTGAGGGAAAGGGGTTGATATATAGTTTTTGTATTTGGAAATTCTTGATCTAAATGACTCAAAATATACGTTTTTTCGAATTCCAGATGTCGTATCAAAAACTACTTTCGCTTCTTTATTCATTATGCTCTGCTGACATTGATCTGCTTGATGCACAACTATCTCTTGCAGATGTTATCTTCATGCTGGGGACAGACTGTGGTATGAAATTTTTTGAAGAATACATGAGTCAAATAGGCCACCAATGATAGAACTATATATGGTGAGTTCTGAAAGAAAAATCTGCTTTTCTTTCTGACAAATAATACATTTCTTTGAACTCTGTTGGTATATAGTGAATTTAACCTCCTTGCCACTACCCAAGAGAAGATAATAAAAATAAAATTAGAGCTTTATTAATACAACAACAATTTTTGGTGATTTGTAGAACTACTAACTTGTTGTGTTACTAGCTGAATTTGAGTGGCCTAAAAATCGATGCCGAACCATATATTTTGCTTGACATTCCGAAGAGATCATTCTATTATATTTGAATATTTGTGAACTTCACCATTTTGATGGTTTTAGTTATCCATTCCTCAACTTCAACTATTATCTCATCAAATTTTATATTTTCTTGACTAGTAAACCTATAAACTTGATATGCCCTGACAACCTTTTAATTGTGAATTTTTTTATATCTACAGACACTTGCAGAAGGAGCAATGGTTGGATATACACCCAGGGACATGCAAACATGCTCAAGACACTCTAGTTGCTATTGGTTTGATATACACCTAGGGGCATGCAACTTGCTCAAGACACTCTAGTTGCTGATGTTTCTTTTCTAAACTAAATCAATCGGTTTCTACATGTTTTGTCTCATTTTCATTTGGAGTTGATGACACTGTACTGATCCTTTTGGAAAAGATTTTAATGTGGATATGGATTAGTAGTCTTGTTTCCTTTCAAGTGAATTATGTAATTACAAATTTGATGGTGTGGATTGTTTGCTCAACATGAAATATTGTTGTACTAATTTCAACATGAAGGACACCGATAACAAACTGATGTTGTAAATGGTCAACAATAATTATGAAACTGGAATAAAAACAAAATCGGTTAGAAATTGTTGTCTGAAGTCGGAATGACATTGGTTTAAGCTCGTTGTCTGAATTGATGCAAAATGCAGCATAAAACATCAACCAAAACCTGATGTCTATTGAAAGAAATTGATGTTTAGCCATAGTCCTGAAAGGACAACAACATTGGTTGGCAACATATGTCTCTCATACTAACAACATTGGGTTATACACGTTTAAAACTGATGCTAAATATGCTAACTTTTGACATCACCGATTACTACATCAGTCAATTTTCCAATTGACATCAGCTAAAAACCGATGTCTATAAGCGTTTTTCTTGTAGTGGTATTTAGATTTTTTTTCTATATTATTACATTTTGGTGTTTTATATTTTTAATTTATTTTACGTGTCTTGTTTACAATTCTTCTTTCCAATTTTCAAAAGTGAGCATTTCTTTGTTGTGTGCTCTGATGTCAAGAGTAAGCAATGTCATATTTTAGATAATTCTTCGGTGGAGGGTACAAAAACTAATAAGTATGAACGCATCCCTGAAAATTTGGTATGAGTATTTTTCTCCTGCCTTTTTTAGTTTTTGTTTTGTATACTTGCTAATGCAATATAATTGCATTGCGTACATAGGATAACCATACTGCATGTGTAGTATAATATTTCTGCTTGTTTTTTTTCATGTTTGCATGTGTAGTGTAAGAGTACTGCTTATGTAGTATGCATTCGTTGCATTTTTAACATTGGGTTGTGTTTAGTATGTGTAACTATTACATTGTAATGCTTGCTTATATAGTATTGATGTGTTGCTTGTATAATGTATAGGTACCGCTTATGTATAACGTTTTGCAATTTTAAGTTTAGTAGTTGTGTTGCATATGTAATGTTCATTAAATGCTTATATAGTTGAAGTTATTTCCATATGAAGTTGTTTTGATGCACATGCATTGTGATTTTTGCGGCGCTAGATGTTTGCTCAGTATATTTTGTCCAAACGTTCTACGTTGGCAGCGCGTTATACACAAAATTTTAAGGTGTTGAGGTTGGCTATGGACTGGAGGGACAATGAAAATAAAGTGGACAGTCGTGTTTTTGCCATGTGCCACATGAAAATATACATGGAAGGAGGCATGAGGAATTGGGATAGTGGGTTGAAGAAGAAACATTATGCACAATTATCCATGATGCGGGCGAAGTACTGTGCCACTATTGCTTTGGTTGACACAAATAAACACAAGGCGAAGAATTTGGTCGAGGCAAAAATGTATGGTGGATGATGAAGTTCTGATCTAAGGCCTTTGTAGGAATTTGATTTTGTTAATGTAACTCTATGTTGAATAAGATACTTTTATGATGTTTTTGTTTTATGTTATTCTGTTGGAAATATTTTGATAAACATGTAGGTAGGATCGTACGTTTTCTGGTTTTTGAGTACATACGATGTTTTATGTGTAAATTTTATGGGATGGTTATTTTGGTATATATCTAAGTTTTTCCATGTATAAATCGCCTTATAGTTTATCCTTTTGCATACATAGCATACACCAAGTAAATAATATATATGCAATCGTGTCATTCTACATAAGCAAATTGTTCATCTGTACATGAAATGCTAACGTAGACTTAGTTAGATGCATGGGTCGATATTCAATGCAGCAAATTTGGTGGGGCTTAAGACTGTAAAATAGGTGTGTTTCTTGTAAAGGATATTTGTTATGCATATGCAGAAGCATGTTGGTGCTTAAAAAGAGATAACAGTATTTTCCAATCAATATGCTTTTATATCATCAAAGTATTCTTACATATTGTAATGCTTGCTTATTTAGTATAGGTTTGTTGCATATGTAATGTATAGGACGCTTATGTATAACTTTTTTGTGATTTTTAAGTTTAATGTAACTGTGTTGCATGCGTATTGTTTATACAATATTTATGTAGTTGAAGTTTGTTGCATGTGAAGTTTATCTTCAGAACAACTTAAAAAACATAGTTTGTAACCAACTATCCATGTATAAAGTCTAAGGAAATAAACTATTGAAAAATATTATTGAGTCATGTCCTATGCTTGCTTGCTGCAGGTCCCGCTATTATGGTTCCCAATGTCTCCACACTTCCACAATGCCTCTTTAGCTTTTTTTTCCATTGATTGGTTTCTCTTTCTGGCTTTAAATTCGGCTTTTAACATGGCTACTGTTATACTTGTTCTTGGCCTATTTTGGTGGCAAAACTTGAACTTGTAGTTGTGATGTAGTCCTGCCAAAGTCCTCAATCAACGTCTGCTTGTTCAAAATATTTGGATTAATCTCTTGTTGCATGAGTAACATCTGCTTGTGTTCTTGAATGATTTTGCCCAGAGAGTCTAGTTGTTCCTGGCTGCCCTTTTCCATCCTTGCACAACAATGAAAATCGGATCATATTGTTTGCAACGTTGTATTGACTTCGCATCCACTTGTGTACTGACAAAATTATCCGATGTGTAAAATCTGAGAAGTAGATGCATTCTTTATCCATCGATTGAGTATATATTTTTCTGGTATTTTGTCAAGTTCCTTGAACAACATCAAGATGTGACGGCATAGTAATCCAATCTGTCTGAACATGTTGCAGCTACATAGCATCAAGTCCTGTTTTTTATCGAAAACAATAGTAAACATACTAATGCCAATGTCCTTGATCTGGTAAGAACAGAACAGTTATTTGTTGCATCATCGACGTTTTCCATTAGACAATTATAACATCATGCCACTATTTCTGAACTCATAACAGAAAACACTGTCCTTGTATACATTGACGTTGCGTGCTTTTCAATTGCCAATGATGTCTTGCATATCAAAATATTTTTTTCTGTCTCATTCGTCAATTTATCTACTGCATGTCTCTGAGCTTCCATTGAACTTTCATAGTGCATAAAAAATTCAACCAAGCTGACTTGGGGTTCGTGAAACTACCAAACCAATTATTAGCACTCTCAGATCTTAATATGGTTTAGAGTAGTCCTCCTAATTCAACATTTTTAAAATATGCAGGAATCCATGATCATCTAATCTCAAAAATATTTTTGAACCATGCATGGGAAAGTCAAATTGTATTCATTAATTTGCTCGCTCCATTTTTCTTCAAAATCTATTTGTTCGATGCAATTTTTCCAGACTATGTTTTTTAGTCATTTCATGAAATGTTCATCGTTGAATAATGCATGCCCAAGCTTCACATTTACCTTATCCATTATGTGCCCTATACACAAGAGATATATCGTATGCTTGAAAACCTTTCTTATCGCATTCTTCATCGCAGGGTCTTGATCTGTAACAATATATATTGGCTCACGTCCCATTACTTCCAAAATATTTTGGAATAACCATACGTAAGATTCTTTATCTTCCATAAGTAGTAGGCCCAATGCAAAAGTTACACATATTTTATGATTATTTATGCCAGTAAATAGAGCAAACACCATTTTGTACCTGTAGAATATGTTATTAACTCTGTCGGTAAATGATTTTATTAGACATGCATAAATCATGTTCTTCATATACATTAGGTTAAGGTTATACAAGCAAGACAGAAGAGGATAAATGCATTGGTGAGGCTTAGTTACCTATTAGTGTTGTATGTTGCATCGAATGATATTGCATCTCCATACACGGCGTAGTTTATCATGCATATTGGATCAGCCTAAAATAGTCTCGTCATTTGTTCATTTTCGTCGACGCCATAGTTGAATGTCATTCCGGGACTGACTTCCATCTTTTTGAGAAACCTATCTATAACTAACTATGCATCGGCCCCGCTAATATATACTTTCAACTCTCTTTTAAAATTCTTAAAATCAATTTTCAATGCACCTACATTAGAGTACCCCCAACCATCTGTGTATACAATTGATGATATTTTGCAGTCCCAATATTTGCCTTCGCACAATTTATAATGAGTTGTTCCCAAAATTAAAGTTTATGTTAACCTTCAAAAAAATTAGTACATTTCTGGTGTGAGACTGTGTGTGTATCGTTCCTCCCAATATTTTACATTGTATCTTCCGTTTTCAACATATTCGAATTTACAACGCGCTTTGCATCTGACTCGTGCGGAGGTTTTGTGTCTGATTTCAAAACTTTCACCGGTATCGTTGGATTTATTTTTATTCATTTTCACTGATTTGGAAACATTCTTGAACCCCTCTCTGTTCCATATAATATATTGCACGCGTATTATTTCACTCCGAAAGTATTTTGTTGTACTTATTCGGACATCAAAACCAGCGACTTGGTTGTAATTCCGATAGAATTGTGCTCACTCAGCCAAATTATAAAAATAATTGATTATTGAGGTTTGATTTATTGTTCACATTCAGGTATCCAGTACTTTGTAGAGTCAGTCCATATTTCTAGTCGATCTTGAGGTATATTCATGCTGCTCCCTGGCATATAGGTACCAATCAGTGATGAAGTAATATATTGCTTGTTAATATGAAATACTCAGATTCTACATAAGCAATCATGTTTTCATGACGCATACATGGGTTTAAAAGCAATATAACAATATTACACAAGGATCCACTCTTATCTTTATTGGAAGATATTTTAGTGTTTGTTTAGCCCCAAATTTTTGTTGCACTGGTGTTCATATGCAATTCAACAATATTTCACAAGCATCAAATCATATATTCATATACTTAGGCTCCAGGCTTATTATCCATCATAAAATTGTTTCCACATAGACATGCACTGTTATTCGAAAGCAAAATAACAGTGCTACACAACCACACAGTCATAACTTCATATGCATGTCTTCTGTGAAGTTGTTTAGCATGAATTTTGTGAAGTGTTAACATCCAATGGCATTAAAAGCAATTTCTATATATTTCTTAAGCATTAAATTAATTATTCACATGCAGGATTTTGGAGAGTTTGGTTATCATGATAATTTTTTTGAAATATTTAAAACTCTAATGAAGTAATGGCGTTCAAAAGCAATATCACAATAAGACGTAAGCAGTAAACAATATCTTCTTATGCAGATTTATACGAGTTTTCTTAGCATTACGAATTGTGTTGCAGATTAGCAACATCCGAAGCGAGAATCATGTATAGAAATACATATTACATGCGATATTGATTTATAACTACTACGTGGAACATCATTCTTACCTTCTACAAGCGATGTCGAAAAATATTCTTCAATTATGTTGTTCATGCCTTCTGCATGCATCATGATATGCGTTTGTATCTCTGCTTCTAGATTATGAGACGAGAATTGTTTACGTAGCAACAATGGCGATCTATTCAAGAAAAAGTGACTGGTTTTTTTATCTCTCAGAACAGTGTTGAAGAAGACGAAAGAAGGATTTTTATCAATATACCCTGTTTTTTCTCACGTTGATATTTGTACGAGATTTTGGCAACGATTGCGTGATCTTTTACAACAGCTGAATCTATTTTTTTTAGTGTTTGTTTGTTGATGACTAATTTACCATTGTGCTTAATTAATTAGGTAAGATTCTGCAATTAATATTGGTATATCTTGACCTTTGAAAAAATTAGATCCATGGCTAAGATTGATCGCTATGGAGTCACCCTATGACATGGTCTCATATAACCCCTCCCCTATGTATATATATACTAAAATAATCCAAAACTAAGTCTCCAGAGATTTAGTTGAACTAATCATAAGAACCAATCGAAATTGTTCAAGTCAGTAGAAAAATTAACTTGCCACTTGTTAATCCAAAATAAGAAATTTAGGTACATAATATACCATAATATCACCAACTCCAATTTGAATTCATTCATGTACAATTGGTATCAACCCACTATTATGCCTTGACACCACCATAACCATTATTATATACTTTAAATCAAAATGTTGTAAGTGTCGAGGAACATATATATTAATTATACTTATTAATTTTCCCTAATGGCCAGCTAGGTTTTCGGATGGGATCTTCTATTCCAAAACCGTGTTTCATCTCCTATTCCAACCGTGTGGATGATTGACACGTGTATTACACTTACCATGTTAATTTTCAAGCATAAATCAAGCAGAAATTGTAGGTTCTAAAATGGTAAGTGTAATACACGTGTCAATCATCCACACGGTTGGAATAGGAGATGAAACACGGTTTTGGAATAGAAGATCCCATCCGGTATGTTTTATGCTTTCGGTACCCGTTTAGCGATCATCTATTCTAAAAAGGTGTTTCATCTCCTATATCACTGAATGGAAAATTGTCACATGTATATAAGTTACTCTATTTAAAACCCACAATTTGGGTTTGATTTATTCTTCAAAATTAATATGGTAACTTCTATACACTTCTAATTTTGGAGAAAATGAGTTTTTGCCATGAAAGCATCAAATAGTTGAGAATGAAATGTTGGTGGTTTTTACAATAAAAGTTGAAAGTTGATTAAGTTAAGATATATAGAGTATTTGGTGGATAAATTATAAAAGCATTTATTAGTATGTACAAGTTTAAACCAGAAGGAGAATCAAACATCTAAAGTATACCTTCCCTTCTTTTAGATTTTAATTCAATAAAGCTGAAGCTGAATCATAATCAGAAGTTAAAATTAGCAGACACAAAAAAGCGATTTTTTCCAGCTAATAGACAAAAATCACCTTTTTTTAGTGTTTGCAAATACTCCATTAGTATGTAAATAATTATCATTTCATATGGTTGACTTCTTTTAAAATCTCTACAAAACCAGCCTTATTTATACTAATAGATTAACAGTATTCAACAATTGAAAAAGAAAGCATTAATTTCCGTAACAAATGCTTATGGTTATTTAGATATAATAATAATTGTATATAATATATTGGCAAAAATTCATGTAGGACGTTTTACGGGTCTCAATCCATAAGACGGATCCTATTTGACTCGCGGATCCTGTTGACCAGGTCCGCGGGTCAAAACAACTGCTGCCTTTTTTTCTGTTTTTTTCCTCAGTTAAAGTAACAGTTTTATGAGAAAAAGTATCGGTTATTTTAGATAAAGTATCATATTTTTTAATATAGCCACAGATTATGATTACATTACATTGAAGGAAAATAAATAAATATATCAGAGTTAAAGTAACACCTTTATAAGTAAAAATATATATTTTTTGAGACAAAATATCATGTTTTAAGAGTAAAATATATATGTTTTTTAAATAAAGTATTATATTTTTTAATAATAAATACAAAGAAAGATGAATAATAAATATGATAGAGTTAAAGTAATACTTTTATAAGTAAATTAAAAAATTTGTTAGAACAACTTGTTTTTTAACACTAACTAATTTGTACTTTACGTTAAATATAGGTGATGGTTCAAATAGGACACCCCCCTTATATAAGACAGTGGGATTTATTATAACCGGTGGATTGATATTTTGGATGATTCAGATTAATTCCATTATTTTAGGCAATTAGTTAATGCAGGAGTTTAAATTGGTAATTTATATTATTTTCAATTTTTTAATTTAGGAAAAATATGTCTTTTATATTTGAGTGTAGAAGGTAAGTTTTATTTTACCTTTTTCGGCTCCTATGTTTAAGGAGTAGTTATATCCTTTAAAAAATACACGTCTCTTCAGATTTCATCTGTAGAAAGTAAGTTTTATTTTACTTTTTTGGTCCCTATGTTTAAGGGGGAGTTATATTCTTTCAAAATACACGTCTTTGATAATTTCGAATTGTATGATATAGTTAAATTTACTAAATAGATTTAACCTTTATTTGTATATTTATGTCATTTTTGTTGTATAATTAGTTTCGAATTGAATGATATAGTTAAATTTATTGTATAGATATAACATTTATCTGTATATTTATATCATGTTTGTTGTATAAATAGTTTTGTGGAGAAGTAGCAAAATTACTGTATAGATATATTTCTTTTTATGCATAATTCAAATTGTATGATTAAGTTAAATTTACTGTATAGATATACTTCTTTTCTGCATTTTTTGTGACCTGATTGATTTCTAAAGTAGTGTTGTGTAAAAATATAACAATTAATCAGACATCATTAAAAAAAATATTAGGCATCATTCAAGAAAAAAAAAATATATATATATATAGCATTAAGATCTAGTTGTCCCAATAATAATAATAAAAAAAAAAACAGTCTTCTGATCATGATTTCGATTTGTTTGGGGCATGTTCGGCTATTATGGTTGTTACTTCTCCACATGAACCACATTGTCATTTTAACTTGGTGCTTGCCTTGACAGCTTTCTCATTTTGACTCTGGATTCGGCTTTTCACACGACTACCACCCATTTCCTTTTCACATGATTCAGCTATTCGTTCGGTATGATGAATGTTATTACCTGATATAACAAATAAATAGTATGTGTACAGTTAGTTTAACATAAGTATACAACATATATTATAAAAAAATATCAAAAGAGGGCTGTCATTTTACGTGTTCATTGATACAGTTTGCATTTATATTAATACATCAAACAAATAGTATGTATACAATTATTTTAACATAAGTATACAACGTATATTATAAAAAAAATATCAAAAGGGGGGCTGTCATTTTACGTGTTCATTGATACAGTTTGCATTTATATTGATACAACAAACAAATACTATGTACATAGTTATTTTAACATAAGTATACAACATATATTATAAAAAAAATTCAAAAGGATGGCTATCATTTTAAGTGTTCATTGATATAGTTTGCATGTATATTGAGAGAGCAAACAAATAGTATGTACATAGTTATTTTAACATAAGTATACATCGTATATTATATAAAAATATCGACAAGGGGCTGTCATTTTTCGTTTTGGGCAATCTCACTAGGGCTCGTTGGTGATCTAAGCTGAAATTTCAGATCACCTCAATTGTAAGTTACATTATCAAAAGCCCATTTACCTAAAAAAACTAAAATCCAAGTGTTCCGTTTTGGGGATACAAGTACATATTGAAGCTCGACGTGAAATCAATTTGTGATGCACTTAAAGTTCTATAATTAAATGGGTTTTTTGGAAAGTTGAATAGGAAAACAATCAACATGTGGAAAAAGAAAATAAGAGAGACCTTCAGGATGGCATGTTCCGCGGCGTCTTTGACGATGGGATAACGGCGGTGATCCTCCACTGAAAGATCCCTTAGATCAAACTGTAAGACCGTCATAAAAGCCGCCATCCTTGTGTACTAAAACAACAGCTTCCACTTTTTCTCTTTGTTGTACTTGAATCTATGGGATTCTCAAGCTTCTTTTGGTTTTTGTTTCTATCAGAGAGTGTGGAAGATAGATCTGCATCCGCTGAACTTTTCATCATATATCTATTATTGTACTCATATAATGATTTTTGTAGCTTTATAAAATTGATAAAAGTATGATCACTATAGTTTAAAGGTAAAATTGTAAAACTAGTTCTGCAACTATAAAGCGGTATCAAAAAGTTCTTACAAGAATCATGTTTTGCAAAAAAGTCATGTAACTATATATATATTTTCGTTTTGGTCTTGTAAAATACAGAGTTCGCAAAATAGTCTAGCAAGTATATGAAAATCTCAATTTTGGTTTCAATTTCACCGGAAACTCGGAACTACATGTGCCGTTCACGTGATTAAAATCCGGTAAATTACTATTAAAATTGAGATTTTTATATTATGGAGCAATTTTACAAACCGTTCACTTTGGAGGACCAAAATTGATAGTTGATGTGTGTAAAATATACGTGCATTTTGGGGCTTAAAATGATATATATTTGATGCATTTGCATGCATATTTAATATGCTTTAACTTGGTTTCCTTAGAAGGGCATGATACTGTGTATTCTTGTAATTTTGGCAGGAAACGGAGCTTAAAATGGAGAAATATCAGTTGGAATGCCCGGATAGGATTGACAAATGCGAAGAGATGATCAAAACAACGAAGAAAATGGACAAAAACACTTCACACGGCCATACCATGTGGTGTCACATTGCCGGACCGTGTGGTGTCACACGGGCGTGTAAAAATGCCGGTGTGGAATGACATAGACATTTGAAGTAGGGAAAAAACAAGGGACAGAACCAAGCCCGCACGGCCAGGCCGTGTGAACCCACATAACCGTGTGGAAAAGGGCAATGTATCATACCACATGGTCATGTGGTGCCACACGGCCAGGATGTGTGGGACTCTGCCAAACGCGTTTTTCAGAGTTCATTTCCCGTTCTAACTCTACAAGTGATCTCTCCAAGCATCTATAAAGGGGACCCAAGGCTTGCACGAAATTTCATCACTTCATACAGTATACAACACATCAGATTACACAGGAACACAAGATCGAAGGTCTTCTGAGAGAGGAGGGCTAGGTCGCGAAGAACACCACAAGGCCCTTTGCATCTACGAGAGCAAAAGAGCTTCGAAGGCTTAGGAGGGGAATCCATCCTGATAAGAAGGGGTTTTCTTTCTATGTCTAGATCTCTTGTCTGTGCTTAAACGATGTCATAATGTTGATTTCGAATTTGTCTATGAATTTGTTATCGATGTTTGGCTAATCTTTCGGATCTTAGGAGCATAATCAAAACTGTAGATTCATGTTAAATCCTGATTAATTGCTTTCATAATTGATTCATTCGTTCTATTTTATTAATTCGAGTGCTTATTTATAATTGTTGATTATATGACCAATAATTTGCATGTCATACTTGTTAGTCCATAATCCGGGAGGTGAGTTCTAACGAGACGAAAATCAAATTCGGACATAGACAGTAATATATCGGGAGACTACTTTCAATTCAAAGATATTTTGGGAGTCAATAATAGTTGTGATGGATCAGAAGACCTCAATTATTATTAATCTACTGTTTATGTACCACCCGGGAGGGGCAATAAACTATTTTAGGAATTGAACCCATAGAAACGCATGAATTGGTTATTGAAACTTTAATTGGATTTAATATTGAAGAAACAAGTTGAGATTATGTGCCCAAGATTGCTCCTGTAGTTGTTGAAAATACTTGTGGGGTTCACAAATTTATTTATTTTTGCTTTTATTTTTTGATTTATTACAACTTGATATTCGGTCGCTTCAATAAAATTGGAATACGATGTTATTATAGCCTAAAGGTTTCATATATCAATCTCTGGGGGATACGACCTTGCTTGCCATTATTCTATAAACTACACTGTACACTTGCAGTTGTATGATCCAAATATTTTTGGCGAACAAGAGTTTCTATAGTTACATGACTTCTTCGCAAAACATAATTTTTACACGACTTTTTTGGTATCGTCCTGTAAAACTTGCAATTAGGCCTAGTTTAAATCATCAAAATAAAACTTTAAAATGTTGGCCAATAGTTTACATTGTACTAATAATCGATCTCCATATTTCAACTTGATTTCTGTAATTTATGCTCCAGTTGTTTTAATGAAGTTTGTGATTCAGGTGAATTAATGGAAGTTGTTCCAGGAAAAGGGGAACTTTGGAGAATGAAAATGTGAACTTAACCTCCAAAAGAAAAAAGGAAAACTTATGTTTATGAAGGATGTATATAAAGAGATCTCTAGAAATTGTTCTTAAAATTACATTTGGTTTTGTGGTTTAAAGTATCTGAATGATATGTATCAGTAATTACCTCCTTATTTGGACAACAGGGTCAGATCTTTTCGGTAATCGGGTTTGGGAAAGCATAATTGAAAGAGAAAGAACACGTCATGCTAGTTGGAGTGGCTCCCGGCTAAGGCCCTCCGATGCTTAAGTCAGGTCGAGTTATTGAGGTCTAAGAAAGAAAGAGACCATGAAAATATACTGTAAGAAGTGTAAAAGAGTTACCATTTTGTTACTGTTACATCATATTTATAGACAATTCTGGCACATGTGAGCATTTTGGTGATGCCAAGTGTCATCATCATGGAGGGCCTATTGTACTCTTTGACAGGGAGATTAATGGTTATCATGACCTGTCCTTTGAACTATTAGATAGTGAGATCAACGGTGTCTGAGCTGGGTCAAAGTTGAATCGGGTCTTCGGATCGGGGCCCGTATAAAAAGACGCGGATCTTGTTCTGATTGGTCATTTGGGCTATTTTTTGGGTTCTTTTGAGGTCGTGATGTTAGGTCTTTTTGTACCTTCATAATTCTTTTTGGATTCAAATGATATTTTCCACTTCAAGGAGTATTTTTAAATTGAGTATAATGATCTCGTCTTTCTCATCGAGAGTCTGAGGTCGATGCTCATCTTCTATCAGATAATTTTTCATTTGGACAAGATGTCTTAAAGAGCATTTTTCAGATGATCTTGACTATCTTTTTGGGTCACAGGTTACTCATGATGTCATATTTCAATTTCCAGATTATTTTTAAGTGATCCTTTTAAGTCTTCGATTCCCTTGAGTACACTAATAGTTTACAGAAATCTAGGCAAAAAAGGGTGCATGAGACTTTAAGAACTGCCCCTTTTTCGATAGGATCGTAGTAAAAAAATCAGTTGAGCTCAAAGGAGAAGAGAAACACGAGAACTTTGAGAACAATGAATTGGGGTTCTTATTGTGGGACTTTAATGAGGTCTTTGAGGTCAATCCTTTGGAAGGAATATGTCAAGGTAATGGGGGCGGTGATGACCTGTTCGATGTAGTTTCCCTCATTGACCCCACTTCTCAAGACCACATGTGTTCCCTTTTTGTCCATGATACGTTTCTAACCATATCTGGTTGTAGACCTCGAGTTTTATTTCATTTCCTTGAAAGGTTTATTCTATTTTTACCTTTCAAATCTTAGGTTATCCCTTTTTCTCTTTTCCGGCTACAGAGCTTCAAGATCTTAGGGGTTCACGAGGTCTGAAGACCTCTCTAGGACTCTTTGGCATGTTGAGACTAAGGGGTTTTCAGTCAAAAAGTCACTCGTAAAATAGTTGATTAATTAGCTTTGAAGAATAAGAGGTCTAGGGGTCCAAAGAGCTCTCTGAAACATCTTGTTTTGACTTTCAAGGCTAAGAGATCTCGGGGACCTTGTTTACTTATAAGACATGGGGTCTTTGGGGACCTTTGTTTTATCTTATATGTTTTCGAGGTCTTGAAGACCTCACTTGTAAATTCTGGGGTCTTTGGGGACCCTTTTTCCTTCCAAGTTTTTGAGACCTCGAAGATCTCACTTGTAAATTATGGGGTCTCTAGGGACCCTTTTCTTTACAAGTTTTCTAGGTCTCAAATATCTCGCTTGTAAATTCTGGGGTCACTGAGGACCCTTTTTGATTACAAGCTTTCGAGGTCTTTGCTTGTAAATTATGGGGTTTCTGGGGACCCTTCTTCAAGTTTTTGAGGTCTCGAAGACTTCATTGGTAAATTCTGGGGTTTCTTGTGACCCTTGTTTTATCTTACAAGTTTTCGAGGTCTCGAAGACCTCACTTGTAAATTATGAGGTCTTTGAGACCCTTTTTCCTTACAAGTTTTTGAGGTCTCGAAGACCTCACTTGTAAATTATGGGGTCTCTAGAGACCTTTTTTCCTTAACAAGACCTCACTTGTAAATTATGGGATCTCTGGTGACCTTTCATCCTTACAAGTTTTTGAGGTCTCGAAGACCTCACTTGTAAAGTCTGGGGTCTCTGGTGACCTTTTTTCCTTAACAAGTATCTGAGGTCTCGAAGATCTCGCTTGTAAATTCTGGGGTCTGTAGGACCCTTTTTCCTTACAAGTTTTCAATGTCTCAAAGACCTCACTTGTAAATGTTGGGGTCTCTGGAGACCCTTTTTCACGTTTTTGAGGTCTCAAAGACCTCATTTGTAAATTCTGGGGTCTCTGGGGACCCATGTTTTATCTTACAAGTATCGAGGTCTCAAAGACCTCACTTGAAAATTCTAGGGCCTTTGGGACCCTTTTTCCTTACAAGTTTTTGAGGTCTCGAAGACCTCACTTGTAAATTATGGGGTCTCTAAAGACCTTCTTTCCTTAACAAGTTTTTGAGGTCTCGAAGACTTCACTTGTAAATTATAGGGTCTCTGGGGACCCTTTTTCCTTACAAGTTTTTGAGGTCTTGAAACCTGTTAGGAAATTTATTTAATAGATTTTGATGATACCATGTAAAACTTAAACTAGGAAGTTGGCACCCCATTTTCCTTATAATTTGTATTGTAATAGATAGGAATGAAAAATCTGAGTCAAGTCAGCTATGTCAAAGATTACAAGAAGTCAACTGCGGACTATGTGAAGACTCTGCTGTGTGTCAACTGAGTAAGGCCATAAAGGAAGACAAGGACTCGACTGAAGAAGAGTCAACTGAGGAACAACTGTGAGAAGTGTCAGTAAAGTCAACTCAAGAAGCCAAGTCTACAATTTGAAGTGACAGTTGAGTCAATCCAATGATTGGAGCAGACTCAAGTCACCTAGGGTAAAGGCAGCAGTCAAGTCCAGACAACTGACTTAGATCCGTTAATTAAAGTCAAGAATATTACTTCATTTCGTAATATGACAAGCTGCTAGGTCTAAAGTGTTTGGCCCTGAATTGTGCAAAAGGAATAAGACAATGGGAAACACTGAACCTTGTGTCCGACATCTGCAAATGCTGAAATGCCATTAATATGAGGAAAGGTCAACATCACCAAGGCTGCAGACCAAGAAAAGACAAGCCAACAAACACATAGTGACATTTGAAATTAACATATCTCTTCAACGGGTAAAATTTCAAATGGACACTATAAAAGGCTTAGGAAGCTATTGAGAAGAGGTGACCTTGACAACCTGAACCACAAACAAGCAAGCAATATTCAAGCATTTAACCTGCAATATTCTCATAGCAATTGTAATTCCTCAAGCCTGAAACTCGAAGAAACTCGATCCAACACAAGCTGTGAAGAAGAGATAACTTCAACTTGTTGAAGAGGAAACTTTTGAAGAAGCAAAGGGGTCTACTTTCTAAGTCAGGATTGTAGAAAGGTTCAAGGTTGAACTATTATCAAGTTTATTGGAGGGCTTCGTGATCAAATCCAAGAACTTGAGAAGTAAGCTGAAGTAGCAAGGCAGCTGCCCTGTGAAGAAGCTGAGTCGCCAGAGGAGCCAGTTGTGTGATCAAAGATGTCTCCAGACTAATAACCGCTTGTAAACTGATCTGTTACATAGTAGATTCCTCCAGGAGTTGGAGAAGAGAGGATTAGAAGAATTGCCCCATCTTCGAACCTCTATAAAGTATTTGTGTCATTTACTTTCAACAAATTTACTTTCTTGCATATTTACTTTATATCTGCTGTTAGTATTATATTTGCTATCCAATTGATAAATAACCAAGTGCTAAAAATAAGCTTAAAACAAATCAAAGGGTGTTAAGTCTTCTGCTGTTAAAAACCAAATCAGCCAAGTTAAGTATTTGGCTTAAGCAGCCGAGTTATACTATCAACAGCTCTATCAGGTCTGTTGAGTGGGTTACTTGGCTGAAAAGTATACTTAGCTGTACCTCAAGGACACAGTTGTTTGAGTCAACTCTGTTGAATATTTTTAAAGGACTAAAATTGAAAATTTGATAAGGTTTATTCAACCTCCCCCCCTTCTAAACCTTACATCACACCCCTTAGGACCTACAAGTGGTATCAGAGCGGTTGGTTCATTGAGCCTTTCGCACTGGTTACTGAACTAGATCTCTATCTTTTCAAAAGGTTTTAACACTTGTGTTTTTCAAAGTCTTTCATTTATCAAGCAAATTTATTATCATGGAAGCAAATCTAACACGCATTCCTATGTTTACTGTTGAAGAATTTGATGATTGGAAAATACGCATGCAGGCTCATCTATCCGCATTACATAATGAAATGTGGCTTGTGATAGAGGATAGGCTACTGCAAATACTCAAAGTAAACACAGTTGTACAAAGAGCAGCTGCATCAGAGGGAGAAGAAGCTGCTGCTAAAGCAAGACCAGCCGTGGTTAAAAAACCAAGGACTGAGTGGACAAATGAGGATAGAAAGAGATACAACTTGGACGATGTGGCAAAGGATATTCTCTACAAGACTTTCGACAAAATCATGTTCAACAAAGTCAAATCTTGCAAATCTGCAAAGGAGATTTGGGAAAAGTTGACCTTAATTTGTGAAGGATCAGAACAAATTAAGGAAAATAAATTAATTGTTGTTGTTCAGAAGTTTGAAAATTTTAAAATGCTTGTAGGTGAAACTCTGGATCAGGTGGATGCTAGATTTACTGAGATTACAAATGAGCTTTTAGCTCTTGGGAAAGAATATACACAAAAGGAACTGTGTATGAAGATTTTAAGAAGCCTCCCAACTGAATGGGAAATGAAGGTTATGGCCCTGAGACATTCCATGGACCTCTCAAGAACATCTAACCATGAGCTATTCTCAGACCTCAAAGCCTATGAGTTTGAGCTGAGAAGGAAAGAGCAAGAAGAATCAGTTGTGCCCAAGACACCTGCATTGATGGCCAGTGAAGGGAAAAGAGTTGAGCCAAAAGAAGCCATAGACTTGGAGGAAACTTCCCTGATGGTTAAAAAATTCAACAAGTTCTTCATAAAGAACTATAAAAGGAATAAGGGTGAAACCTACAGAAGACATTCAGCACACTCCAAAGCAAGGGAAGATAGGCCACCCAAGAGAGTTGAGCATCAAAGAGCTGATAATCAAAGGACATACACAGCTGATCAGAGAGCTAAGAACCCGTGTTGGAACTGCAGACAACCAGGACATTTTGTTGTTGAATGTTCCTATCCACCAGTCAACAAATACATGAATGAAGAAGAAAGCAAGGTCTTCAGGGAAAGAAGGCAAGAAAAGAAGAAAGCCATGTTGGCTGCTGAGACTGCTGAGCCAGCAAAGTGCAAAGAGGCAGCAGACTCAGATAGTAGTGAAGTAGACTACTCAAGTGATTATGAGGAAAAGGCTATGATCTGCCTCATGGCCAAAGAACAAGATCAAGAAGATGAGGTACACTCTAACTCATCTCATTCTTGTTCAAGTGATAGTGACTGTGATACACACACTTCATCACCCGCTGATCTTTATGATCCATTAGGCAAAATGATGAAAGATTTTAAACACATATAATCCACACACACAATTTTAAATGAGGAAAACAGCCAGCTTAAGAGCCAAAACTCACAGCTGACTAAAGAGCTAAGTACTCTAAGTCATATAGCTTATGAGAACACTAAGCTCAAGGCTGAAAATGCCAAGATCATAGCAGAGTTAGCTGCTATAGAAAAGAGGGAAAAAGATCTTAAAAATGTGATTGCCTCATTTACAAAAGCATCCAAATCATTGGATGAACTCATTATGAGCCAAAAAGAATGTGGAGACAAGACAGGCATAAGATTTAATTCCTTTGTGCATAGTCAAACTCCAAGAGTGATTTTGGAGAAAGGATCTTCAAGTAATGAAGCATCCCAAAAACCCAAAACACCAAATGTTGCACCCACATTCACTCCAAAGCACAATCACAATCATAATGGCCTTGGATATAAAGGGAAAGGAAAGCAGCCAATTGAGTGCTGAGAGGACAGATGAGAATAAATCCAGCCGAGTTCCTCTGCAAACTCCAAACAGAAAATACTCTGTGAAAAGCAAACAAAGATACCAGAAACCCCAGAAATTTCATCAGAGAAATACCAATGATGGGAATGGTAGAAAATATCCAAACTATGTTGATTGAAATAATGTGAAAAATCAGCAAAGACCTATGGAATATAAGCCAAAATGGCAAAGACCTAATCCTCAACAAAGGTCATTCCAAAGGCAAAAGAGCTTTTATCAGCACACATATGCACCCAGGCACTACACTTAGAAATATCACAACTACCCCAAAAAAGAAATTGTTAAAACACAGACACAGACATACAGACAAAAGAGACAATTGTATGATCCTAAAACCCCCAAGTAATTTGCTAATGTGCACTATGATTATGGCACTGATAGATGGAAACCACTTAGAGTCAGACCATTTATAAGCTATAGGTTGGTTGGAGCATCTTGTAGCACTAATCCCTCAGGACCCAGGCAAGTATGGGTACCTAAAAACTGATTTCCTTGATTGGAGGCTCAAGGAACAACTGAGTGCCAAGGAACCTGGTACATGGATAGTGGTTGTTCCAGACATAAGATTGGAAACAAGAAAAACTTATCAAGATTCAAGGAGATTAGAGGTGCAAAAGTCATATTTGGAGGAAATGAAGCTCCAGGGGAGACTAAAGGCACAAGATCCATCAAGAAAAATGGATTGAAAATCACAGATGTTGCTTATGTTGAAGGCCTCAACTTCAACCTGCTAAGTACCAGCCAACTCTGTGACAAAGGCTATAATGTAGGATTCAACATGGGAATATGCCAGATCAAGGATGCTGAATCAAATGAAATAGTGTTGCAAGGGTCAAGGCAAAAGAATATGTATGTGGTATATTGGTCTACTGCTACACCAATCACATGTCTGCTAGCAAAGAGCACAACTGAATCAAGTTGGTTGTGGCACAAAAAGCCGAGTCACCTGAATTTCAAGACAATCAACAAGCTTGCAAGGAGTCATCTTGTAGAGGGATTGCCATACTCAGTCTACAAGAAAGAAAGTGTATGTGATGCATGCCAGATGGGAAAGCAAATCAAGTCCTTCTTCAACAAGGATATTACATCTGTTGCATATAGATTTATTTGGTCTAGTTGAGCCAGCTAGCATAAGTGGAAATAAATACACCTTAATGGTGGTGGATGATTATTCAAGATATACATGGACAATATTCATATGTAAAAAGACAGAAACTTTGCAAAAGTTACCTCAGCTGATGAAAAGAGTTCAAAATGAGAAGAGCCAAACCATTATAAAAATAAGATCAGACAGAGGAACTGAGTTTGTCAATGGGATTATAACTCAGTATTATGTTGAAAATGGTATTGATCATGAGTTATCAACTACAAGGACACCACAACATAATGGAGTAGCTGAAAGAAGGAACATAACTCTCAAGGAAGCTGCAAGGACCTTGTTAGCTGAAGTTGGTTTGCCTAAGAGATTTTGGGCTGAAGCAATAAATACATCATGCGATACTCAAAATAGATGCATGATTAACAGGCAATTCACCAAGACTCCCTATGAAATTTGGACAGGGAGAAAGCTAAATGTTGGATACTTCAGGATATTTGGATATAAATGCTTCATCCATAATAATGGCAAAGATAATTTGAAGGCTTTTGATGTTAAAGCTGATGAAGGTATCTTTTTGGGATACTCAGCTGAGAGTAAAGCCTGTAGAGTGTTGAACAAGAGGACTATGGTCACAGAAGAGTTTATCCATGTGGTTTTTGATGAACCTAATGTGAGTAGAGAAGACATTGAAGAGTTAGCTGATAAGCTTAATCATCCAACGATGCAGAAGAGTCCTTATGTTGAAGCTGAAGTGAGAGCACTCAATCTTGATGAAGATGAGATAGTTGAATCTCAAAGACAGCTGGAAGGTCTACAGCTGAATGAAGATGAAAGATATGTTCAAGACAACTTAGCTGCGAGACGGCAGAATCCAGCAGACTTACTCCAACCTGATGTGAGATGGCTGAGAGACCATCCACCAGAGTTATTCATTGGATATGTAAGAGATGGCATAACAACTAGATCCAGAGCATATCATGAAGATATGTTCAGTTGTTTCATTTCACACATAGAGCCTAAAGATGTGTCTCAAGAATTGGATGACACACATTGGATTCAGGCCATGCAAGAAGAGCTGAATCAGTTTGAAAGAAACAAATTCTGGGAATTAGTTCAAAGGCCAACCCATCAAAATGTTATTGGTACAAAATGGGTTTTCAGAAACAATATGAATGAGGAAGGATTTGTTGTAAGAAACAAAGCGAAATTGGTAGCCAAAGGGTATTACCAAGAAAAGGGTATAGATATTGATGAAACCTTTGCTACTGTTGCAAGGTTGGGAGCAATAAGGATGTTTCTTGCTTATGCTGCACATAAGAACTTCACTGTATATCAAATGGATGTGAAGATTGCATTTCTAAATGGACTGTTAGAAGAAGAAGTCTATGTTGAACAACCTACAGGTTTTGAGCAGAAAACTATTGGAGATAAGGTCTACAAGCTCAAGAAAGCATTGTATAGATTGTAACAGGCACCAAGAGCATGGTATGATACATTTTCTCAATTTCTAACTGACAATGGATTCACCAAAGGCAAAGTTGATAGAACACTCTTCAAAATTCAAAATGGAGAGAGTATGCTGCTTGTTCAAATATATGTGGATGACATCATTTTTTGTTCCACAAATAAAGAGCTGTGTGACAAGTTCTCAAACCTCATGCAATGTAAATTTGAGATGAGCATGATGGGAGAGCTGACTTTCTTCCTAGGACTTCAAGTCAAGCTATTGAAAGATGGAACCTTCCTAAGCCAAACAAAGTATACCAGAGATCTGATGAAGAAATTTGGTATGGAAGAGAAGTCTTCTGTGAAAATTCCAATGAATACTTCAGTCAAGATGGACATGGATGCAGATGGCAAAGTTGTTGATCAAACCAGATATAGAGCCCTCATTGGATCATTGCTCTATCTAACAGCAAGCAGGCCAGACATCACCTTTGCAGTAGGTGTATGTGCTAGATTTCAATCTGCACCAAAGGAGAGCCACATGACTGCAGCTAAGAGAATCCTAAGATATTTGAAGGGATGCTAGAAAGTCGGCTTATGGTATCCAAATGAAGGAGGATTCAAGGTAATTGGATACTCAGACTCAGACTATGTTGGATGTAGAGTTGACAAGAAGAGTACTTATAGTACATGTCAAATGCTTGGAAATAGATTGGTTTCTTAGTTCAGCAAGAAACAAAATTCAATAGCTACATCCACAGCTGAAGCAGAGTACATAGTTGCGGGAAGCTGTTGTGCCCAAGTCTTATGGATGTGACAACAACTGAGAGATTATGATATTGAAGAAAAAGAGATTACAATTATGTGTGATAACACCAATGCAATTGCAATCACTCAAAATCCAGTGTTGCATTCAAGAACAAAGCACATTGTTGTCGATATCATTTTATAAGAGATCATGTTGAAATGAAAGACATCACCTTGGAATACATCTCAACTGATAAGCAGTTAGCTGATATATTCACAAAGCTTTTATGTGAATCAAGGTTTGAAGAGCTCAAGAATGAGTTAAGGTTAATTGAGTTGAGTTATGATACTCAGAAGACACAATCAACTGAGAAAGAAGATTAGAAAATTGAAAAAGAGCAAGTTTCACATTTCAGCCAAGTGAAACAGCCAAGTCGGGAAGTCAGCTGAATTGAGTTAGCTGAGAGCTGAGTTACTTCATGAGAAGAGAGAAGTAGAGTTGAGTCACTTTGGATATAAGCTGAATCATTTATAAGCTAAGTGACAAAAACGCAGTCGTTTTAATTAAGCGGGAATGTTTAAGAATGACGTCAGCGTAATAATGACTGTCAGTACAAAAGCTACACAGTAAACCATGTGATTGGATATAAATGCTATTGCATTTAATGTGGGGAATTTAATGTGGTTTTGAAGCTCTAATCTCAACCGTTGATCACGATCAAAAATTTCAAATTCCGAAAGACGTCCTTTCACGTTCCTTATATACGAAACTTCATCTTTCTCTCTCCTCATGCAAACTATTCATCTTCAGCAAAGAAAGAGCATTCTCTCTGTAACTAAGTGCAAACCTTAGTTCTTACAAGTAAGATTTCTCGTGTTTTAATTGGTAAAAACTTCTGAAAATGGGTCCAACTCATGATTACACAAAGCTCTCCAAGCAAATCCACACTGGTGCTTTAATGGATTTCAAAGGCATGATCAAACAGGGTGTCGATGAAGCCCTGGTCAAAATGATAGTAGAGAAACTGGAGAAGTCCGGCCTGAAGGACTTCTTGTCGATGCATTTCACTCACACGTATCTGGATGAGGTCTCCATGTTTTACGTTAACGCAGAGGTGCAGGACGATGAAATTTGGTCATCACTCCACAACACGGTCATCAAACTCACTGCAAAAGACCTTGTTGAGCATTGTTTTTTGCCCGCGGATGGATTGAAGGACATCGCTGAGAAGGATGTCGACTTAGCTGCTGCATGGAAGGAAGTTGCCAAGCCGGAGTGTGCTGCGAAGGTTGTGTATACAGCCAAGTAGGAGTCTCTGAAGGATGACTACCACAAGGTGATGGACATTGTGTCCAAATGCATGGACATGAAGTTTGGAAGCTTCAATCAGCTCTCCAAGACAAAGCTGATCGTGATGGTTGTGATCATGCAGGAAAAGAAGGTCAACTGGGCTGAGTTTGTTTTCAGCCGAATCTACCAGAATGTGCTGAACAGGTCCTACAAGGAGGATGGGACTTTTAGTTGTTCTTTGGGTTATGGACTGGTGATTGGCCATCTGATGGAGGCGAAAGGCATTGCTCTCCGCCATGGCAAGCCCTTTCATGCCAACAAGCAGATGTTCAAAGCGAACCTCTCCAGAGCCCAGAAGAAAGCTCATGCCAGAAAGGCTGATACTAGTAAGGGGGAATCAGCGGATCCCAAAGACACAACTGAGACCTCTCCAACTCTTTCTCCAAAGCCAATATCCAAGAAGACAGTTGATGTATCCAAGCCTGTCCCTGCTCCCGCAGCCAAATCAAAGAAAGGACCTGCTCCCGCAGCCCAGTCCAAAGCTCCTGCCCATGTAGCCGAGTCATCTGCTCATGCAGTTGAGACCCCTGCCCCAGCAGCCGAGATAGAGGAGGAACCCCAAATTCCCTCCCCTATCGTGAAGAAGAAGAGGACTGTCAAGTCAAGAAAGGAAGCTGCCTCTAAGAAAGAAGAAAAGGCCTTCACTATTGAAGAGCCTACGGAGGTGGAACCTGTGATCCAGTTGGTTCCCACCAAAAGAAGACGGATGTACAAGCGTTCTAAGCTTGAGAAGACAGTTGAATCCGGTACCCAGCCAAAGAAGGAAATTGAGACTGCTGATGCTCAGGAGGAGCATTCTCCAAAAGTTATTGACGAGCCTGAGAAAACTACTGATGTTGATTAGCAGAGAGCCGTTGAAGACCCAGTTGTGCGGCAAACAACTGAGGAAATGGAAGCAACTGAGACAACAGAACCTTTGAAAGAAGAGGTTGTCTCACCTCCTCGGATAGACGCTGTTGAATCTGAGGAGGAGCAAGGCCCTTTAGCCCCCATTCAAGAGACCGGAGAAGAAGGCGATGATGATGATCTAATAATGTACTCTCCAGTCTACCCTGACATTCAAAGGAGATTGAGAGAATGGAGGGCTTGGAAGTTGGACTATTCAAGGAGTCTATTATCTTGCCCAAAATTCATAGAGGAGGAGGAGGAACTTCTTAGGTTCCTTGGACATGCATCTGTCCATGATGCCCTCGATGAAAAGAGCTGTATGGAAACCCTCCAACTTATTAAGGAGGAAGAGAAGGAGAAAGCGGTCGAGCCTTAGAAAAATCCAAGATGTGTGTATTCACAGGGACTCATGAGCATACACATGAGAACCTTCATGAGTACACTGAAAGTGATGAAGACATGGATCCAGCTGCTGTAGCAGAGAAGTCAGAAATGCAGCAGGCTTTATAGGAATCCCGAGCCATGCACGAAATAAGCCTTCGAGAGGGTCCCGGAGAATCCTCCAAGATTTCTCTTCAGACTGATCCTTTAGGAGTGGCGTAGCTGATTGCGACGGACATAGCTGCAACCACGTCCCCCGTGCACTCACCTGACGGCTCACAGGGAATTGGCAATGAAGCTGGGAATTCGGGCACCCAAGATGAGCCAACCCCTGAAGAAGGTGTTAAGACACCTGCCCCTGCGGCTCAATACTCAGAGGGAACAAAATCCGCGTCTCAGGAGCAGAGTGCCCCCACTATCATTCACTCAGCTGGTGCGCCAGCTGAGGGGGAAACTCTCTCCACCACAGCAGGGTTGGAGGTTGTTGTGGGAGACCAATTAATGCAGTTAGGAGGCAAAGGAAAAGATCTCACAGAAGAGCAGAGTGACATTAACGACGCTCAGACAGTTAAATCCGTCTCAGCTGAGATGTCAGCTGCATTGAAGTCCAACGACGCTATTGCCGCAGCTGAGGCAAAGGATGGTGAAGCCCTGGGAGTTAACACTCTGGGCTCCGAAAGTGCAATCCAAGGAGTTGAGACTCCGACGGATGCCACAGTACAAGACCCTAAGATAGTTGCGTCTGTTGAAGGGATAGTAGAAGACTCTAAGACGGTTGCGACTATCGAAGGGAATGTCCAAGGCCTTGCAGCAGTTGATATTGCTGGGGGTATAGAAAGCCCAAGGGAGGTTGAGACTTCCCTGGGTAAATATGAAAGTGATAAGAACATCTCTCAAATTGAAGGTGTTGCCACAGAAGAGGTGATTGGCGCCGTTCATGACTCCCAAGAGAACATTGACACATCATTTCTAGGGGCAGAGGATGAAGCTGAGTCCACCCAGCATGAAGATCCAATAGTGGACCCAGCTGAAGATGTTCTGGAATTTCAGAGCCAAGCCAGTGACAAGTCGGATCGAATGAGATACAATTTTGATGATGAGCCATCTCCAAAGGTCTCATCATCCTCCGATGACGCTGATGATACAGTTGAGGACAAGGTTATTCATATAGAAGAAAACACTTAGACCAACGAAGTTGTTAAGATAGCTAAGGCTCAATTAGCTGAGGAAACATCTATAAATGCTCCAGCTGTGAAAGAGTCAGCTGCGCAGGCTCCTATAGCTGCAGCAGTAATGATTCCTGCAGCTCAGTCACAGGCTCCCACAGTTGTGACATCTGCCGATGACACTGCCAGAGCTAAGCACAGAGAGCTGGTTCTACTCATCAAGAACAATGGAAAGCTCCTCAGGAAAAAGACTCTGGGATCCCATTTGTTAGAGATGACGTTTTTGAAGAAGAGTTCCACTTCATCCTTGAATTGCTAGACTTAGAAGCTAAATCTGCCAGAGACTTAAGGAAATATACAGTGAGTGAAGAGCCCGTCATCCCTTCGGATACGATTGTGCCAATGCACTTTGATTTTGATGCAGAGTGGCCAGCAGCCGAGTCAGCCTCCGAAGCTGAGTTTTCTAAAGCCTTCAAAACTATCTGCGACGAGATTGAGAAGATGGAATGCCACCAAGCATTTTTGGATCTCAGACTGGACAATCGGGATGCCACCCTCTCAGCTGATTTAAGAGGGATTGTTGTCAGGATAAGGGAATGGGCTGTATAGCAGACATCTATGAGATCTAAGCAAGTCCGTCACTTCAAAGCCCTATTTGCGAAATTTCTATTATGGAGTGTGGACAATTCAATGTATCAACAATGGATGAAGGAGTACATGATTAGGATGGAAGCCTCCCACAAGTCGGATATGGAGCTGCTACAACATTTTCATAAGACTGAGATTGCCCGACTCGAGAATAATATGAATGAAAAATCCAGCCTTCTCATGGCTGAAATGAAGATTGTGACAACCAAGTCGAAGGCCACCCGCTCAAAATTTCGTAAGGCGTACGATGCAGTAGACTCCAAGCAAAACTCAACGAACAGCCGACTGGATTTCATCCTCAGTGGATTGTTCCCTGGGATACCTCTCTCTTTTGGTGATGATGCCAAAAAGGGGGAAAAGGAGATCCTTAAGGGACTAAAGGGAGAAGTGAAAACAGGAGTTAACAAAGCTGAGGGGGAAGGAAGTCCAAAAAATCTTCCTTTGAAAATGATGTATGATGAAACCCCACAGTTGGGTGAAGTCACTGCCTCTATTCTCAGCAAGCTACCTGTGAACCTTCCTATCGAGAAAGCTGCAGTGGCCATGGCAGATAAAAGAAATGCCATTGAAGCTACATTTGAGGAGGTAGCTGAGAAACAAGAAGCTCCCGTTCAAGAGATGATGAAGCAATATGGTGGTCCACCAGCCGGGAAGGACTACGCTGCGATTCAACCCCCAAGAGATACTTTAGAATTCAAGACTTTAGAATCAGAAGGCTACTTTAAAAGAATGACTCTGCCTCAATCCTAGGACTTGTATTAGGAGAAAAGACTGGATTTGTGCCAATCAACTGATAAGCAGCAGACTTCCAACAGTCACTCGGCTGGAAAGCAGAAGACTCAAATACAATCCACTCCCAGAGGAAGGGGAGCTGAGTCAGGAAGGGAAAGACATAGTGGTAGTGGAAGAGGCTCTCAACCTCGACCAAAACCAAAAGACGTCTCATTCGTAGATCCAGAAAAGAAAGGTATTATCTATTGGGTTGGATATGACCACCTTTCCAACATAGAAGTTGCAAGAAAGAACACTGAAGCTCTTAAAAGGCAACAAGCTGAGAATGAGAGAACTGCTCGCGAATGGGAAGAGAGAAAGCGGAGGGATGACCCTACTGCTAGGCGAGCATATGAAAAGAAGAAAAGAGAAGAAGAAGAGAAGAAGAAGAGAAGAAGAGAAAAAGAGTTGATGATGATGACAGGACAAGAGGTGAAGAAGAGAGAGGAAGGAAGAAGCAAAGGCGTTGAAGTGTGCTGCGAACCCTTTCGTGTATTTTGATGTAAATACATTTTCATGTAAGTCTTATGTAATATGCTCTGTAATTTTTCTTGTAACTTAGCTTAGATATACTGTACTGGTGTATTTGTATAAAGCTCTGTATAGGAAAATCTCTGATACCTTATGTAAACAGCTTTGTAAAGGACAAGAATGTTATGATCAATAAAATGATTCATTCAAGCATACATTCTTTGTTACTACACTACTTGTATTTCTTGTTGCTCTTTACTTATTCTTTTAATGTTTTAAGTTTTGGCATCATCAATAAGGGGGAAATTGTTAGGAAACTTATTTTATAGATTTTGATGATACCATGTAAAACTTAAACAAGGAAGTTGGCACCCCATTTTCCTTGTTATTTGTATTGATAAACTTTATATTTTTCAGATTGATTTCTGGGTCATTACATGACTTTATCTTTTTTCTAATTGACTTTTGGGTCATTATGACCTTATTGTTTTCAGATGGATTTTTGGGTCATTACCACGTTATTTTTTCATATGGATTTTGGGTCATTATGACCTTATATTTTTCAGATGAAGTTTTTGGTCTTTAGGACCCAATCTTTTTCAGATGGATTTTTGGGTCATTACGATTTTTTTAGATGACTTTTTGGGTCATCAATGGTCTATCTTTTTCAGATGAATTTTTGTGCCATTGGGATCTTATCTTTTTAAGATGGATTTTCGGGTCATTAAGTCCCTATCTTCTTTCATCGAGCTACATTTAGGAATACCATTTCGGACTTCTTTTTTTATAACACTTGGCATTTCACTATGTCGTTTGTGGAGGCGTACTTGGACATTGTTTGGGATATTGTCTGTTGCCCGATTGCTCCTGATACTTTAGATAAAAGGGTGTGGACTCATTCTAGGGATGGGAAGGTGACATCGAAAGCAACTTATGCCTATATACGTCCGTCCTTTCCTACTGTTACGTGGGGGTCTTGGATCTAGTCTTTCCACATCCCCGAAAGGCGCTCTGTCATGGTCTGGCGGGCTATCTATGGACGTCTAGCTTTTATGGACGTCCGCCGACACAAATGATTCATTGGGCCTATTACTTGTAGCCTATGTTATTCTTACCCAGAATCGATTGATCACATTTTTGTTTCTTGTGATTTTACAAGAGCTCTCTGGGATTGGATTGTTGCATCTTTTGTTGTGACTTTTCGTAACGTCTATAGTTTCAATGAATTTCTGGTCCATTTAATGGAATTTCGTTTCAGTGCGCAGATTTTTTTTTCTCCGAAAGGTGGCGACCATTTCTTGCATTTGGCTGTTATGGTACATCAGAAATGACATTGTTTTTAATGACAAGAAATGGACTACTGATGCGGCGCTGGTTCAATTAAGAGCTGTGATTATCGAGTCGGCTTCGTTA